>JAJTUV010001231.1:370000-385936 GCA_021653895.1 Mastomys natalensis
CTGTGTCTGTGTGTGTGTATGTGTCTGTGTGTGTGTGTCTCTGTGTCTGTATGTGTCTGTGTGTGTGTGTGTGTCTGTGTGTCTGGTGTGTGTCTGGTGTGTGTGTCTGTGTGTGTGTGTCTCTGTGTCTGTATGTGTGTATATGTCTGTGTGTGTGTGTCTGTGTGTGTGTGTGTATATGTGTGTCTGTATGTGTGTGCTTGTGTGTCTGTGTGTGTGTCTGTGTCCTTGTGTGTGTATGTGTCTGTGTGTGTGCCTGTGTTGTCTGTGTGTCTCTGTGTGTTGTTGTTGGTAAGGAATCCTAAAATTGATGTCAGGCATGGTCCTCAATTGCTCCCCGCCTTATTTTGTGAGACAGGCTTTCTCACTGAACCTAGAGCTTGTCACTTTAGCTAGCATGGCTGACTAGTAAGTCACAGCAATTCTCCTGTCTCTATCTCCCCAGCACTGCCATGCCTGTTTGTCGGTTTATTGTTGTTGTTTTTAATACAGACTTTGGGGATGAAATTTACACAAGTGCTTTCCTGACTGAGCCATCATCTCAGCCCTTAAGTGGGAATTATCATTTTTTCTGTTTTTTTTTTTTTTAAATGTGTCTGGGTTTTTTGCCTGCATACGTATCTTTGCACTACATGCATGCCTAGTGCCTATGGAAACCCAAAGGTGTCAGATACCCTGGAGACGGAGTTACAGATGGTTATGAGCCTCCACATGAGAGCCAAGAAATGAACCTGGGTCCTCTACAAGAGCGTACAGGGCTCTTAAACACTGAGCCATCTCTCCAGCCTCTAAACTGGTATTCTCAATATGTTCTCATGTGGCTCTTAGGACCAGGCAAGCTTGGAAGTGGTCTGGCCTAGATACAGGGTAATGGGAACTAATTCCAGACATCATCTTTTCATGGGCGCCTGTTTCCAAGCTCTCCTTCATCACACATACTCCTTCAGTCCCTACCAGACCTCCAGACCTTCTGGACCCCCAAACACCTTCACCCCCAATACTACTGCACCCCTGGCCTAGTAAGACTGTGAACTTTTATTCTCAGAAGCATCTCAGCAAAGCAGCCCTTTCTACACTGAAATCACTATATGTGCGTTCTCCTTGTTCTTTTTTATTGGTGATAAAGGGTCACGTCTGGCCTACTCCAGGGAGAAACGATGGCACATGTGGGATAAAGGGGAAGAGAGGAGAGGGTACATCTGGGAGAAGGATTGGAATGGTGAGGAGAAATGTTCATGGGTCAGAAAAGCATGCCTGTAGCCATTGGCAAACTGTGCTAAACACGCCTTAAGAGACAAATGAAATGTCCTCCTAAAGCCTTCTCAGGAGTGCTAGCCAAACTGCACGATGCGAATTGACGATCGATTCTGTCCATGCTGTGTGAGCAGGCTAGGGATTAGGTTTCACAGTACCAATAGGCTTGCTATCACTTCCCCATTGGGGAATGGCCTTGCCTTGGGTACCTTGGCTTCAGATAGTTCAGAAAGGATTAGTGAGAAACTCTGTTGCAATTGCTATTTGAAAAAAGAGGGAAAAATGAGGAGGGGTAAGAGCACAAATGCCAAATAATGAAAACTCTATTTAGCTTCTATATTCAGCAGATGTTTTTTATGGCCATGTTTCTAGGCAACTGCAAATGGTAATATCTTGAATCTTTTTTTTTTAAAAGACTCACAACTGTCAGGGCAGTAAAGGTCATAAGTAATTATAAGTAATAAGGAGATCACGAGAGGCAGAATCACTCCAGGACGCTTGGGGCACTGACACTTTATCTGCATTCATTTTCAGGAACTCTGAGACTCACCCTGGGCATGTGCACTGCCTCATAGCAAGTCTCTGTGCAATCAAACTGAACAGCACTGCCTGACACTGGTCTCAGTCACACATCTCTCAAATCACTCCTCAAGGATCAGTGTAGTCCCATCATGTGCATGGCCCTGCTCTACTTAAGGAGGGTGGGCAACAAATGTCTAAGAATGTCTCAGCAACAACAAAGAACTCTCCACCTGGCTATTGCCTCGGAAAGCAGACCCAAGGCTCAGGACAAATACTGAACTCAGAGAGGAGGGGTAGAGTGGAGAGAGGGAGAGACAGAGGGTGCTACAGTCTGGAAGGTTGTGGATACGCCTAGCTTGGCATGAGATCTTCATTGTGTTGACTTTTACTGAGTTCTTGGAGCATGTTGCTAAGCAGGTCCGGTGTTCATGTTCCCCATCGTTCCACCCTCACGTCTGTGGGCAGAGGATTCCGGGTTCTATGGAGGAAATAGCTGGGTCTTGGAGCAGTTAAGAGTGTCTCTAGCTCCCTCACTTGCTACATATTCAGAAGTCCTCATGCTTGCAAGGCTCTTTATAAGATTATATGATGTAATCTATGCAAAGATGCAGCAGTTCTGAACATACAAACACTCAGAGCATCTAGGAGCTGCCGCCTTCAGAAGAAAGGTCTTCAGAGCTTGTACCACCTGGCAAGTCCCTTTCCCACCTCCCCATTCTTCCACCTCCAGGCAGCCCGCCTAATTCTGCTACCAGGGAGGGTCACTGGCATTCACCCCACAGTCCATCCTAGTTAAGACAGCAGCCTCTCATTCTCCTTACTCCCTAACACCCCCTCCATTCAAAGCCATTCCCCACCATCTAAAACACCCTGTGATTTTTTAAATGTATATTTGTGTGTGTGTGGCATGCATGTGCACACCCACTGAGTCCAAAATGTAACTTGGAGCTGGAGTTACATGTGATTGTAAGACATTGGTGCTCTTTAAGACCCAAATTCAGATCCTCTAGATGTGCTCTTGTAAAGCCTGACCAACCCCGTTTTTTGAAGAAACTCTATTTTGTGTGTAACCAGGGGCTAAACTCCACTTCCAGGAGGAAAACCACAAAGTCTACTTGAGCAAACATTCTATGGCAACCAGCCCCCACACCCAGCAACAGCCAATCAGGTTACAGTAGTAGGTTCAAGGTACATATAGGTAACGGAAGACATCCTGCAGAGAATAGATAACTTGGCCATCCTCTTTGTCAGGGTAGTTTTGTCCCTGTGTTTGGTTCCTGCAGATTATGTCAGAAAAGCAGTTTTTAAAATATCACCTTGCTAATCAGTATGGAAATTCCCCAAGCCTGCTGTAACAATAAAAATCTTGCACCCCTAGACTCGGGCTTTCACTCTGACCCACTGCGACCAGGACAGTGAGAGACATTGCTCAGAATAAAGACCCTTATGTGTTTGCATTGGAATTGGCTCCTCAGTGGTCTTTGGGGTCCCTGGGACTTGGGCATAATACTCTTAACCATGGATCCATCTCTTTGTCCTTGTGTTTTTAACTCCTGCTCTCAGGATCCCACTTTTAAAAAGCTGTAAACATGCCTATTTACTAGCTTGATCTTGTCCTAGTTGAGGCCCTACCTAGTGTACAGAGAACTGTTAAATGAATACTTGTGTATTCTTTCTTTCCCTCTCCATTCTTTCATCTCTCAAGGACACACACCATTTTGGAATAGAAGTCTTTGACCTTTGACCTTCCAATCTGTTAAAAAAAAAAAAAAGAGTAAAATTCCAACTGTCAGTGATAACAGAATAACTGATAGCTCTAAAACCAAAGCATGCCCTGGTTCTAGGCAAGTGTCGGGGTGTGGGTGTGAATTTGCTGGAGGGAGACGTGGGATAGAGAGCGAAGCACCATCGGCTCCTGTGACTGCTCGAGGAATCGTGAACTACTTAGGAGATCTAAAGTGACTCCCAGCACATCAGTGAGACAGAATAAAGGACCTGAGCCCAGAGTAACAGCTGCTTCTCCATTTTCATGGGAATCCTCCTAGGCAATCGACCCCCTTCCCTACAGAGTCACAGGATATCGAATTAGATTCACCAGGACACCAAGTGTAACATCCTGTTTGACCCTTGATTATGTAACTAAACCCAATTGGCTGAAAAGTTACATATAAGTTCTGAACAATAAAGTTAGATCTGTCCCTCAATGTTGGTCTCCAAAGTCCAAAATCCCAGGTATATTTGTGGAGGCTGCATCTCCACTCCCCCCACCCCTTTTCCGGTCCTGGTTCCAACAGACAAGTAATATTTGTTTCCTTTCCTTCCCCACCTCCCTTTTTAAAATGCTTGTGAGACTCGGGTGGCAAGACTGCATTCATTCTGTTTCCCAGTATTTTGGTTCAAGCATTTATTGACTGATTCCTAGATGCTGTACAGATTATGTTCATGGCTACAGCAGACGGACATCAGCAACCAATCTAGCATGTTGTAACACGGTAGAACTAAGAAGTCTCCCAAAGGAAAGATCGGAGTCGTTCAGAGAAGGCATGCTCTCAGGGATTGCTATGCTAGTAGACAACCAAGAGCTACTTGGGCCAAGAGGGGGTGGGAAAGTGCTGCAAACAGATGTGGTTATGAAGCAGCAAGAGACAGTAACTGCAAGTGACTTTGTTACTAACCATAGGCTGTGGATCATAGTGTCTCTTATGTGTTATAGAAAGGACTTGGGTTTTACTTTTGAAAATTCAGCTGATCCAATTTGTATTCACAAACGTCACTTGAATGCAGGATGACTATATTCCAAGCTTACTAAGGATAGTAAAGAAGAGCTGAGTATTGTGGTCCATGTCTACAATCCCAGCACTCAAGAAGTTGAGGCAGGAGAATTGCTGTCTGTTTGAGACTATGGTGTAAGATCCTGTCTCAAAACAAGGGAGGGGGCTTAGTTTAGGAGAGGTATTTTAGTGGATACAACACTTGCTGTAAACATGTGAGGACTGGACTTCAATCCCTAGCACCCACTGTGAAAAGCTGGGTGGATGAGGTGGCCCATCTGCTATCCCACAGTTTGGGAACCAGAAACAGAGGATCGCCGGGAAGGCTAGTTAGCTAGGTTAGCCTAATCAGCAGGCTCCAGGCTCAGAAAGAGATCTTGCCTTTCCTTTAATGAAGTAACAAGCCATCAAAAAAAGCACACGACATCAACTTTGCACACTCACACATGAGTGAGTGTCCACACATGAAAATATACATACACTCATGTACCCCCCCCTCTCTCACACACACACACATACACAGCTAAAAAGCATCAAAACCAAAATTTAAAAAAAAAAATTCAAGGAAGACTTGAGATTATTTTCAATGATTTTTGAGGAAGAGGGAATTTCCTGCCTACTTGTTTATGATACAGCTAGCCTTTACTCAAGTTGATAAGAGAGAACACAGACCCATCAGAATGAAGCACTTATTCTGGAGAGGCCAGGGGCTCTGTACCTTACAAGGCCACTGCAGTAAGCCAGGGGCTGTCAGCCTCCAGAGACCAGAGAGTCCCCAGGCAAAAGAGTCTATTTTGAGGTTGTCTGAAAACCAAATTCACAGAAAGAGCCACACTTGACGTCAGTCCTAATCACAAGGACTTAACTGACCCACTTCTCAGGGACTCTCCAGGCCAGAAGTTGCTCATTGGAACTGTTGTTCATGATTTATCATCTGAATCATCCAAAATAAATGAAAACAATTTTTAAATTCTGGTAAACATCCAATAACCTGGAGATTTCACATAAAATTGGGTTCCAGCTCTTCATGGAAAAGAACCACAGAACAGTGGTTCGTTTTCTTCTCTGACACAATGGGCTAGAGTGAGGCAATGGCTGCCACCTCTTCCCCCGTTGCTGCCTACTCTTCCTCCTAAGTAGAGAATGACCTTATTTGTGGACCACTCTGTGACCTTTCAGGCACAGATGACCTCTGAATCTTCAGAAACTGACCTTGAACGGCCATGGAAGCACTCTTACCCCATTTCCAGGCTGAGTTTATCGGCTTATCTAAATTATATATTGAGTCCTGCCAAAACATTTTCCCCTGATAGATTACTCAATGCCAATAAAAGCTAGGCATTTAAGAGCAGAGAATGTAATGAACGATATAAAAGAAGACAGGAAAGGAAATGTGGGCTAGATTGTAGATTGGGAGAGCAGCCCCAGAAAGTCAGATCCTGAGGCCTGAGCAACCGGGTATTAAAAAAAAAAAAGGAAATACATGGAAAGTGACAGGGTGGGGCCTGGAGAAGAAACAAAAGGAGGAGAATTATCTCTTAACAGGAAGTTGAGGGAGATGTGGGAGTATGGGTAGGAAGGGAAGGAGTCTTCCCCACATCACGCCTCATGGGCTAACGCTTAATAGCAAAACATTAATATATCTGTGCTTATCCATCTTACGAGTAATTAGACTTAGCATTCCTGGGAATTTGAATGAGGTGCTAAGTACACAGTATGTTAACTTCGGCAGGGGTGAGCTTTTTCCAGTTCAAAATTAGTGCCCCAGCCAAAAAGAAAAAAAAGAAAAAAGAAAAAAAAAAAGAGCGATGGAATGTTTCACCCAGATGGTTTGGCTCTTTAATCTCTACAAACATTTTAAAAATACTTAAAGTATTTTCAGTGTTTTCTGTGCCGTTGCATTAGGTGATGACTGCAGGCTTGCTTGTTTCCTGTTTGGTTTTTCCTTTGCTCTCTCTTCAAACATCTTTTGGCCTTGGAAGACTATGGTTGATCCACAAAATTGGGACTTGGGGGCATGAAGAGTTGGTAACAATTGGAGAGTTGAGAGTGCCAACAGGTGGTTTCATCATTTAAAGCCTTGTGATTCCTCCTTTTATCTCAAGTCTTCCAATGAACGCTGAGTTTGATGGTGGATATTTGTAGCATGCACATTGCCCACATCAAGATGAGGCCATGTCCCCTCGAATATGAGATTTCACTGGAGCTGTGCAAAAGCTTCCTCTCTGCCTGATTACTATACAAAAGGAAGAAGCCTCCAGTTGGCTAAGACATGGGAGTGGGACAAAAAGTTCTTGCCCCTTAAGAACTGGAAGAAAGCAAACAAATGAACACCAGGAAAATCTATTTCCTGAGGCCACTCTCTCTGCCCTTTACTATAAAAGGAACTTCTCTATCCAAGGGCGGACATGAAGGACACACAGCAGCAGCTGGATAAGGTGCATGGCAGACTACAGTACGGCACTGCCATAAATACGTCCCTTTAATTTCATAAATTCTAGTAGTGTTCCCCTACAGGATTTGACTGTCTGGAAAAAGCAATGAGAACCAGACTAGAGAGATGGTCCAGCACTTAAGAACACTGGCTATTTTTCCAGAGAACCCAGGTTCAATTCCTGCACTCCATAGAGGCTCACAACCACCTAGAACTCCAGTTCCAAGGGATTACACACCCTGTTCTAGCTCCAAGGTCACCAGGCATGCACCCGGTGCAAAGATGTACATTCAGGTAAAATACCTGCAGCAGCAGCAGCAGCAGCAAAGTGTTATATTAATGCAATGTCAATTTAAATGGCAGATAATTAAACATATATCATTAAAAGAGCAATGAAGATTTAAAACACTTGAGTGGAGAGCCTGCAAGGGTGGGGGAGGCTTTAGAGATGATTCCACAGTTAAAATATTGGTTGATTTTGCAGAGAATCTGTGCTTGGTTCCTAGTGACCACATATAGACTCACAACCTCATGTAATCCCAGTTCTACCATCTTTGGGCTGCCTCACGCAGCAGGCATGTACATGGTACATATAGATATAATTCAAGCAAAGCACCCATATATATATAAACAACAAATATACTTATTTTTCAAAAGAAAATACTAGAATACTTTGTCATCTGGTAAGAGAACAACCCAAGTCTGACTGCAAAAGCTGATGCTGGAATAACCCTGATTTTCACATTTTGTTTGGGTTTTGATGACTCAGATGACTTAGAACTTTACGTATTAATGTCAAGTTCTAAGTAAAGATTTTCCCCTCTTTCTTAATCTCCTGATGCTTTAACTCCAGAAACCCTTGGGGCACAGTCATGGTCAGAGGAAGCAGAACTTTTTTAGAGAAGAACAATTAAACTAATTCACTCAATAGTTACTGACCAACTACTATATGTCAGTTATCCAAAGCATTAGAAATGTATCAGTGAATAAGAGACTGTGAGGCAGGCTAGCATAGGGAATAGCTTAGCAATCTGGAACTCCTCTTGGTTTGGGCTATCCATACTTTCCTGTTCTAAATAATGTACCAGGAATCTTGAGCAATCTAGGACTTCCTGTGGCATCAAGCTGCACATATATCTCTCTCCAAACAATGGACTGTTTCTCTTCCTTTAATGCCCATCAAGCATGGACAGTTTCTACAAAACTGGATTCCAGTTACATCCTGGAAGGAGGTCTAGTCTATCCTGAACTAGCCTTGGATGTGGGTGTAATAAAGCAAACTGCCCTCTCAGTGAACTGTTAGGGAGACTTCCCTGTTAGTGAATGTGTAAATGGCCATTCATGTGATTGAAATCAAATACATCATGGGGAAGGACACAGCAGTGAGCAAAACATTATAATTCAAATCTGTCCATCAAAACGGAGAACCACCTGCACCATGCCGCTTTGCAACCAGTTCCTCCTTTTCCTGAATCCATAAAAGGAAGTCCACAGCATCGTGGTAGGTCCTTGGGGATTCATTCACATTCAAGTGGCTGCTGTCACTTTTGATGGCATACTTCTTTCTGATCTACACTATCATTTCACTTTTGAATCTTCTGAATAAAGTTTCTTCCCTACTTTTCAATCTGTGTGAACCTTTATTTCAAGTATTTGAAAAGAAGCCAAGAACCTGGAAAGAGCCAACTTAGACTCTGAATATCAGTAACCACTGGACTTTTAAAAAGAGCCCAGGAGCTGACACTTTTGGTTTTGCAATCCTAACTACAGAACACACACATCACTTGAAATCACTGCATCC
Source organism: Mastomys natalensis (assembly GCA_021653895.1). NCBI lineage: Eukaryota > Metazoa > Chordata > Mammalia > Rodentia > Muridae > Mastomys > Mastomys natalensis. The sequence continues at coordinate 378,783 of JAJTUV010001231.1, forward strand.
ATGAGCATCATTAGGCAATTTCAGTGGACTGTGCAGAGCACAGCTCCCTTCTGTGAGCAGTCAAAACATGCTGTCTTTCCCACAATAAAATTGTGGTGGAAGGAAATCCATCTAGGGCTATTTAAACCTCCACCAATGTGGGTTAGCTGATGATCAAAGAATGGATTGTCTACTGGACATGGTACAACCCATGATCATGCTTCAAAAGTAAACCAGGCTGTTAAGAAAGTTGTACAAAATAACCTTTGAGCTTAATTAAAAATATCTAGAGTCCCATCATTCCTTTTGAATCAGATTTCCATACGGCAGTTTGCTTTTAATTATTCCAAAGAAGAATGTGGCTCGAAATAACATTTAAAAGTCAACAATTTCTATTTCCATTTTTGGTCACAAGAGCTTCCTCTTTGTTCATTTTCCTCAGGGTACCACACCTGAAGTGGAAATGTCTGTTTTTTGTTTTTTTTGGTTTTTTTAACCAACTCAATTGTGTCATGTGATGTTTTACTGAAAACAGACAGGTGAGAGGACGTGTGATGTTTAGAAAGAATATAAATAGAACCCTACAAATAGAGAGAGAATGTTCTTGCATTGCTATGCTGAGCAGTGCTTCTCTGGTCTTCAATTTGTAGAGAGAAACGTGGCAAAGAACTTCTTGGTGGTATTACGGCTGGTTCTGGCCGCTTTCACTGACCTGTGCTGATTCAGAGGAGGAGCCTTGTTGTTTCTGCTGGATCATGCCACCACTACTAATTTGTGTTTGGTGTTTGCTATTGACTGCTGGTCTCCTGACAATGAAGAGTAGAATCGCCCTGAGGAACTACTTCTAAACAGGTCCACAACTCCCTTTTCTTAATATCCTTCTTCTCCCCTACCTCTGTTTGGTGGGCTAGAAGGGAAGTTGAAGAATTTAATAATCCTAAATAAAGTAGAGTTTGAAAAAATCTAAGCCTACACATACTTTATTATTTTTCTTTCAATAAAAAGTCAATGAATTCATTGCAGCCCACTCCCAAGCAACATGAAGCTGTATTTTATCAACTGCTCCCTTTTCTAGAAAATTACAAAGTCAAATGACTTAAGGATTCAATACATGTAGCTATCAGGATATTTCTTTAATGTAAAATATGATTAAACCCTTCCACTTTCAATAATATTCATCAGATGAGTATTATCATAATCCATTTGTTTGCCTCTTAAAAATGATTATGATCAACTTCTTAGACATCAAAGCATCAATCTAGTTCATACATCACATGATCAATACCTAAGATTTAGATTTTGTCAGGAAGCATAGCTTGTCATGGTACTACATATCTATGATCCCAGTACTGGCGAGAGGGAAGAAAGAGGCCAGCCCAGTTCCATGAGCTATTCTCTCAAAAATACAAAACAATTAAAATAGAAAGTAATGCCCAATAATGGCAAATGACATAGAGCTTGGCAATCAACCATGTTTACACATACCATCGTTAAACTTAATTACAGAAAGCTGTCCAGTGGCTATTACTACTTGAGTGAGGAGATAATTTAGCTGAAGTACTGGGGGAAAAATCCCCTCCACTTAAGAAAGAACCTGAGGCACTGCAGGACTAAACAACTACCTCTAAATGGAAACCTGGTGAGGAGATCCTGGCAGGCCTTGAACAGTCATTTCCACAAGAGAAAGACTTGTACAGTGCAGAGTGAGCATGCGCCAAAGGTTTATTTAACTCTCTAATGAAAGGAGGCATGGTGCCTAACACCAAAGAACATGAGGAACAGATACACAGAGTCTGTGAGAAAAAAAACAAAACAAAAAACATTGTCACAATACTTCAGAAGATACAAAACCAGGTAACCATAATGAAACTCGATTCTAGGCGTTACCTCTTCTGTGGATAGAAAACATCTACAGCATATTCATCTTTCTCAAGTTAGCATGCAGCACAAATCAATAGTACACAGCAATGGCTGAAGCTGTCTTCTCAGAGATCAGCAGCTTTTTCTCCAGAGCAAATACCTTCCAGTTGTTCCTAGGCTGCATGGTTCTCGGGCTTCTATCTATGTTGTGGTGTTGTAGTGTGGAGGCAGTGACAGGTAAAACTGTAACTGAATGAACATTGCTGGATTTCCATGAAAAAGAATAAGCACTAGCTAAGAGGATCGTGGGACAGCTTGCCAGCCCCCATCAAGGACTTCATGATCATCAGGTAATACAGTTAATCCTGTATGGAAACTCTGAAGAGATAGCATAAACTTCAAGTCTTTGAAGAAAGAAATGGAAGAAAGTATCAGAAGATGAAAAGATCTCTCATACTCATGGAATCATAAGATTAGCATAGTAAAAATGCTCATCCTACCAAAAAGCAAACTACAGATTCAGTGACATTCCCATCAAAATTCCAACATAATTCTTCACAGAAATTGAAAGGATGATTTTTAAGATTCATATGGGAAAAAAAAACAGGATAGTTAAACAATTCTGAATAATAAAAGAATCACCACCCAGGATGTATCACCATCCCTGGTTTCAAGTTGTACTACAGAGCTATAGTAATAAAAATTACATAGTAATAGCATTAAAACAGACACATAGATCAATGGAATCGAATTGAAAACCCAGACATGAATACAAATACATATGGAACCTGATTTTTTATAAAGAAGTTAGAAATACACCCTGGCAAAAAGACAGTATCTTCCACTAGTGCTGGTCAAACCAGATGTTTGATCTAGAAGAATGCAAACAGATCTAAATTTATCACTCTGTACAAAACTTAAGTCCAAGTGGATCAAAGTTCTCCACATAAAATCAATACACTGAATTTGTAAAAGAAAACATAGGGAATAACCTTGAATACCTGATAGAGAACACCAATAGCCCAACAATTAATAAAATCAACAATTAATAAATGGGACCTCATGAAACTGAAAGCTTCTGTAAAGCTAAGGACACTGTCACTGTCAATCACAGGAAACAGCAGCCTACAAAAGGGGAAAAGATTTTCATGAACTCCACATCTACATTAATTCACATTAAGGATTAATACACAAAATATATAAAGAACTCAAGAAACTAGACATCAAAAATATTCATATTCTCAATAGAAGAAAATCAATAGGCCAAGAAACACTTAAAGAAATGTTCTTTAGCCATCGGGGAAATGCAAATCAAACTACTTTGAAATTCTTAAAACTTGTCAGAATGGCTAAGATCAATGACACAAATAACAGCTCATGCTGGCAAGGATGTGGAACAAAAAACACTTCTCCATTGCTGGTGAGAGTGCAAACTTGTAGAGCCACTATGGAAATCAATATGGCAGTTCCTCTGGAAAATTGGTAATCTTATTTACCTCAGGACCCAGCTATATACTTTTGGGCATATACCTAAAGGATGCTTCAGTCTATTACAAGGACACTTACTTAACCATGCTCATTGCTGCATTATTCATAATAGCCAGAAACTGGAAACAACCTAGATTTCCCTCAACAAAAGAATGGATAAGGAAAATGTGGTACATTTACACAACAAAGTATTACGCAGCTGCTAGAACAAAAAATAATATTGTGAAATTTTCAGGCAAATGGATGGAACTACAAAAAAAAAAAATCATCCTGAGTGAGACAGCCCAGACTCAGAAAGACAAATAGAGTATGTGTTCACTTACAAGTAGATATTATCCACTTATATAAAGTGGAAACCGTCTAGAATCTATGAAGGTGATCTTAGTGAGGATTCCTAGTGTTGAAGGACAGAGTCTTGTCAACAGGCGAGGCTTTCAGTGGTGGGACTAGGTTGTATTTAACTGAGTTGTTGGCCAAAGGTGTCCTGTGGAAACCCTCAATAGCCCAAGCTGATGCTAAGACAAATGTTTGCTCTCTACAAACTGACAGTAGGGCCCCATCGCCATGACAACGACATCCACACAACTCATTGAACATGGAAAAGTTAAGCTGATGCCTTCAAGGAGCCTTCACTCCTACGTTCTAGTCTCTTTGATATGGGAAGGGACTCTGCAGGCTTCCAGAAGAGAAACATGGACACCAACCCAGCCACAAAACCTTTGACTTACAACCTGCCTGCCTGTGAAATATGCTGTGGCAATACGAGTAGCCAACCAATGTCTGATTTGACTTAAGGTCCACTCTACGAGATGGAACTCATACCTGACACTACCTAGGTAACTAAGAACCAGAGACTAGATAGCCCAGAGACCTAGAGTAAAACCAAATACTATGGGACAAAAAGTAATCAATAAAAAGATTCCTAATGATATTCTGCCATGTTCATAGATCAGTGTCCTATCCAGTCATCATCAGATAAGCTTTCTCCAACAATAGATGGGAACAAGATGCAGAGACCCATAGCTGGAAATTATGCTGAGACTCTAAATTGGAGACCTCCATCAATCCTCTCTTCTCAGAGCTCAGAGAATCTCTTAGAAGAGGAGGTGAAAAGATTGTGAGAGCCACAAAGGATGGAGAATACCAGGCAAACAAGGTCTTCTGAATCAACTAAGCAAGGCACAGATTAACTCACAGAGACTGAAGCAGCAAGCATGGGACCTACATGGGTCTACACTAAGTCCTTTGAGTATATATTATAATTATTAGCTAAATATTTTTATGGACTCCTGACTATAAGAACAAGTGGACTGACTCTTTTCCTTCTGTTGGGTTTCTGTGTCCAACTTTGATGTGATGGGTTTTGTTGTATCTTATATTTTGTTTTGTTATAATCTGTTGTTATCTCTTGGAAATCTGTTCTTTTCTAATAAGAGACAAAGAGGGAGTGGGTCCATGGGGAGGAGAGGTGGGGAGGAATTAGGAGGAAGAGAAGGAGGGAACACTATAATCAGGATATATTGTATGAGAACAGATTCTATTTTAAGTAAAAGGGGAAAAAAACAACAAAAAGCATGGAAGAGTAGGGCAGTGGTGGCGCACACCTTTAATCCCAGCACTTGGGAGGCAGAGACAGGTGGATTTCTGAGTTTGAGACCAGCCTGGTCTACAGAGTGAGTTCCAGGACAGCCAGGGCTACACAGAGAAACTCTGCCTCAAAAAAAATAAACAAACAAACAAACAAAAATCCAAAAAACCAACAACAACAACAAAAGCACGGAGGAACCCTCATCTGGGGTCAAGGTCATGACTTTATCACCTGACTCAGGGAACCCAGAGTGCATGAAACAATTATCAGTCTGGGAACACTGATCTGTAAGATCAAAACCAGCAGAAGGACAAACATCAAGAATTATTCCTACAAAAGAGAGATAGCAGTTGCCCTAAGGACCCCAAGACCCCAGTAAACACCAGTGGACATGGCAGACTGCCCGTAATTCTAACCTTGGAAGTAAAAGGCCAGTTGTCCCAGAGCAAGCTGTCTAAAAAGACTAGCCATATTGTCAAGCTCTAGGTTTGATGGAGCCCCCACATCAAAGAATAAGGTGGAAGTGAAATCAAAGAAGATTCCTGATAACAACTTCAGTGTGAATGTGCTCGTTCTCTCTCTCTCTCTCTCTCTCTCTCTCTCTCTCTCTCTCTCTCTCTCTCTCTCTGTCTCTCTCTCTCTCTCTCTGTCTCTCTCTCTCTCTCTCTCTGTCTCTCTCTCTCTCTCTCTCTCTCTCTCTCTCTCTCTTGCGCGCGCGCGCACATACACATGTGTACTCACATGAACACTCATATACATACACATGAGGCGATGAAAACACAAGTTTAAGAGTTTTATACATTATACTAATCTCTCAAGAAAACTTTGGTATATATTCTGACTCTGCAGGCTCCATATATTAGCCTGAGTTTAGCATATGTCCCATCTACAACAGGTGACTGCCACAGAGCCAAATGATCACATTCTTTTAGGTTCTGGCTAACTCAGACACTTATTGCACAGGTACTGTGGGCTAGAAACCATGATGATACTGCAGTCACCAAAGTGAACACAACTCCAGTGCTCATTCTCAAAAAGAGCAAGTGTTAGTGTGACGGGGGAAAACGCTGATGTAATCAGTAAGCCATGACTCCTCACATAAGCCACAAGGTAGACACAGTGAGTGCTCCATAGGCTGTCTAGTGTACACAGGGGAGTGCTACACACTGCTGCTTAACCCCTCGAACTCCTGGAACAGTTCCTCAGAGTTGGTAATTTACAGTTGTCAGATACTTATAAGCTCCAGTTCTAGGAACTATTCAAGTTCAAGAGTCCAAAGAGTAAAGGCATATAGGAAAGAGAAGGAAGGAACTGTAAGTTAACCTTGTTTAAGGAACCATTGGCAATAGAAAGCCATTAATGTACTCATGACAACAGAATCTAACATCTCAATGGCTCTCTCAAAACTGTTTGCAGCCAAGCAGTGTGGGGCATGCCTGTGATCACAGCACTGGGGAATTGGAGGGTCAAGATTCATTGCAAGTTCAAGGCAGCCTCATCAATAGAATGAGTTCTGGGTGAGCCAGGGAGACCCTACCTCCAAATAACAAAACACAAACAAAAACCCTGTACGGTCATAGAAAGGACTAACTTTGAACACTGGAAGACATGCTTTCAGAAATAGTCAACAAAGAGCATTAGATGGCAAATACTTCTTTGTAAGATAAGCAAATGAGCTGAGAATGGAAAGGCAACCAAGAAGCCTATGGGACATTTTGCTGTTGTCAGCCATGCAAAAGTCCATCCTCTGACAGATTAAAATTCTCCCTGTTTCAGTACAGCTACACCTACGTGTTTGCCTACTAATGGCCATGCATTCCTCTGGCCAGACAGTTATCTAATTTTTCAGTTTCCAGACTGTTACACACGAAGGAATCCTGATGCTTCTTTCCAGAATCATATATCTAGTCATCAATATTTCTCTAACAGGAAACCCAGTCTTTATGTCTTGCTGTGGTCTACACTTAATTTCACACACTATTTTCAGGAGTGAACATACAGCACATATCTCTGGGTTTTAAAGCACAGTAAGTTGTCCATAAACAGAAAAAAAAAGCCATGTGTCAAAACTCTGTTCCAAAATGTGGTTTGTCACAGAATTCCAGGCAGCTGAAGGAGAACCATTAAGAAGAGGAACAGAAAGAAAGAAAAGGATGGGAAAACACAGTCTGTGTCTGTTGTATTTTTAATGATGTTCTTAAATGCTTTAACCTCCTTGTAACTCACCCCCACCAGAGGT
>JAJTUV010001232.1:0-406479 GCA_021653895.1 Mastomys natalensis
ATGTGTATGCTTATGGTGAGTGGGGCACAGGCCATGGCATACATGTGTAGGTCAGAGGTTGGTTCTGTCCTGTCATGTGGGCCTAGGGATTGAACTCAGATAGTCAGGCTTTGTCAGAGGCCTTTACCATCTGAGCCATCTTGCCAGCTCTGTTTTAATTTTAAAAGTCAGATTCTTGCTATGTAGCACTAGCTCCCTGTAACTTACTATATAGCCCAGGCTAATCCTCCTACCTTAGCCCCCAAAATGCTAAGATTAAAGATGTACATCTGTATAAGGTCTGTCTTACCCGGGGCACCGCACTAAGAGGCACCAAAGGCAAAGGCTATTTGCTTCTAGGAGGAAGTGAAGTCCGAGAGCTGGAACGGAGGCTGAATAAATGATCTTGCTGACCACCCCTAAACCCCATAGTCTCACACACCAGCACTTACAAAACAACAGTACCGACAGTTCAGGATCATCTTTTAACTAAACAAAGGAATCATTCACTCACCCAGTACCACACCATTCAAACTTGTGTCAGAAAACTTTAAGTGCCCCACCCTCAGGCCCGGAACAGGCTGGTGCTGGAGGAGTCTTAGAGCTTGGGCAAACCCTGGAAACCCAAGAGCCAAGCACTGGCTAGGAGGGCACACAACTGCACAGACCCAGCCTGTGACTGGAGAAGGAAGATTTTTTTTCAGGAGACCGAAAGCCTATGTGTCAGCAAGGCTGGTACCTTCAGCATGCCAGAAACAAGCTCCATGGGAGTTTACTGCTTCTGCTATGGGCTAAGGATGGCCTTGAACTCCTGTCCTTCTGCTTCTACCTTTCTTTTTTTTTTTTTGTTTTGCGATGACAGGTTCTCTGTGAGCCAGGCTTCACTGGAACCAACTCTGTAGACCAGTGGCTCGATATTTTCAAAATCTCCTGCCTCTGCCTCCTTAATTAGTTTGTTTTAAAGCGTGCGCACCACACCTGGCTGCTTCTACCTTTCAATACTGGATTACAGCACGAGCCATACTACCACCTTGTCTTTTTTTTTTTTTTTTAATGCCACTGTGTTTCTTGAAAAAAACATAAATAAAATTATTTATGGAGTTGGCAAATTAGACTGGAAAATCCAGAAGCTTTGGTTTCTGGATCAATTCCCAGCATGAGACCTCTGAACCAGGTCCACCAGTCACCAAGGAAGTAGTTGGAACGGCAGATGCCACCCTAGTCAGTGAGCGTCATCCTGAAGCATGGGGGCCAGCAGCCAGCAATCCGGAGAACAACCCACAGGAGCCTGTATGCTGTCCATAGGAACTGTTGTGACTGCACCAGAAGAGAATTCTTCCTTTGCTGCACATAGATTCTTCCCAGCCAATAGAAAAGGCATTAGCGCTCCTCACTTGGTCCTTTTGGCTGGGGCAGACACCTAGCTGGTCTGCTCCCATAAAGACACCATAACCTGAGCCATCCTAAGGAGTCACTGCCCTCAGAGCAGCAAACACTGATATACGTCCATGCGCGGCTTAGAACAGACCACACCAGACCAAACAGTTCCAAGTGGGTTTTTTTTTTTTTTTTTCAGGAGATAGGGCAAAGATGGAGGGAGGGGAGAAGAAGATGAAGATGAAGAAGAGAGAAGAAAAGAGCTAGGTCAGGGTTCTTCCTGTTTTATATGGGCAGTGTGACTTAGCCTCTCCCAGGTGAAGGTGGGAGGTAGCCAAGGAGATTCTGGGAATGTATGGTGGTTACCTTGGCAACGACGTAGTGGTTGCCTAGATGTATGTCACTGGGTTCGGACCCTGATACCAACATACCTCCCTTTTTTCTCATTATAAAGAGAAGAAAAAAGGGGAGGGGAAGCTGATGGTGAAAGGGAGTCGTGGCACTATGTCTCTTAAACTACTTCGTGCTGTGTAGGGGTGTAGTCCATTTTGGGGTGTAGCTGGCTTTCACCATCGGGGTCCACTTGGTAGATGTGTGCTTCAGGTTCCTCTGTGGACACAAGCAAGATAACTGGAAAGACAAGCTCCAGTCAGAGACAGTGATGCAGGTAGCACTAGAGATAACAAGATGGCAAAGGCCAAGCACAAGAGAGTTACCTGGCATCATCAGAACCCAGTTCTCCCACCATAGCAAGCCCTGGATACCCCATCACACCGAAAAGCAGGATTCAGATTTAAAATCACTTCTCATGATGATGATAGAGGACTTTAAGAAAGACATAAATAACTTCCCCTTAAAGAAATACAGGAGAACACAGGTAAACAGGTAGAAGCCCTTAAAGAGGAAACACAAAAATCTATTAAAGAATTGCAAGAAAGCACAACCAAACAGGTGAAGGAATTAAACAAAACCATCCAGAATCTAAAAATGGAAGTAGAAACAATAAAGAAATCTCAAAGGGAGACTACTCTGGAGATAGGGAAACCTAGGAAATAGATCAGGAGTCATAGACACAAGCATCACTTACAGATTAGAAGAGCTAGAAGAGAGAATCTCATGTGCAGAAGATACCATGGAAAACATTGACACAACTGTCAAAAGAAAATGCAAAATGCAAAAAGCTCCTAACCCAAAAATCCAGGAAATCCCGGACACAATGAGAAGACCAAACCTAAGGATAATAGGTATAGATGAGAGTGAAGATTACCAACCAGTAAATATTTTCAACAAAATTATAGAGGAAAACATTCCTAACTTAAAGAAAGAGATGCCCAGGCCGGGCGGTGGTGGCGCATGCCTTTAATCCCACACTTGGGAGGCAGAGCAGGCGGATTTCTGAGTTCGAGGCCAGCCTGTCTACAGAGTGAGTTCCCGGAGCTACACAGAGAAACCCTGTCTCAAAAACCAATAAAAAAAAGAAAGAAAGAGAAGAAAGAGATGCCCATGAACATATAAGAAGCCTACAGAACTTCAAATAGACTAGACCAGAAAAGAAATTCCTCACATCACATAATAATCAAAACATCAAATGCACAAAACAAAGAAAAAATACTAAAAGCAGTAAGGGAAAAAGGTAAGTAACATATAAAGGCAGACCTATAAGAATTACACCAGACTTTTTACCAGAGACTATAAAAGCCAGAATATCCTGGACTGATATCATACAGAACACAAATGCCAGCCCAGGCTACTATACCCAGCAAAACTCTCAATGAATATAGATGGAAAAACCAAGATATTCCATTGGTTTTATCAAACCAAATTTACACAATATCTTCCCACAAATCCAGCCCTACAAAGGATAATACAGGGAAAACTCCAACACAAGGAGGGAAACTACAACCTAGAAAAAGCAAGAAAGTAATCTTCCAACAACCCAAAAGAAGATAGCTGCAACAAACATAATCCACCTCTAATAACAGAAATAACAGGAAGCAACAATCACTTTTCCTCAATATCTCTTAACATCAATGGACTCAATTCCCCAATAAAAAGTGTAGACTAGCTGGGCAGGTGGTGGTGCACACCTTTAATCCCAGCACTTGGGAGGCAGAGGCAGGGAATTTCTGAGTTCAAGGCCAGCCTGGTCTACAGAGTGAGTTCCAGGACAGCCAGGCTACACAGAGAAACCCGTCTTGAAACCAAAAAAAAAAAAAAAAAAAAAAAAAAAGATGTAGACTAACAGACTGGATATGTAAACAGGACCCAGAATTTTGCTGCATACAGGAAACACACCTCAGCAACAAAGACAAACACTACCTCAGAGTAAAAAGGATGGAAAACAATTTTCCAAGCAAATGGTGCCAAGAAACAAGCTGGAATAGCCATCCTAATTTCAAATAAAATCAACTTTCAACCAAAGTTATCAAAAAGGACAAGGAAAGGACACTTCATATTTATCAAAGGAAAAATCTACCAAAATGAACTCTCAATTCTGAATATCTATGCTCCAAATACAAGGGCACCCACATACATAAAAGAAACTTTACTAAAGCTCAAAGCACACATTCACCTCACGCAATAATAGTGGAAGACTTCAAAACCCCTCTCTCAACAATGGACAGATCATGGAAACAGAAACTAAACAGAGACACAGTGAAATTAACAGAAGTTATGAACCAAATGGATTTAACGGTCAGCTATAGAACATTTAATCCTAAAACAAAAGAATATACCTTTTTCTCAGCACCTCATGGTACCTTTCTCCAAAATTGACAATATAATTGGTCACAAAACAGGCCTCAACAGATACAAGATTGAAATAATCCCATTCATCCTATCAGATCACCATGGACTAAGGCTGGTCTTCAATAATAACAAAAACAATGGAAAACCCACATGCATGTGGAAACTGAACAACACTCTACTCAATGATGACTTGGTCAAGGAAGAAATAAAGAAAGAAATTAAAGACTTTTTAGCATTTAATGAAAATGAAGGTTCATCATACCAAAACTTATGGAACAAATGAAAGCAGTACTAAGGGGAAAACTCATAGCTCTAAGTGTCTACAAAAAGAAATGGGAGAGAACATACACTAGCAACTTGACACACAACTGAAAGCCTAGAACAAAAAGAAACAAATACACCCAAGAGGAGTAGGCTGCATGAAATAATCAAACTCAGGGCTGAAATCAACCAAGTAGAAACAAAAATAACTATACAAAGTATCAACAAATCCAGGAGCTTGTTCTTTGAGAAAATCAACAAGATAGATAAACCCTTAGCCAGGTTAAACAGAGGGCACAGAGACAGTATCCAAATTAATAAAATCATAACTGAAAAGGGTGACATAACAACAGGAACGGAGGAAATTTAAAAAATCATCAGATACTACTACAAAAGCCTATACTCAACAAAACTGGAAAATCTGGATGAAATGGACAATTTTCTAGACAGATACCAGGTACCAAAGTTAAATCAGGAGCAGATAAACCATCTAAACAGTCCCATAACCCCTAAAAAAAAATAGTCAGCAGTCCATTGAAAAGTTTCGGTCACCACCGCAAAAGAGCCAAGGACCAGAGAATGGTTTACTAGGCAGAAATTCTACAAAAGCAGACCTTTACAGAATGACAGATCTAATACCAATTCTCTTCAAACTATTCCAAAAATAGAAACAGAAGGAACACTATCCAATTCGTTCTATGAAGCCACAATTATGCTCATACCTAAATGACACAAAGATCCAACAAAAAAGAGAACTTTAGACCAATCTCCCTTATGAATATCAATACAAAGATACTCAATAAAATTCTCACAAACCGAATCCAAGAACACATCAAAACAATCATCCATCATGATCAAGTAAGTAGGTTTTATCCCAGAAATGCAGGGATAGTTCAATATTCAGAAATCCATCAATGTAATCCACTATACAAACAAATTCAAAGGAAAAAAAAAAAAACACATGATCATCTCACTAGATGCTGAGAAAGCATTTGACAAAATTCAACATCCCTTCATGGTAAAAGCCTTGGAAAGATCAGGAATTAAGGCCCATACCTAAGCATAGTAAAACAATATACAGCCAACCAGTAGCCAACATCAAACAATGGAGAGAAACTTGAAGCAATACCACTAAGATCAGGGACTAGACAAGGCTGCCCACTCTCTCACTACCTATTCAATATAGTACTGGAAGTCCTAGCCAGAGCAATTAGAGAGCAAAAAGAAGTCAAGGAGATACAAATAGGAAAGGAAGAAGTCAAAATATCACTATTTGCAGATATATGATAGTATACTTAGTGACCAAACTTCCCCAGAGAAGTTTTCATACCTTAAATGTAGACGCCCGATCAAAACTTCCCAATGCTGGGATAAAGCAGCCACCAGACTCCAGAGAACTCCTAACCTGATAAACAACTTCAGCAAAGTGGCTGGTTATAAAATCAACTCAAACAAATCAGTAGACTTCCTCTACTCGATAGATAAACAGCTGAGAAAGAAATTAGGGAATGACACCCTTCACAATAGTCACAAATAATATAAAATACCTTGGTGTGAATATAACCAAGCAAGTGAAAGATCTGTATGACAAGAACTTCAAGTCTCTAAAGAAAGAAATTGAAGATCTCAGAAGATGGAAAGACCTCCCATGCTCATGGATTGGCAGGATTAATATAGTAAAAATGACCATCTTTCCAAAAGCAATCTACAGATTCAATGCAATCCCATTAAAATCCCAACTCAATTCTTCACAGAGTTAGAAAGAGAAATTCTCAAATTCATTTGGAATAACAAAAACCCCCAGGATAATGAAAACTATTCTCAACAATAAAAGAACTTTTGGGGGGCTCGGGCGGCGTGGTGCGCACGCCTTTAATCCAGCCTTGGAGGCAGAGGCAGGCGGATTTCTGAGTTCGGGCCAGCCTGGTCTACAAGTGAGTTCCAGGACAGCCCGAGCTACACAGAGAAACCCTGTCTCGAAAAACCAAAAAAAAAAAAAAAAAAACTGGAAACACCAAACTAAAAACAAAAAAAAACTGCACAGTATTGGTACAGAGACAGGCAGAAGATCAATGGAATAGAATGAAGACCTAGAAATGAACCCACACACCTATGGTCACTTGATCTTTGACAAAGAGCTTAAACTGTCCAATGAAAAAAGGACAGCATTTTCAACATATGGTGCTGGTTCAACTGGAGGTCAGCATGTAGAAGAATGCAAATTGATCCATTCTTATCTCCTTGTACAAAGCTCAAGTCCAAGTGGATAAAGGACCTTCACATAAAACCAGATACACTGAAACTAATAGAAGAGAAGGTGGGGAACAACCTTGAATACTGGGGCACAGGGAGAATGTTTCTGAACAGAACGCCAATGGCTCAGGCTCTAAGATCAAGAATTGACAAATGGGACCCCATAAAATTGCAAACCTTCTGTAAGGCAAAGGACACTGTCATAGGACAAAACAGCAACCAACAGATTGGGAAAAGATCTTTACCAATCCCACATCTGATAGAGGGCTAACAACTAAAGAAATTAGACTCCAGACAACCAAATAACCCTATTAAATGGGGTACAGAGCTAAACAAAGAATTCTCAACTGAGGAAACTTGAATGGCCAAGAAGCACCTAAAGAAATGTTCAGCATCCTTAGTCATCAGGGAAATGCAAATCAAAACAACTCTGAGATTCCACCTCACACCAGTCAGAATGGCTAAGATCAAAAACTCAGATGATAGCAGATGCTGCAAGGATTGAGAAAAGAACACCTCCATTGTGGTGGATTGCAGTGTGCAACCACTCTGAAACAGTCTGGTTCCGAAATGACTAGCGTGGTGGGCATGCTTAACCCAGCACTTGGAGGCAAGGCAGGCATTTCTGAGTTCAAGGCCAGCCTGGTCTACCAAGTGAGTTCCAGGCTAGCCAGGGCTACTACAGAGAAACCCTGTCTTGAAAAACCAAAAAAAAAAAAAAAAAAAAAAAAATGAAGCAAGAAAGAAAAGAAACAATGCAAAGGGAAATGAAAATTGGACATAGCATTACCTGAGGACCCAGCTATACCACTCCTGGGCATATACCCAGAAGATGCTCCAACATATAACAAGGACCTATGCTCTACTATGTTCATAGCAGCCTTATTTTATAATAGCCAGAATCTGGAAAGAACCCAGATGTCCTTCAACAGAGGAATGGATACAAAAAATGTGGTACATTTACACAATGGAATATTACTCAGCTATTAAAAACAATGAATTTGAGAAATTCTTAAGCAAATGGATGGAACTAGAAAATATCATCCTGAGTGAGGTAACCCAATCACAAAAGAACACACATGGTATGTACCCACTGATATCCCAAAAGCTCGCAATTATCAAGATACAACTCACAGACCACATGAAGCTCATGAAGAAGGCAGACCAAAATGTGGGTGCTTCGGTCCTTCTTAGAAGAAGTAACAAAATACTCATGGGAGCAAATATGGAGACAAACCGTGGGACAGAAACTGAAGGAGTGGTCGTCTGAAGACTGTCCCACCTGGGTATCCATCCCATGTGCAATCACCAAAGGTAGACACTGATGTGAATGCCAGGAAGTGCATGCTGACAGGAGCCTGACCTCCTTAGAGGTCTGCCAGAGTGACATATCAGAGGCAGATGCTCACAGCTAAGCATTGAACTGATCAAGGGGTTCCCAATGGAAGGAGTGAGAGTGAAGACTCATGGAGCTGAAAGGATTTGGGGCCCCATGAGGGAGAGCAACAATACCAACCAACCAGAGCTCCCAGGGTCTAAACCACCAGCCTAGGAGCACATAGAGAGGGACCCATGGCTCAAGCTGTATATGTAGAGGAGGATGGCCTTGTCGGGCATAGGTGAGAGAGGAAGTCCTTGGTCTTGTGAAGGCTGGATACTCCAGTGTAGGGGAATTCGTGGAGTGGGGAGGTGGATGTGGGTGGGTGGGGGCACACCCTCATAGAAGCAGGAGGAAGGGGATGGGATAGAGGGTTCTTGGGTGGGAGGGAAATGGGGAAAGGGGATCACAACTGAAATGTAAATAAAATATCCAATAAAATAAAAAAAGAAAGAAAGAAAAGGAGTTAGCAGTGTGTGCGTGCCTTCAGCACCAGAAAATTCTCTATACAGAGGCTTCTACAATTTTGGTTTCAGAAAACTTAAACTTTTTAAAATGGCCGTGTTCCAAAGGAGATTTAGTCATAGTGGCTATAATTATTGATATTTACTATATTAGAAATAGAAACCGAAGCCAGTAGTGATGGGGCATACCCTTAATCTCAGCACTTAGGAGGCAGAGTCAGGTGTATCTTTATGAGTTTGAGGCCAGCCTGGTCTACATAGTGAGTTCCAACTCAGCCAGGACTACACAGAGAAACCCTGTCCTGAAAAACCAAAAAGTAAAGTAAAATAAAAGTAAATAAATAATTATTTTTCTGTAGCCCAGACTGGCCACTAGAACTCACTATGTTGACTAAGCTTGCCTCAAACTCATAGTAATCCTCTTGCCTCTGCCTTCTAAGTGGTAGGATTACAGGTATTATATCGTTACCTTCAGCTGGCTAATGTTGCCCTAGCTAACCTCCATCTAGCTTCCTAAATCGTTATTGTTTAAAATGTATTTTATGGGGGAGGGCTATAAAAATGACTCGGAGGTTAAGAGCAGGTCTTGCTTTCACCCACATCTGGGGTTCAGTTCTCCATCTGTGGTTCCAGTTCCAGGAGACCTGTTGGCCCTTTGCTGACCTCCATGGGCATAGGTCATGCTCATGGTGCACAGACATCAGTGCAGGGAAAGCACACACAATAAAACACAAATACAAAGAATATGTTTTTAGGGCCGGGCGGTGGTGGCGCACGCCTTTAATCTCAGCACTTGGGAGGCAGAGGCAGGAGGATTTCTGAGTTTGAGGCCAGCCTGGTCTACAGAGTGAGTTCCAGGACAGCCTGGGCTACACAGAGAAACCCTGTCTCAAAAAACCAAAACAAGCCGGGCGGTGGTGGCGCACGCCTTTAATCCCAGCACTTGGGAGGCAGAGGCAGGAGGATTTCTGAGTTCGAGGCCAGCCTGGTCTACAGAGTGAGTTCCAGGACAGCCGGGCTACACAGAGAAACCCTGTCTCGAAAAAACAAAAACAAAAAAAAACAAACCAAAACAAAACAAAAAAAGAACAATGCACTTATATCATGTTGATTTAGTTTAGTGTTTATTCCTGGTATGGAATAGGTACATGCACGTGTAGGCAGGTGTCAGAATCAGCATTGTCATCTCTGACTACCTTTACATGGCTTCTGGAAATGACCGTGCTTGCCTGGCAAGCACCTTTACTTGATGAAACAGCACTCATGTAGAAAAAAAGATAACATTTTTTTGTCTACTTATGGGAGGGGGGGTTTGGTTTTTTAGGAGATTTTTTTTTTTTTTGAGACAGTCTCTTGTAACCCAGCTGGCCTCAAACTATGTAGCTAAAGTTGGTCTAAATGTCCTAATCCCCCTGCCTCCACCTCTCATGTACAACTCGAATATATCAATATGCCCAGCTTATGCTTTCTTAAAAAAAAAAAATTTTTTTTTCAGGAACTGGTATTGGTTTGCTGTTCTGTAAATCTCTGCGCTGTGCTTAATAGAAGACAGCTGGGGTCTCATATCTGCATTGGCTCTAATTGCATGTGATGTTCTGGTTGAATTGTATGAACACAATCTGTCCTCACATGGATAAGATGTTAAGAAAGGGAGGACCTCCCAGACCCCCTGAAGAAGTCTTCAGGATCCCAGTGGTCCTCAGACCACAGGCTGAGAATGCTGTGTGAGCAAGCTAACAAATCATTTTAATAAAAAAGGGACTAGTTTGGGGAATGAACACTAAGAACTCTGAGGGAAGGGACTGAAGAGATGGCTCAGTGGGTGGAGGTATTTGCCACCAATGATAGTGATCTGAGTTTAGTCCCCAGGGTTAGGGAGGGAGACAACTGACTCCTGCAAATTGTTCTCTGATATCCACAAACTCGCCATGACATTGGGGCATGAAATGACACACACACACACACACACCACAACACACACACATCAAATAAGTAAGTGTTTAAAAACAAAGCTGAGACCTTCTATTAGTGCGGAAGGCCCCTCTTGCCTCACTTTAGAAGGAAAACATCCAAGGTTAACGGTGCCCATTGCTCTTTCAGAGGAGCCAGGTTTGATTCCCAGTGCCCACAACCATTTGTAACTTCAGTTTCAGGGGAGCTAGTGCAGTTTTCTGACCTCTCTGGGCACACATGGTACACAAAATACATGAAGGCAAAACACTCATACACATAAAAATTTAAAAGCTAAAAGCAGGAAGGAGGGTCCTATGTCAGTCATTTCCAGTGCAGGAGAAAACTTTATCCTGCCCGCGGTTATTACACACACACACATACACACACACACACACACACACAAAAGAGAGAGAGAGAGAGAGAGAGAGAGAGAGAGAGAGAGAGAGAGAGAGAGAGAGAACTAAGTCCATTTACTTTCCTTGTATATGCATATGCTTAGAGCTTACCACCTGAGGCTGAAAAACCTATGTGGAAGTTCACCCTGAGGAGTCTCTCCTACTGAGCACCTGTAGCTAGGGACGGGACCATGTAGGATTTCCACACACCTTGTCGGCATTGTCAGCTGGTGTGATCTTGTCCTGGCAACTGTATTGTTGGAAGTTCAAAGGTGCAACTTCCTTATTATGTAGGGGACATTACGTCACAGCAGGTGCCTGTACTGGCTGTTAGATTCTTTCCAACCCCTCCCTTCTCCCCTAGGGTAGGTGGTGTACTGTAGATATATCAGTTGAGATTGGGCAACCCACTGTCGCTTTCTCTGCATATGGCCAATTGTTGATCTCTGAAATCGTGTCTCTCTGTTGGAAAAAGACGCTTCTTCAGTGAGGATTTTAGAGCTGTGTTTGTGAGGCTAGCCGCAGAGCACAGTGTGCTCTGTCTGTGCTAGGCTTGAGGGTTGAATCCATCTAGACTAAAGATGAGTCGTGCCTGTAATCCTGACTCTTGGGAGGTTGAGAAAGGATTGCTGAGAGTTTAAGGGCATCATCATACAGATGAGCTCCAGGTTTATATCAGATTCTATTCCAAAATAAGGGAGGGAGAGAGAGAGTAAGAGAAATGACTTATGAAACAGGCCTGGTGCATTTGGGAGGTTGAGTCAGGATCTCTGTGAGTTCAAGACCAGCCTGAAGTCGTAATGAGTTCCAGGTCAGACTGTGATACAGAGTGAGAAATTGAAACCTTGTTTGAAAGTTGAAGCCGGGCGGTGGTGGCGCATGCCTTTAATCCCAGCACTTGGGAGGCAGAGGCAAGAGGATTTCTGAGTTCGAGGCCAGCCTGGTCTACAGAGTGAGTTCCAGGACAGCCAGGGCTATACAGAGAAACCCTGTCTCGAAAAAACCAAAAAAAAAAAAAAAAAAAAGAAAGTTGAAAATACTGATTTTGTTTTCAGCATCTCATCTCCACCTAAGCCCTGAGAAATATCCAGGGAAGAATGCTGGGGAGGGGGAGGGTTATTTTATAACTTTCCCCCTTTGGTACAGAGAATACACCCAAGGCACCATATCCTTCTCCTCACCCCAGCCCTCTCTGTCTCTCCCTCCCCATCCCCAGCCCTCACTGTGTCCTCCTACTTGCCCCCAGTTTTTGATGTCTGTCTCCTCCTGCTGGCCTGAGGAAATCATCCAAGTGTGGAAAGTGGACCCCGATCTGCCTGTGGAGAAAACACTTCCCACATCCAAGTTTCCAGCCATCTCAGAGGAACTCAGCCTCAGCTGCTCTCCTCCAAGCTGTTCCCCTTGTTGTCAGCCAATTAGTAAGTGGACACCAGACGGGTTCTCTTCTCTGTCCAGTCTGAACCTGTTTAGCATAAACAGTCAACTCTATAGCATCAGCTCACCGAACTGGCAAGTTAATTATCTGGCCTGGATTACGAATGATTCCTACTACAGGGCTAACTGAGAAGTGGCCCTCAGAGCCTTTCACTCACAGAAATGGGCACAGCTTTGTAAAGCCAAGCTTCTCTGTCTCTTTGGGTCAGGCCTTGCTTTGCAAAGGGAAGGCAAATGAGATGAACTGGGAGGCACGGGCAGGACCAGGGCTGTGGGCAAAGTGCCCAGATGGAGCCTGACAGTGAGGCCAACCTTAGCTAGATGCGACAGGGCGCCATTCCTTCACACGGAAAATGATGCAGAGGGTTTTTATTTTTTGTTAGTTTTAAGACAGGATTTCATTGAGTAGACCAGGCTAGCCTTTTTTTTTTTTTTTTTTTGGTTTTTTCGAGACAGGGTTTACTCTGTGTAGTCCGGGCTGTCCTGGAACTCGCTCGGTAGACCAGGCTGGCCTCGAACTCAGAAATCCACCTGCCTCTGCCTCCCAAGTGCTGGGATTAAAGGCGTGCACCACCACCGCCCGGCGACCAGGCTAGCCTTATACTCACAGAGGTCCTCCCACCTTTGCCTCCCAAATGCTTAAAGTCCTGAGCCACCATGACCAGTAAATGAAGAAATATTTAAGATGACATGGAGCAGCCGGGCGGTGGTGGCGCACGCCTTTAATCCCAGCACTTGGGAGGCAGAGGCAGGCGGATTTCTGAGTTCGAGGCCAGCCTGGTCTACAGAGTGAGTTCCAGGACAGCCCGAGCTACACAGAGAAACCCTGTCTCGAAAAACCAAAAAAAAAAAAAAAAAAAAAAAAAAAAAAAAAGATGACATGGAGCAAAGAGAGTCTGTGGTCAATGAGATGGCTCTGCAGGCACCTGCTGCAGAGCCTGAGTTTTATCCCTGAGATTCATGACTCCTGCAAATTGTCCTCTGACCACTGGACACACACAGCAGAACAGGTATGGACCCGATACTAAATAAATGAAGTAAAAAAAAGAGAGAGTCGCAAGTTTATCATTCTGGTCTGACCCCAGCTCCCACAAAAGCTGTAGCCATTCTGTCCCATGCCTTCCAGCTATTTCATATTGTGGCTGTAATATGCCTGCCAGTCATTGACACAGAAAAATAACTTGACTCAGAGCAGAGTCATGCTGACCACAACCCCTGTTGTTATGTTGTGTTGTGTTGTGTTGTGTTATGTTATATGATGTTTGTTAATCTTAAGAAATCCCACAAAGCTTCATGTAGGACCCATCAAATTAAAGGTCAGTATGAACTGTTATGTCTAAAAATTATCTTGAGACAGAGTTGACCACCAGGCAGCACTTCCTGAACCTGTGCGTGAACTCATTGTGGTTTTTTTTGTTTGTTTGTTTGTTTGTTTGTTTGTTTTCCTTTACAAGCTCACAGACCAAGATGTCTGTTATTGTAGTTCAGATAATTCTGAGCTATGTCCCTGGTCTGATCAGTATTAAGATGTGCATTCAATAAACTATTCTTGCTTAACTAGGATCAGTGTTCATACGTTTTTTTGTGGCGATTCCTGAACCCAGCATTTACCAGATCTAGCTGCCATGCAGAGACCAGGATGGAGGATGAGACACACTAGAGAACTCCTCATCGCCAGGCAGTGGTGGCGCACGCCTTTAATCCCAGCACTCGGGAAGCAGAGGCAGGCGGATTTCTGAGTTCGAGGCCAGCCTGGTCTACAGAGTGAGTTCCAGGACAGCCAGGGCTACACAGAGAAACCCTGTCTCGGGGGAAAAAGAGAGAGAGAGAGAGAGAGAGAGGAGAGAGAGAGAGAGAGAGAGAGAGAGAGAGAGAGAACTCCTAATGGCAGAGTGCCAAACGAGGTTTCCGTCAATATTTTATTATTTTATTGTATTATATTTGAGACCGGGTCTCAGGTCTCTCTACATGGTCTAGGCTGCCCTAGACCTCACAGATCTGCTTTTGCCTGTTGAGTACTGGAGATGGACAAACTGTTGTCACGACTGGCTGTGTGGCTCAGTCCGAGAGCAGCACCAGCCTAGCTGTGCCAGCCTTGGTGCCATCCCTAGCGTTTCGGAAAAGGAAACCTCCTTCGTTCTAGTTTCTTTGTTGTTTGAAGTAGTGTCTGATGTAACCAACCCCAAGGTGGCCTCAAAGACGACCTTGAACTCCTGCTCCTCCTGACTCAACCAGAGTTAAAGGCACAGAAATTTTACCCCCAGTTTTTTATTTACTTGTATTTATTTATTTGAGGCAGGGTGTTACTCTAGCCACGGCTGGCCTCACACTTGAGGTTATCCTCCTGCTTAGGCGGTCCTTGTGTTGGGATGACAGGTTTGAGCCACCACACTCGATCCCTTCAGTATCAGCAGGTAGGGCCAGAAACAGCTCCACTTCCCCAGCAGTGCCTGAGTTTGCAGAGTCTTCTCTTTTCATGTGAAGCTGCCATTCTAGACTTAACTGCAGAAAGACTCAGGAGCAGCCAGTAGGACGCAGAGCATAAATGTACCAGCAGGAAAGGAGCTTAATACATGTTTAACCCTGGGAGGGGGCCGGGGTTAGAAAGTGCCGTGCCTGGGAAAGAGGGAGAAACAAGCACCCAAGGGACACTCAGTGGGTAGAGCCTGGATTTGGGTGATTTCCAAACAGCTCAAAGGGTTACGGAAGACCAAGGATGAGGTCATAGGGTGGTTCCTTGCTGATAAGGTCACACCCCAGGTCACAAGGCCTGTTCGCTGAAGTTCAGGTATTTTTACTGTAAGCAAAAGCTGATAGTCTTGTTTGTGAAATTCCTGGAAAATATCTGAGAAGAGTCAGGCTCTACCTACAGGCTCAACATGTCCCGCCCACAGACACACTTCACTGCTTTCCCTAATCTTTTTTTTTTTTTTTCAGATGTACTTTTATTTATGTGTCTATATGTGTATGCCACCTGTGTGGGGTGGGAGTGGGGGGTGGGGAGTGCTTTTGGAGGTTAGAAGATGCCATGGGTTCCTCTGGAGATGGAGTGACAGTTGTGAGTCAACTACTGTGAGCGTGGGGAACCAAATTCCGGGAAGAAGAGCAGCAAGAGCTCTTCTCGCTGAGCCGTTGCTCTGGTCCCCTATCTTAACATTCTCTTTTAAAACATTCCTATATGAGGTGTGGTGGCAGACGCCTTTCTAATTCCAGTATTTGGGAGGAGGTGGCTACCGGACCTCAGCAAGTTAAAAGTGTTAAACTTCAAACCCGAGACAGTCGGCTGAGGTGTCTATTTAACTATCAAAGCAGACCTGGCCTCCAGGTTCTCCCAGCATCCCTCAGTCCCCCCTCTTACACAGTATGGCTGGCAAACCCCAACTCGTAGCCTAAACTTTCCAGCCTAGGTGCTGGGCTGCCTTCCCCAAGAGGCTTTTCCTTCTATAATCCAGACATTTGGTTACCTGCCCCTTTTGTGTACCTTTGTCCTCTGTCCTTGATCCCCTCTCTCCCTCCCTCTCCCCCCATCTGGCTCAGGTCATGATCATTCTGGAGACTCCCAGAAGTGTCTGTCTCCGGCTGTGCTCTCCCGCATACCTATGCTACATTTTCTCCTCCTCCACACCTAGGAGCAGTCATGGTCTTTCCTTTTTCTTTCTTTTTTTATTCAAAAAGGAATATTGCCTCTTCTATCATAACCTTTGCAGCACATGTTAATTCTGCTAGATTCTGAGTCTCCAAGCTGCTGGTATACTCCAACCTAAGTCCAGAGAAGCTTTTTTTCCCCCTTCCTATGCTCCACTAATATCCCATCTTTCTGCGCTGCCTCAGTCCTACAGTACTTGTAGAGCCAACCACTCAAACTTTCCAGAGTTAAACTAAGCTCCCTGGAACTCTCCTTCACTCTCTTCAGGGCACGTTCCTTTCTGGCAGCCAAAGGAGGTCCAGCTTTGTTAGTAAGGGCAATGACTTAAATGCCTTTAATAAGCTGTCATTAATGATGGGTTTCAATACCTGAATTCGAGTAAGACTGGATAACAACAACAAGACACGGGCACAGAGAAAAGACCATTACGACAGAGAAAAGGACAGAAGGTGACAGAGAAAGAGCCAGGCTTGAGTTAGGACTAGAATGCAGTGGTAGAGAGATTACCTAGCATGTGTGAGTCTCTAAACTCAATTCCTGGCACTGGGGGTACTCAGGGTAGAAATGGATTTGCTGGGCATGGTCTCACATACACCTTGGGTTTGATCTTAGCAATCTGGAATCTGAGACAGAAGCATCACTGTGAGTTTATGGTCAGCTCATATAATATACAGTTCAATAACCTGGGAGGCCTTTGGTGGTGGTACACGCCTTTAATCCCAGCATTCGGGAGGCAGAGGCAGACAGATCTCCAGGCAGAGGTCAGCCTGGTCTATAGAGTCACAGGACAGACAAGGCTAAACACAAAGAAACCTGTCTCAAAATACCCGAACAAACACAAAACACAAAAAAACTAAAACAAATAACCTGGGATATCATGTAGATCCCATCTAGACCCCGGAGGCTCTCCATTTGGAACATGGTCTTCCTCTGAGGAAGCAGGCCTCCAGGATGGCAGCAGGGGAGGATGGGATATGGCAGGCATCTCTGCACTGTGCTGACACTGTGCCTCAGTGTGCCATGTGTCTTATTTACTTCTTAGTCCCCTGCAGACCACTGGAGAAATATCTTTGAAATCTGGAAATAGTAACACCTGAAGCTCTGGTGTCAGGTTTTCATTTCTTTCACAGAACCATCTCATGATACATGCATGATTTCAAGTTATTTTCTTTTTCTCATTTGCCCATGTTGTAGGCCAAACCAAGGCCTCTTGTATGCTTAGGGAAGCATTCTGCCGCCGAGCTGCACCTCCACACCGTTTGGCTGTACAAAATGACATGCTCACAGAACACTATGGGAAACCTGGAACCTTTCTGATTTTTTTCTTTTAGTTGTGATGAGAAATCAGTTGTCTTTGAGCTTCTAAGTGCGTTTTGGTCTTGTAAAACAAGGTCTCACGATTTTACATTTTAGACCAAGCTAGCTCAGAGATATGTAACCTAGACTGATTCCAAATCCTGAGTTCTAGGATTACACAGGCCCTATTTCTAACTTTGATATTTGAGAAAAATAGAAAGAGTATCTTTTTTTTTTTTTTTTTTTTTTGGTTTTTCGAGACAGGGTTTCTCTGTATAGCCCTGGCTGTCCTGGAACTCACTCTGTAGACCAGGCTGGCCTGGAACTCAGAAATTCGCCTGCCTCTGCCTCCCAAGTGCTGGGATTAAAGGTGTGCGCCACCACCGCCCAGCAAGAGTATCTTTTTAAAAAAATTTTTTTATGATTCTTTATAACTCTCGCATCATGTACCCCATCCCATTCATCTCCATGTCCCTCTGTTATCTGCCCTCTGCCCTTGCAACTTCGGGGAAAGGGGCGGGAGGGGGGGGGAATCTTGTAGAATTGGTGTCACACCCTTTTGTCCAAACAGCTTCATTGCAAGTGTTCATTGCAGTGAGTCATTGGTCTGGTTGGAGGCCACTGGCTTCTGTTACATTGTCAGTACTAGATCCTTATCAGGACTCCTCTCGGATATCCTGTCGTAGCCCCTAGTCACGGAGATCCTACAGCTTTGGTTTTGCAGGACTGGCCCCTTCACAAGCTCCAGCAGTTCAGATGGGGTAGATGTTGGGGCAGGCCATAAAAGCCCCTGGATCTGTGCCTGGGTGGTAGCTGAGTTGCTCAGCCTATCAGCTCTCCTGCTTTGTCCAGACAAGGGGCGGGGCCAGCCCCCTTGCCTAAGGCGGCCCGCAATGGATAAGACCAGCTTTCCTGTACTCAATCCCTCAGGCCTGGCTCCCGGACACACATACCGCCCACGCCGGCTCTACCAGCTCCCAAGGGAGGCGCTGCCCAGGGTAGGTGAAGGGCTGCTCTCCCTCCTGCTGTAGTTGGCAGAGGGTCTGGGATGCAGCTCTTCCATGCTCACACCAAGTAGTTTGTTTTCTTATGCGATTGGCCAGTTTTAAAGTGACACATCACATTAAAACGTTTAAGAAAATTAAGTTGTGCCTAGTGGCATAGGCCTTTATCGCATCAGTCCAGAAGTCTGAGGCCAGATGATTTTCCAAAACTTGAGGCCAGCCTAGGATACATACTGAATTCAAGGTCATCATTGGGTATTTGAGACCCTGTCTCAGAAATAAAACAAACAAACAAAAAATATGTTGAGGTTGTAGCACAGTAGTACTTAATTAACTAAGGCTCCTAAGAGCCTGGATTCAACCCCCAGTAACACAAGGGGTTATGCTGTATGCTACTTCTATACATACTAGGGAAGTGGAGGCAGGAGGACCCAAAAAGGCTGGGCCAATCTGGGCTATATTACAAAACCCTGTCTTTATTTTATCTGTCTGTCTGTCTATCTATCTGAGACATAGTCTTACTATGTAGCCTTGGCTGGCCTAGAACTGGCTATGGAAACCAGGCTGGACCCCCCAATCACTAAGACTAATGGCATTTACCACTACGCCCATAAAACCCTGTCCTTAAAAAAAAAAAAATATTTTTTCTACCTCCGTTAAAGATGTGAAAACATACCCTAATATAGCAAAATGATTGTACTGTATTTTAAGTTTTAACTTTCTTTAACATTACTTCCTATTGTAATACCTATGGGCTAAGTCCCCAGTCCATGACATAATGATGGCAGTTCATACTCATGTTTTGATGGTGCTAACTTTGCTTATTGCCAATATCAAGGTTTGTTTGTTGAAGGAAGACCTTTGTAGTTGTATAGTCTGCTTAGTATTAACCGACTGTAACGAATGACCAGAGCGCTGAGCGTGGGCAAGTTCTGGGTTCTGTTCCCAAGGAGATGGAAGAACTAAACGGCCTTCAGTAGGAAAAGACTTCAAAATCTTGGAAACTAAAAACAAAAGGGAGGGGTGGCCAGGAGGCTGTCTCCTGGGTTAAGAGGATTTGTTGCTTCTTCCAAGGACACAAGATCACTTCCCAGCACCCATCGCTGGCTCACTACATTCTGGAATTAACTCCAGCAGATCCAATTCTTTCTTCTGGCATCAGTGGGCACCTACATATAGATGACATAAAAACAGGTGTATAGAGATAATTTTTAATGCCAGAGGTAGTGTTGTACAACTTTAATCCAGCAACAGAGAGGCAGAGGAATCTAGGAGATTTCTGTCAACATGATCTACACAGGTGAGTTCCAGGCCAGCTAAGGCTACACAGTGAGACCCTGTCACAGGGTGGGAATGCCTTTCATCCCTAGGAGCCACATGGTAAAGGAACAAGACGCCCACAAGTTGTCCTCTAACCTTCATGGTCTCACAGTGGTACACAGGCCTTTCACCCAAAAATAATACAAGTGTCTTATATAAACACTTTTATATATTTAAAGGCAGAGGAGTCTTAACCAAATTGATTAAAGGCAGGGTAGTAATTCCCTCTCACAATCCCATTCTTAGTAAAGTTACACGGTAATAAACACGAAAAGCCATTCTTCAAATGTAAATGCTAATTGAGTAGGCTGGGTTTTTTTTTTTTTTATATTTAATTTAAACACTATTTTTTAACCAAACTTAAGATTAATAGAAGTGAAAGAATCTCCAGAGCGGAAGAAGCTTCAAAAGAGAACTGCAAAAAGGCTATATGGCTATTTTAAATGTACAAAATTTATATCTGTGCATATTGTAAATAATGTGTCTTCCATAAAGACAAAACAAAATTCTTTCACTGGTGAACCACTCATCTGGCAATGTCTTTACATTTGTTTGTTTTTTTTTTTAATCTAGAGATGCTGAATAGAAATTCGCAAAATGTTCATTGATTAAAGTACTGTATTCGAAGGAAAACGAAATGTTTGTAATCTGTCGTTTCGCTGTAGTACTGTAAGAAAGCTTTAAAAAAAAATTAGTGCAGAATCCCAACGTAGTATTGCAACCCAGCGTCTGTGGCCGTGTCACCTTTAGGTGTGTGCAGTTTGGAAGCGCAGAGTTGGGCATTGTTAAAACAGCGTCATGGAGTCGTGCGGGGACGTTCTCATCCTCTGAATGAGCGAGTGGGAGAAGGGCCCCGCCGCAGTTCCCTAGGCACGAAGCTCTGGGCGAGTAAGTGTACCGGATGCTGCGTGACAGTGGCTGGACGCCCGCGCCATTGTGAGGTCTGCAGCGCGGATCCGAACCTGTATTACTTCTCCGCGAGGCGGACTTGCGGGCCCTGGGGCCGAGGTCGGCTCGGAGTGGAGGACAGGTAACCGCGGGAGAGCCGGATCCCTCCGCGGCAAGTAGTGCGCTGTGCGCTTTCCCGAGCCCACGGTCGGCGCCGCAGATCCGCGGATCTGGCTCCCCGCGGATCGGCGGACGCGGGGCCGCGGGCTAGGCGGTCTTCGGCAGCCCGGTGGTTGCGGCGAGCCTGCGAACGGCAGGTGCCCGCCCCCGCCCCCACCCCCACCGTGGGCAGGAAGAGGAAGCCGAGCGGCTGGGCCCCAGGGCCACCCGCAGGGCCTCGCGGGGCGGGGCGCTGGAGCTACAAGAAGCGCGTGACCTAGTTCGTCCCGAAGTGGACTTGACAGGTTGTCATCGCGGCTCCCCGCCCCCACTGCCTTCCGGGTCTGGCTCCTCCCCCACCCTCGAGCTCCCATTGGCCTCGCCCAGGTCATACTCCTTGCCACTGGCCACGCCCCATCCCAGCAGCCCTGCCATTGGTCACGAGTTCTCAGGCCGCCCTCCCTGTCATTGGCTTCGTCCCAGAGGCCCCGCCCCTAGCCTGGCGGGTCCTCTGGTTGGCCTTGCGTCGCTCCCCTAGTCGGCTAGTCCTCCTATTGGAGGACTCCTACGGTCCGCGGAGGATCCCAGCTGGTCGCGGTTGAGTCTGTTCCCGCGGGCATTCCCGGTTTCTGTGGGCTTCCTTCCCTTTTTTGCTGCGTTTCTTCAGCTTTCTGCGAGTCTGGGAGCCTGGGCCTGGAGACCTGGTCCCGGTCCCGTTCCCAAACTCAGTGCAACCGCGATCAACACTTGCCTCCGGACCCCGCCCCGCCCTTTTCAACTCATTCTCCTTCTTCCCACCCCCACCCCCCACGCACCCCGCCTTCATTCCCTCACACAGCTCCTTAAGCTCGGCTGAATGGAACAGACCTCGTTTCAAAATCGGGAGGAGAGAGGTTAAGTGATAAACGTCAATATCAATAGTAGCTGATTTGGGTTCCAGAAAGGGGATATTGAACGAACTGGATGGCCCAGATCATTCAAATAGATTTTTTTTTTTTTTTGTTATTGTTGGTGGTAGTGGTTTTCTTTGGATGTGTGTTAGGTTTGGAGAGTTTCTTGAAACGGGATCTCACTTCTCCCTTTGTAACTCTCTAGTTATTTAGTACGGGGTATGACTGCAGAAGCCAGAGAGGGCGCCGGGTTCCTGGAGCTGCTGGTTGTGGGCCACCTGATGTGAGTGCACCTCTGCAGGAGGAGCCGTCGTCCACCTCTCCACCCCAGGATTGAATTATTTTTTAATTAATTAATTTTCATTTTATGTGCATTGGTGTTTTGCCTGCCTGTATGTCTATGTGAGGATGTCAGATCCCAGCTTGGGAGTCACAGTCCCAAGCTATCATGTGGGGTGCTCGGAACTGAACCAAACTCCTCTGGAAGAGCCAGTGCTCTGAACCTCTGGGACATGTCTGCAGCCCCAGGACTTAGTTCCTAAAGTGACCAAATTTGTTACTCCAAAATTATAGGCTGCCTTTCCTGGGTAGCAGTCAAATTTCCGTTGTTTATGCAATATTGACATTTAAAATTTGCATGTGTACTTTTTATAATTGAGCTAGCTTTTTAAATCGTTTTTGAGAGTAGAAATAAACTGATAAAACTGCACAGGTGTAATTTAGCCTCCAAGAGAAATTTATTTGAAAAGAGGAATCCTAATCTTTGCCGGTGAGTCAAGGGAGGATTACAGATTCCAGGCCAGTCAGAGCTGTATATTGAGACCCTGTCTTCCGGGGGTTGTCTTAATCCCCATTGTGGTAATTCTGGTACCTGGGATTTGGGGCAGGAGGAATTCAAGGCCAGCCTCTTGGGGAGTTCAAGGTCAGCTATTTGAAACCAGCTCAACAACAAAACAGCTGTCGAGTGTGCTGATCCCCGCCTGTAATCCCAGTTCTAGGGAGGTTGAAGTAAAATCAGGAGTTCAAGGCCAGCCTTGGCTACGAAAGACTCCGACCCACTTATTCTGCCACTCCCTACACACACTGCAAAGTGTAATTTTTTCCAAAATTACTGAACTAGAGCTTGTGTGATTGCAGGTCAGGCTCTTTAAGGCATTCCTAATGACAGAAGTGGCCTTTTCAACAGCCTTTTAGGTTACCCCACAAAGTCCTTATAGTTCCCTGATCCTGGGCTGGGGAGGCCCAGCTTTGTAAGAACCTAACTTATTGCTCACTGCAGTCCAGAGACACTGAAGACCTTCCCTCAGGGGTTCCCATTTCGAACTTTGTACTTGAGGCTTCCTGGCTTGTCTGGAGTAGCATTTCTTCAGACTTCTCAGGTAACTCAGCTTTATGTGTCAGCTGATCTGAAATAGGTCCTTTCCCTGCCCCCAACCAGGTACTTTCTGTCTTCTCCTGGTTACTTCCTTCAAAGCGTTCTGCACAGTCTGAAGCCTTCTTGTTTACTTAAAATGGCTGGTTCCCCTTCTCCCTCCAAACTGGGCCTTTTCTATTTCCTAGGGCAGGTTTAGCAAATGCTTAGTGGATAAACAAATGGCTCCGTGAGATGTGATCCAGTCAACAAGCGACCCAGTCTTCCTGTTGGCTTGGCCCCATGGTGTAGACACACCTGTGAACAAGAATTGGGAGAGTAGCTATTCTTGTTTATGATTCTTTTCATTTTCTTAACTTTATTTCCTGTTATTTCTTGATGAGCAGAGTAAGAAGCAAGGCATGTGGACTCAAGGACACCCTTTTGCCCACTTTGTTTCAGGCTGTGCACAGACTATATAGAGTCTGACCTGGCCATGGCCCTGGCCGAGGCCCCAGGTGGGCAGATACTTGGCAGGCAGCCCCTTTTCCCGAGGGAAGCTCCAGGCTCTGCTGGATGCTGGTTCCAGTGGGGGAGGGGAAGAAATCCGGTTCCCGCAGACTGGTCTTGGATCCAGCTGCAGCCCCGGAGGTGATTGTAAGTGCCATCCCGAAGGGCAGGAATCCGGTAAAAAAAGAGGTTCTTCCCCCTCACCCCACCCCCTCCCACTCCAGCACTTTCAGTGGCTGAACCTGTCTGGTCTTTCTATGACACAGACTTTGGCTAGGACTGTTTTAGAGCAGCTGCCCTGGAGTTTAAATGTAGCACCAAACCTGCATGCCCCAAACATGCAGGGCAAGGTTGGTGACTGCTGGTTAACTTTGGCTCTCTGTGATTCCATGCCTGCCTGTCTGTCAGTTTTAGGGGTAAAGACACGCACTTGTATTTGCTCACAACTACCCAGTCCCAAGCTGGTTGTGGTGGCACATAAAAGCAGGCTGGTCATGTGGTCAAGGCTAGCCTCAGTAGCCACGTGAATTTAAGGACAGTCTAGCCTACATGAGACCCTGTTTATAAAAAACAAACTTATCAAACCAAACCATCTCAAACAAGAATCCTGTGGGTATGGGAAGGTAAGGTGGGGAGAGGGAAAAAACGTGATCAGAATATATTGTATTGAAAAAAAATCCATTTTCAATAAAAATGAAAATTCAAACTAAAATTTCTGTGGACATCCCTTTAGCTAAAACTTTTTGTTCAAGTCCGCTGTCACGGCTTGCTCCCAGCTATGGACTGACCCAGGATCTCCGGTGAGCTCAGCAAGCTCCGGCTCAAAGGTGCTCTGCTTCCTGAATTCCAGGCCAGAGTTCCTCAGCCCTGGGGAATGGGAAGTGTTAAGCAGATCACGCCCTGGGCAGGGTAGACATAGGGTGGGACTGGTGTATGCAGGATAGTCACGTGTTCCTCTCCCTAGGGCAGGGAGCCTACTGTGAGATTGGAATAGGTCTTGAGCACTGCAGAGTCCCTGTCCTTGAGGGCCACTAGAAGAGTGGAATATAAGAACTAACAGTTTAGGAGAATTAACCCTTCATCAACTGGATCATCCATCTCAGGTTCTTAAAGGACGCTCACCACTAGTAGTGTTTCAGATGAATCAAACTGAAGAATGGACACAGTTTAGAACTGGATTTGGGGAGTCACACCTCACAAGTAGTCTCCTACAGGTGTGGGAACTGCTAGCCACTCCCAACCCTATAATAGTCTCAGTTTCTTCCTCTATCAAGTGAAGCTACTAATGTTGGTCTTGACCATGTTCAGGGTTGGTATGAGAATTGGAGGAGATTATGTTTATGTCCAGATTTGGGGAAAATAACTCACTTGTACTATTCTGGGGAGGGGGAGGGGACAAATACATTCAGTGGGTAAGCTTGCCCTGATGAAAAAGAGTACCAGTACTGGTCTTTGCAGGTGTCCTCTAACCAGACCTGTGGTGAAGGTAGTAAGGGACACCTGCTGCTGAAGTATAGCTCTGGGTGTCCCCAAGAGAGTGGATGGGAAGGAAGGCTCGTAAGACCAGAGTTGGATACAGAACTACATACCAGGGCTGTCTCTGTGAGCCCCGGTTTTAAGAGGACATGTTACACTCAGGAAGAGGCAGCCTGTTGCAAGGGCATTTTGTGATTTGTCAACCTGGGGTAGTTTCAGTCTTCTAAAAAGAGTTACACCCCGCCCCGCCCCCCAAATGTAACACTAGAGATAGTGGGTGGAGCTATGGTAGAGAAAGCTAAAGAAGCTGGAGAAAGAGTGTATCTCCTGCTTCAACTCCTCTGCCACTTGAATGGCCAAGGGACGGCAGAGTGTGGTATGGCTCTGAGCTGGTTTGGACCTTGAGGGCTGCAGTCTGAGTCTATCCTCGGTCCTAAGAATGCATCTATCCTGGATTATGTTTCTAGCTGCAGGGACCTTGGTGGAGGGTCAGGGTGAAGGAGGGTGGACTCTGTCCTGTGACCCTCATCAGTTAGAGCTCTGTGTGAGGCCTCTCCAGGGCCACTGCACTGACGTCACTTATCAAAAAGACAAGAGGGGAAAGCTTTTGTAAGAACATTTGAGATCTAATTGGAGAGCTACCAAAATGGAGTATCTGGCTCTGCCTCCTAATTACTGGAGTACTGGGATTAAAGATGTGATACGCACATACAGACACAGTATATATGTACATATATATTGAGGGTTAGGGAGAGAAAAGGCAGGAAGAGAGCCAAGTGGGCATGTGTTACCAAGGAAAGAATAAGAGAAAGCCACAGAGATGTACCTGTTGTGAGTTTGGGCTTCTCAAGAAAACCTTGAAATTTATTAGTACTAGGCAGGCATTATTTGTCTTCTAGAGTTCCAGGCCAGAACAATAACAAGGCTGTGGAGATGGTTCAGTGGTCAAGAGCATTGGTTGCTTTTGCAGAGGACCAGGGTTCTATTTCTGGCACCCACATAGCAACTCACAGCCACTCCTTTAATCCTAGTTCCCAGGGGAACAGAAGCAGCTGGATATCTGAGTTCTGAGGCCAGCCTGGTCTACAAAGTAAGTTCTAGAACAGCCAGGACTACACAGAGAAACTCTGTCTTTAAAAAACAAAGGAAAATAAAAAGCATTTATTGGTCTTGCAGAGGATCTATACTCAGATCCCAGCACACACGTGATAGCATACCTGTAACTCCAGAATCAGGCCATGGGACACCCTCTTCTGACCTGCACAGACTCTGTACACATGTGGCTCGTCACATGCAGAAAAAAAACACTCATACACATAAAATAATTCCTTTTGCTTGTTTTGGTTTTTCAAGACAGAGCTTCTCCGTACAGCCCTGACTCTACTAGAACTCACTCTGTAGACTAGTCTGGCCTTGAATTTATCGAGACCCTCCCGTCATTGCCGCCTTAGTGCTGAGATTAAAGGAATGAGCCACCACACCCTGTCCCATTAAAAAAATATCTTTTATAAATTCTCCAACTCTGCTTCAAAACAACTAGGCCTGGAATTCTTTTCTGTGTCAAAGCCACGAATCCCAGTTTGGCCCGAGTCATGGTCCCTGAGAGATTACGGGAGCTCTTCAGCTGATTGAGAGGGAGCTGAGTTGCTGTCCCCTCCTTTCTAATGATTCTAACTTGGGGGTGGGGCTGCTGAGCCCATAGGACAGTTCTGCTTCCTGCCGTGGGAGGTGTGACTATTTTCAGAGTCCATGTAACTGTATAATTCACCTAAAGGACTCAGAACACTCCTGCTCAGTCAACAGAACACCTATCTCAGTCACCCTGGCAAACAGAAACGTGGGAACCTACTTTTCAAACCATCTGCCATCTGAGTTTTTATTTTCTTCCCTTTCTCCTTCCTTCCTTCATTTCTTTTTTCCTTGTCTTTTTTTTTTTTTTTTTTTTTTTTTTTTTAATTTTCTCGCTACTTTGAAAAGAAAGATTTAAAAACAAACAACCAAAAATGCTAGGCAGTAATGGTGCAGCCCTTTAATCCGAGCACTCCGCAGGCAGAGACAGTGGATCTCTGAGTTTGAGGCCACATTGTTCTACAAAGTGGGTTCCAGGACAGCCAGAGCAACCCTGTGTCAAAGAAAAATATATATATAGGTACATATGGCATGTATGTGTTTTACCTGCATGTATGCACAGGCACTATATGCATGCTTTGTGCAAACCGGAATTAGAGTTGTGAACTGTGTGGGCACTGGGACTTAAAGTCAGCAATTGCTGCCAGCCAGCGCTTAACTGCTGAAACATATCTCCAGTCCCCATTTTCTTGTTTGGAGACAGTTTCTCATACTGTCCTTCAACTCCACCTGTACTTGAAGATGACCTTTAACTTTTTGTTTTGTTTTGTTTTTTGAGATAGGGTTTCTCTTGGTAGCCCAGGAACTTGCTTTGTAGAGCAGGCTGACCTTGAACCACCTCCCTCTCCCTGTACTTCCGGAGTGCTGGGATTAAAGGCTTGTGGCACTAGTGCCTGGCTGACCTTGAACTCTTAACCCTCTCATCTCATCTTTCCTTTTTTTTTTTGGGTTGGTTGATTGGTTTTTTGAGACAGGGTTTCATTGTGTAGTCCTGGCTGTCCTGGAACTCACTGTAGACCAGGCTGGCCTCGAACTCCAAAATCCACCTGCCTCTGCCTCCCAAATGCTGGGATTAAAGGAGTGCGCCACCACTGCCTGGCTCGTGTCACCTTTCCAAATACTGCTGCTGGTTTTCTGCCAGTGATACCACACCTAGCAATACATACTTTTTGTGCAGCTATTTCTGTTTTACTGTTACCAATGACGTTTTCCCTCTCCTCAATAGTGCTGGCCACAGCACTGGATCCAAACAAACAAACAAAAAAACCCACACAGGGGATCACCTTCTGCTGTGGTTTCGCCATAACAGACTTCTTAAGTTTTCTTTAAAGACTAATTTCAATGACATTTGTGTATATTTTGAAACATTTTCTATTAAGTTCCAACCATCAAGGCAAGAACACATGAGATAAGAATCTCATGG
Organism: Mastomys natalensis; assembly: GCA_021653895.1. Lineage (NCBI taxonomy): Eukaryota > Metazoa > Chordata > Mammalia > Rodentia > Muridae > Mastomys > Mastomys natalensis. The sequence continues at coordinate 27,835 of JAJTUV010001232.1, forward strand.
AAAAAGCATCAAAAGTGGTTCTGCAAGCCTTTTTTTTTTTTTTTTTTAATACTGCTGTAGTCTGGTTGCCTTTTTGTAAACAGTGACAATGACAATACTGGGCCACCATCAACATGAACATGGGCAAAGAGCATAAAGCGATGACCACTTTGTGTCTTCATGAGGATCTTTGAGTTTGTCTGACGTATTCTCTTCTTAGGAGAACTGCTAGCACAGGACTCGGGGTACCTGCCAAGAGAATAACCTCAGGGAAACAGTCATAGCAAGAGCCCTTGACCATTGGTATTCTGCAGTCAGTAGACACTGGAAGCCAAGACTGCAGAGGTGTGTGTGTGTTTCTGTGTATGTGTGTGTATCTTGTACATACTGTCACAATCTCTAAGTTCATATATGCTTATGCCTTGTTTTGGGGTTTCATTGCTGTGACCATGGCAACTCTTATAAAGGAAAACATTTAACTGGGGATGGCTTACAGTTTCAGAGATTCCGTCCATTATCATGGTTTGGAACCAATGGCAGCGTGCAGGCTGACTTGGTGCTCTGGAGGAGCCGAGAGTTCTACATTTTGATCAGAAGGGAACAGAAGGGGACTCTTCCTCACTGGGCAGAGCTTGAGCTTAGGAGACCTCAAGGTCCACCCCCACAGTGACACACTTCCTCCAACAAGGCCACACCCACTCCCACAAGGCCACACCCACCCCCCATAAGGCCACACCCACTCCAACAAGGCCACATCCTAATAGTGGGCTGAGCATTCACACACTCGAGGCTATGAGAGCTATTCTTTTTTTTTTTTTTGGTTTTTCGAGACAGGGTTTCTCTGTGTAGCCCTGGCTGTCCTGGAACTCACTCTGTAGACCAGGCTGGCCTCGAACTCAGAAATCCACCTGCCTCTGCCTCCCAAGTGCTGGGATTAAAGGCGTGCGCCACCACCGCCCGGCTTTTTTTTTTTTTACTTTTTAAATTCTTCAAGACTACTTTATGCTGGCCATAATCTTGGTTGTGTGGTTTTCCATTTGAGAGTGGTCTACTTACTCTTAGAGGACTGTCACTCTCTATCCAGGTGCTGACAACCACCAGTAGCTCCTCAGCTAGGGCTAGGGTTTCATGGTTAGCTTACCTATCCATGCCAGGTTGGTCTGCTTTGGGCTTTCAGAGATATTGTACAAGCTGTTACAGTTCCTACGGTGAGTTCCTATTTGCAGTCATCTTGATATGTCCAGAAGACACATGTCCTCATGGTTCCCACTGCTCTGCAATGATCCCGAGCCTTGGTAGGGGCAGTAGTGTTGTGTAGATGTTCCTTTTAGGGCTGAGCACTCTGTGATGTCTTCTTCTCTGCACCTGACCAGTTGTGGGTCACTATTAACTACCATCTGCTGCAAACAGCAGCTTCTCAGAAGAGGTTTGAGAGATTCATTGGTCTATTTGTGTAATGATTCACTAGGTTCCATATAGCGATGAAACAGTAGTAGGTTCTGCTGTAGGACCTGAGACCTGTCTCAGGTTCTTACCGAGGTAAAGGTGCCAGGTATGAATTTCATCTTGAGGTGGTGGACTTAAATCCAATCAAAAGTGGTTGTTTACTCCCACAGTTTGCTCTGTCTATCTATCATCTGTCTGTCTGTCTGCTTGTCTGCCTGTCTGCCTGTCTGTTTTTTGAGGCCTGGAACTTGCTATGTATGTCAAGCTGGTTTGGAATTCAGAAAGTCCAGCATCAGGCAAGTGGTTTTTTCTTCTTTTTTCTTTTTTTTTTTTTTTTTTTTTTTTTTTTTTTTTTTTGGTTTTTCGAGACAGGGTTTCTCTGTGTAGCCCTGGATGTCCCGGAACTCACTCTGTAGATCAGACTGGCCTCGAACTCAGAAATCCACCTGCCTCTGCCTCCCAAGTGCTGGGATTAAAGGCGTGCGCCGCCACCACCGCCTGGCAAGGCAAGTGTTCTTAACAGCTGAGCTGTGTGCTAGCTACAGCTCCTGTTCTTTTGAACTCTGGTGTTCATAAGTCCTTTTCGTATATACCAAGTGCTTAGCCTGTGAGGCCAGGCAAAGGATGCTGAAAAGGAGGGACTCTTGGTAAGGGTCCTTGTAGAGACTGGGTAAGGGACAGGGTAGCTTCTCCTCTTCCGTGTTAAGTGTGATGTTTTCCCTTCCCCACCCTACCCCCACTTGAATACATAATGTTTTTCTTCAGGACTGCAAGGATTTTGTGGAGGAAGGTTTGGAGACAACATATTCCACATCTAAATGGGCCACTGTCCTCACCAGGTCAGCCTCTTGTCTCCCTCTTCTCCTAAATAGAAGTTTTCATTATTATTCTGTTTCCCTGCATCTTGTCGTCTCCTTCCAGTTCATCAGAACAACTCACAGGCAGCCATGAGAGTGACGCTGGGAGGCTTTGGCAGGTCCATCAGAATGGGGATGAAACCCAGGCGTTGCCACTTCTGGGATACAATAAAAATGTATGTCAAAAAAAGGACACTAGAGCCAGCCAGCAGCCAAGGCCTGAGAACTGAGGCCTTGGGAAGAGACCTCCATCCTATAGCTCCAGAGTAGATGGGACTCTGCCAAACTGAGGTAAAGTTCTGGTCTACTTCTCCATTGGCAGGAGAAGTGCTGGGAGTCCTGTGTTGGGAGGTGACACAGACGTTACTAAGAACCTTGCCACTCTGGTTCTAGGAGGGACAGATACATTGGTGTGGAACTACCACCCAGGCCACTGCTTCTCAAACTCTAAGTTGTCCATCAGCCCTGCAAAGGTTGACAATGGGGACAGCTCAGTCCTCACTGATAACTGATGCTCACACTGCTGCCTCTCAGGTCGAGCATGAAGTATAGAGAGCTCAGGGGCAGGCTGCCAGATGGAGATGGCCATCAGCCCAGGCTAAAGAACTTGAGAATACAGGGCACTGCCAGGGTGGAGGAGGCTACAGCATTTACCCAGCATGCACAGGGGCCTTGGTCCATCCCTAGAGCCTCAAAGGGGAGTGTGGAGTGGAAGAACAGGTAGATTTGAGTTGCAGGCATGTCTTGCTTGCTGCACTCTTCAGGCCCTCTTTGTTGAGTCCTGTCATATATAGCTATGTGACTGGTCGTCCACCTTTGCTCTTGTGTGATATCAATGTCCCTTGGGGTAAATATGTGTTCTCAGGACTATGTCAAGTCTGGATGCCTGAAGATTTATAGCTTTGCGTGTTGCTGTATGCCTGTAATCCCACTCTTTGGAATCTTAGATTTATAACTAAAATGGGGAGTCATCTTTATATTGTTACAAAATAATCATGTCTTTTTATTTATTTATTTATTTATTTATATTTATTTGTGTGTGTGTGTGTGGTGTGTGTGTGTGTACTCAGACATGTGCCAGAACAAGTACACAGTACTCAAAGGACAGTTTGTGGGAGTCAGTTCTCTCCTTCCATCTTGTGGGTTCTAGGGGAACTCAGGTCATTAGGCAGAAAGCATCTTTCCCTACGGAAGCATCTCAGAGGTCCACATGATGTCTGATGATAAAAGATGAGGACTGGGTAAGGAGAACCATTATCAGAGTATATTCTATAGCCGGGCGGTAGGGGCACACCTGTAATTCCAGCATTTAGGAGCTAGAGGCAGGTGGATCTCTGTGAGTTGGAGGCCAGCCTGGTCTACAGAGCTAGTTCCAAGACAGACAGGGCTACATAGAAAAAAAAAAAAACCTATCTCTAAAAATGATAGATAGATAGATAAATAGATAGATAGATAGATAGATAGATAGATAGATAGATAGAAATGAACAAAAAAATAAAAAGAAAAAAACCCAAACCAATAAAAATACAACTTAAATTAGTTTGCATATGGCTCCTTTTCCTGTATTTTTTTAAAAATTTTTTTCCTCAAAATAGTCTTTTTTAAAAAAAAAAATATGAGAACGACTGGCCGCTGTTTTAAGTTGGCACTGGCGCTTTTAGTGTGCACCAGTGTTGTCTAGACATCACACGTGTGATACCATAGAAGGGATGGATGTTCAGAGGTGGGAAAAGATGACTGTTCTTTCTTTTTTCCCCAACCCCAAAATCCAGGTACTCAATTTAAAATTCTGTTAGGACTGCATCTTTGCACTTATGGTTACTGTAAAAACAGGTGTGGTAGAGAGAGATAGGAAACAGAAAGGTCAAGACTTGGAGTGGAGCTAAGTTACTAGAAAGAATCTCTCCCTCTCCCCTCTCCTCTCTTCTCTGAGGCAAGGTCTTATATACTGAATCTGTCCTCAATGAATAGCTGAAGGTGACCTTGAATTTGTGCTTTTCTTATCTCTAACACTGGAGTGATAGGGGGTTTTTTTGAGACAGGGTTTCTCTGTGTAGCCCTGGCTGTCCTGGAACTCACTCTGTAGACCAGACTGGCCTCAAACTCAAAAATTCACCTGCCTCTGCCCCCAAGAGCTGGGATTAAAGGCATGTGCTGCCACTGCCCTGCCGCTTGTTTTGTTTTTGAAACAGGTCTTATTTACAAAGCCCAGACTGACCTGGAACTCACTATATAGCTGAGTCTCACTCGAACCTGATCCTCCTTCTGTACTCACCTCCCAGTTGCTGGAAGTACAGATCTTCATCTCTGTTGTTCTGCAGCCTGACTTCATGTGCTGGGGGAGAGACAGCTCTGTGGTTAAGAGCACCAGCTGTTCTTCCAGAGGACCTGGGTTCCATTCCCAGCATCCACATACCTTTCACAACTGCCTGTAACTCCAGCTCCAGGGGATGTGACACCTTCTTCTGACCTCAGTGGTTCACTCCTGCACACACATGCACTCACTCATACCCACACATCAAAACACACACACACACACACACACACACACACACACACACACACACACACACAAATCTTTTAGAAATGTGCCTTAGAGGGTGTAGTGGTGCATACCTTTAATCCCAGCATTCTGGGAGGCAGAGGCAGGCAGATTTCTAAGAGTTTTAGGCCAACCTTGTCTACAAAGCCAGTTTCAGAATAGCCAGGGCTATTACACAGAGAAACTCTGCATCAAACAAAACAAAACAACAGAAAGAAAGCAATGGAGGGAGGAGAGGGAGGAAGGAAGGAAGGAAGGAAGGAAGGAAGGAAGGAAGGAAGGAAGGGGCTCTAGGAGCCCCAGACTTGAGGGACAGAAAAGAAAAACATCTGTATTTTGGTGGTCATTTTGCAATCCTGACCATTCTTTATTTAGTGTGTCACTATACATACTTTCCAAAGAATTTTACTCTCAGGGATGAAGATTCCTTTGTGTCTGAGGTGGGTTTTATGATCTGTCTGTACACAGGCATCTTTCTGGCCACTATAATCTGGTCCACAGCCACCAGCTGCTGCACCAGCTCAGCTACTGCTTGTAACCCTTGGGCTTTGGTCTTCAGTATGTCCCATATACCTTCAAGAGTCACATTTACTAAACCGTCTGCTCCCACTCCAATGAAGAAGTTCCCAGCTTGGTGAAATCCACTCATTTCTGCCATCACGCTTTGGGCAGCTAAGCCTGCATTCTCTGCCAGGGTTTTAGGCAGAGAACTCAGGCTTGAGCAAATGCTTGGAAGGCCAGACCACTGGGGTCAGCCAGTCGGCTTCCTTTGTCTTCCAGCATTTTTGCCAGAGCCATCTCTGTGGCACCAGCTCCTGGCAGCAGTCTGGGATCTTGACACAGCTGAGAAAATGCATCAATGCCACAGTAGACAGCCTGCTCTGCAACCCGAAGTCCCTGGATGGTGGGTCCCCTAAGGACCACTGAGAGAAAAGGTGCAATCTCATGTTCCCACTCAAACATTATCATTGCACCGTTACCAAACTCCTTCCTGTAAACCTTGTGGCACTTCCCAGGCTCCAGGGGAGGAAGGAGACGACTGAGGAGAGGAGTACCCAGTTTCTCACTCAGGTAGACAATCTCCTTTCGGGATGTGGCTTGAATCACCAGGATGCCACAGTCGTCGGCCGCTCCACTGACTTCTCATTAACTTCCCCCACGACCACTACCACGTTAATGTCCATAATGGCCAGTTGGGCTATTTCCTTTTCCATTTGTTCATCTTGTTTCCGAAATCTTAGCAGTTCCTCCGGGTTGGAGAGACGCGGTGCGGTCTTTGCAAGTGGATTTGTAGGACCAAAGGGGCAATTGAACAGGGCCACTCTAGCATCATTTAGCACCTCAGTCTTTCGTCCACAGGCCTTCCCGGCTATTGCTATTCCAGGAAAAATTCGGGAATCAGTCAGCGTCCCACCTTGAATTACGCACACGACAATACTCTCAGGCTTGAAGCTGCCGTTTGGTTCCCTGCTAACCCAGCACACTTGAGCTACAAGCTTGGTTAAATAATCTGCATTGGACAAAGTGTGAGTATTCATCACAGAATAGAGGGCCCAGGCAGGGTCTTCCAAAGGCCCTAGAGAGCGGATGGCCAGGGAAGGCAGAGCGGCCAGGACTTCTGCTGTGGCCGTGGCAAAGGCCTCCCGGAGCTGGATTGGAGTTAGGCCGGCCCACAGAAGGTAATGGGCTTGCTCCAGCAAGGCTTCTGTCAGGAGAACAACAAAGGCTGTGCCATCCCCGGAGTTCTCTGCCTGGGTTTGGGCTAATTCTTGAACAAACTGGGCAGCTGGGTGCTCGAGCTCCAGAGCCTTGAGGATGGCTGCGGCATGACCTGTACAAACAGTTTCTCCCTTGGCAGTCACCAGAAACTTCTGCCGGCCATAGGGGCCATAACAAGACCGGATGATACTGGCTAGGGTCTGAGCTGCAGCTGTGGCCCTCAGTATGTATGACGGCTCTTCTTCTTGAGATTCGGGGTTTTTCTCTAGGCCTGGCTTCATCAGGCGCTGAGGCAGTTCTAGGTCAGCTTGGACTCTGGTTTGAGTGGCCCGGGAAGGTGGGAGACCGCCATGGGTTAGACAACCGTTAGAAGCACTCTAGAAACGGCAGTAGGCACACCCTTGGCCTCTCTCTATGATGCTGCTCCAGAAGCCAAATTCACATCACCTGCTACATACAGAAGCCAACCAGAAGTGGACTTCTACTTTGTGCCCAAGGAGGAGGTGCAGAGAGCTCAGTTCCAGACCCATCTCCAAAACTGAGTCTGAACAAACAAGGCCCCTGGGAGCTCTGACCCACATGGGCTAAACTGCCCCTCTGATGAAGTCACAAAGTAGCAAATGGAACCAGAGTTCCAGAAATGAAGTCACAGAGGGACAGTAAGCATGATAAGACCTGTGGGAAAGGGGGCCTCAGTGGAGGAGTCCTGGAAGCTTCCAGGTGGCGGGTTCCACATACAAGAGAAATGTCTGGAGTTCCAAAGGCTGGAAGCTTTGGCAACGGCAGGCCCCAATGACAGGAGGAAGTCCTTGGTTCCAAAAAGGTTTATTTTCTTTTCTTTTTTTTTTTTTTTTTTTTTAGTTTTTCGAGACAGGGTTTCTCTGTGTAGCCCGGACTGTCCTGGAGCTCACTCTGTAGACTAGGCTGGCCTCGAACTCAGAAATCCGCCTGCCTCTGCCTCCCAAGTGCTGGGATTAAAGGCGTGTGCCCGCACCGCCTGGCATATAATGGGTGGTGGATGGATCTGGATGTACCCTCGCTGAAACTCAGGGCAGACCTGAGTTAAATAGGGAGGGAGAAAGGGGGAGGTTCTGGGAAAGGATTAATTGGCTCTGCCCTCTGGCCTTCATTAGTATGTAAATCTCTCTAGAGCCTGAGGCCTATACTCACACCCTCTACCTGTGCACTTTGGGAGGGGCTGTAATGGCCTACAGTGAGTGAACCATGTAGGTCCTTGGAGATTAGACTGCTTGTCAGGACCCTGGTTTCTGGGGACATGGCTGAACTCCTGCTGTTTCTCCCTTGGAGTCTTGGGGTTTCAGGCCCATGCCCAGCCAAGAACCAAGATACCCTTATGCAGTCCCACAAAGACCCTGATAGCAGGAACAAAGACCAACAAACCAAAATACCTTTGCTACTGAAAATTCAGGAACATTTCTAAAGTTTCTAACGAAGACTGTCTTTGCTGTTTTGGGGGAACTGAGGTTGGGGGTGACCTGCATAGCACCAAAACAAAAACAGAAGTAACCTGCCGGAGGTATCACCATGCTCAAACTCAAATTGTACTATAGAGCTGTAGTACTAAAAATGCCACCGTGTTTGTTGTTTTGGGTGATGTACTGGGTGGTGGTGGCACTTGCCTTTAATTCCAGGACTAGGGAGGCAGAGGCTGGCAGATTTCTGTAAGTTCAAAGACAGCCTGATCTATAGCCAGGGCTGTCGCACAGAGAAATCCTGTCTGGAAAAACCAAAAAAGAAAACCCAGAACTAACAATAAAACATGATATATCCGGGCGGTGGTGGCGCACGCCTTTAATCCCAGCACTTGGGAGGCAGAGACAGGCGGATTTCTGAGTTCGAGGCCAGCCTGGTCTACAGAGTGAGTTCCAGGATAGCCCGGGCTACAGAGAAACCCTGTCTCGAAAAACCAAAAAAAAAAAAAAAAAAAAGTCATTGCAGAATGAAGTGTGGTGGTACACACCTATATTCCCTGCACTTGAGAGAAGGCAGAAAGTTTGCCTTAAGTTCGAGTCCACCTTGGGCTACACAGCAAGACTCAAATCTTACAAAACAAAACACAAAGCACGCAGGAAGTGCTCTTAATGAAGACCCTGACTCCAACCCCAGTCTCCACACTGGGCAGCTTACAACTACTGATATCTCAAGCTCCAGAGGACAGGACACCTTGGGCCTCTGTAAGTACCTGTGCTCATTTGCATATACCATACCTCAAAACTCATATTATTTTTAAAAATAACTTTAAAAAAAAAGGAGGGATGGTGTTAAAAATTTTTATTTCTTTAATTTTTTTTAATTTCCTTTTCATTTAAAAAATGTTTATTTTTTTTGTTTGAGACAGGGTTTCTCTATATAATCCCGGCTAGCTGTCCTGGGACTTAATCTGTAGACCAGACTGGACTCGAACTCACAGAGATCCACCTGCCTGTGCCTACTGAGTGCTGGGATTAAAGGTGAATGCCACCACATAAAACACACAAAAGAAATGCATGAAATGTGAATTTCTTTTTTTTTTTTTTTTTTGGTTTTTTCGAGACAGGGTTTCTCTGTATAGCCCTGGCTGTCCTGGAACTCACTCTGTAGACCAGGCTGGCCTCGAACACAGAAATCCACCTGCCCTCTGCCTCCCAAGTGCTGGGATTAAAGGCATGCGCCACCACCGCCTGGCAAAATGTGAATTTCACATCAGACATTCCCAATCCCACTCATCTCCCTATCCCTTCATATCCATCCTTAGCCCTTTGCTACCTGCTCTCCTAAAGGAAAACAAACAAACTCTCTTGGAAGTTGTAGTGTGTTGTGGTCTGTCACACAGTATACCCATTTGTTCATGAATCTTTACTTGCAAACGTTCGTTGTAGTGAGTCATTGGTCTGGTTCCAGGCCTCTGCTACACTGTCAATACTGGATTGACACTGGGACTCCTCTAGAATATCCTGTTGCTGTCCTGTGTCATGGAGATCCTACAACTACACAAGTTCCAGCAGTTTATAGCTAGTGTAGATATTGGGGTGGGCTAACTCAAAGCCAAGCATCTGGGCTTGGGTGGTAGCTGAGTTGGTTAGCCTGCCAGCTCTCACTACCAGGGCAATCTCTTTAGCACTGCCCAGATTAGCTTACCCAGTGATGCAGCCAGCAAGAGGCAGGGCCAGCTCTCCTGTTCTTGTGCCCTTGGGCATGGCTTACCCATGCCACCAGGGCCAGCCCTACTGTGCAAGGTATAGGGCCTACTCTCCTGAATACTGGTGGTCTATACCTTTAATTCCAGCCGTTGAGAAGCAAACACAAGCAGGTCTCTACAGACTCAGCCTGATTTACACAGTGAGTTCCAGGCCAGCCAAAGGTACATTGTGAGACTCTGTCTCCTCCTCCTCCTTCTCCTCCTCCTCCTCCTCCTCCTCCTCCTTCTTCTTCTTCTTTTCTTCTTCTTCTTTTTCTCTTCCTCCTCCTCTTCCTCCTCCTCCTCTTCCTCCTCCTCTTCTTCCTCCTCTTCCTCCTCTTCCTCCTCTTCCTCCTCCTCCTCCTCCTCCTCCTCCTCCTCCTCCTCCTCCTCTCTTCTTCTTCTTCTTCTTCACGAAGTCAGGCATGATGCTACACTTCTGTAGTCCCATCCCTTGGGAAACAGAGGCTGGAAGATCTCACAGAGATCAAAACTATCCTGTCTACAGAGTGAGTTCCAGGCTAGCCAGAGACCCTATCTTAAAATGGCAATAGGACAACAAAAGCTGCTGAAAGAAAGACGTGAAGCCCGCCTCTGGCCCCTTCTGGCCTTTACTCCTGCTGGATTTGGTGGAGTAATGATGTCTATGATGTAATCTAGCAGGCGCTTCTTCAATACCCACTGTGATCAGTACCAGGAGAAGCACGTGGGCAAGAGTTGGAAACTCACAGATTTATAGGGAATGAACCCAGCCTTTGATAGGTGAGAGATAGCCCCCGGTGGGACGACGAATAAGTCCACTGAAGTTGGAGGAATATCACAACAATGTCACACATTTTCTATGTTTACTGGCAGTTGTCCCTGAGAGAAACAGAACTTGGAAACCACAGCAGAACAGATTGTGATAGGATGGTGGTCATAGTTTTAATATTTTCACCAAAGAGCTGCTGCAAGAAAAGAGGAAAATACCAGGGCGTGTGTAAATTCGATGGGCAGCGTCTTACACTGCTCTCCTACAGGACCTGACTTTGGTTTTCAGAACCAGAATCTGGTATCTGGTAGCGCATGACTTCCTCTAAGTTCGGTTCCAAGAGATTCACTACCTTTGGTCTTTGGGTACTTGAAGAAGCATGCACATATCAACCACACATACACACAAATACAGAGAATTTTTTTGTTTGTTTTTGTTTTTGGAGACAGAGATTCTCTGTATAGCCCTGGCTGTCCTGGAACTCACTCTGTAGACCAGGCTGGCCTCGAACTCAGAAATCTGCCTGCCTCATACCTCCCAAGTGCTGGGATTAAAGGCATGTGCTACCACTGCCTGGCTAGACAGGTTCTCATTAGATACTCATGGTTGGACTGGAACTGGCTGGCCATGGGTTTGCAGGGATGTGGCAGCTGCTGCCTCTGAAGCGCTGGGCTGTATTTCAATTCCCATCGTAAACAACAAAAGAAATGGCACAACGCAAAGAAGACAAACGTGCACAGTGCAGAGGGGGTAAAGTTCACGGGGAATCCCAGCCCAGGGGAAGCCATCATTTACTACTGTCCCTTTAAGGCAGGGTCTCTCATATAGCTCAGGTTGGCTTTATGCTGGTTCTGGTTTTTTTTTGTTTTGTTTTGGTTTGGTTTGTTTGGTTTGGTTGTTGCTTTGGTTTGGTTTGGTTTGGTTTGGTTTGGGTTTGAGACAGGGTCTCTTTAAATAGTCTTGGCTGTTCTGGAACTCACAATGTAGACCAGGCTGGCATCAGCCTCACAGAGGTTCACCTGTGCCAGCCTCCCGAGTGCTGAGACTGAAGGTGTGTGCCACTGTGCCTGACTCATGCTGTTTATTTTTTATTGTGAACTTGATACAGTGAGATGCAATGAAGAATCACCTAGATCAGATTTTTCTGTTTCAATGTCTGTGAGGTATCATCTTTACTGATGCTTGATCGAGGGCGGGCATAGCCCACTATGGGCAACACCATTCCCTAGACTGGTGGGCATGGGTTGTATTAGAGTGAGCCAGTAAGTGGCTTCCTCTATAGAGTGTGCTTGAGTTTCTGCTCTGACTTCCCTCAGTGATGAACTATGACCCGGAAGTATAAGTCAAATAAACCCTTCCCTCACCTAAGTTGCTTTTGGATAGTATTTTTATCACAGCGACAAAAAAACAAATTAGAACAGCCTGGAACTCGTGATTCTCCTGCATCAATCAGCAAATGCTGGGATTATAGTCTGTCACCACACTCCACCACACTTGGCTTGTTTGTTTTCGTGGGTTTTTTTTTTTCCCCTTATATTTATATTTTTATTTTGTTTATGTCTATGTGTGTATGAAGACCAGAGGACGACTTGTGAGAGCTGGTTTTCTTCTTTATCCATTTGGTTAAAGGGATGGAACTCAGGTCATTAGCATGAGTAATAATAGTCACATTTTAAAAAGTTTTTTAAAGATATATAATATATAAGTTATAATTATATATTAATATATATATATATATATTATATATATTTGACTTTTCTATTTTTGTAATTGTTTTCCTGTCAGTGTTTTCATGGCTCCAAGAATGCTTCTAAGGAGATACTATCTGAAGACTGTGGACAACTTTCTCGTTTCTCTATAACAGGGGAGAGCTTTCACATAGTTCCTCATTATTACAAATAATGCAGTTGAGTTTCCTGAATTTGGATTTGGGGAAATCACATGATTCAACATACCTCCAGTCAGATGGATGGTCGTCATTCTGGAAAACCAATTAGAGACCATGGTCTATCCCCAGCCAGGTAAGTAAAGGAACTTTGAAAACAATATATATATAAAATGTAGAATGTGTTATATATTATATTTAAATTAAATATACATTAGAATACATAATTATACATTATTATGTAATATATAAATTTAATATATTAAACAATATATATCTTGCATTTATTTGTTTTATGTGTGAGGAGGCACACAGACATGGTGTATGTGAAGGTCAGAAGACAACTTGGGGAAATTGGGAGTTTGTTCTTTCCTTCCAGTGTGTGGGCTTTGGAGAGAACTCAAGTCATCAGGCTTACCTACTACTGAGCCATCTTGCTGGCCCATGGGCAACTATTTTGATTTCCTTTCTCTCTCTAAATATATACGTTTGTTCTTTTTAAAGCTATGTACATGTGTATACAGGTGTTTCTGTAGGTCTACTGTGCCAGGTCCTCCGGAGCTGAGTTATAGGCAGTTGTAAGCTGCCTGATGTGGGTGCTGGGAATTGAACTCAGGTCCTCTGGAAAAGCAGTACATGCTCTTAACCACTGAGCCACCTCTCCAGCCCCATCATCCCTGCCCCTCTCTCTTTAATCAAATAAAAAGCAAACAAACAAACCAACCTACTTGGAGCTGGACAGACGGTTCGACAGTTAATGATACTTGTTGATCTCGTAGAGGGACTGGCTGAGTTCCCAGCACCCACATGGCGGCTCACAGCTGTCTCTGACTCTAGTTCCAGGGGCTTCTATGATGTTTTCTGGTCTCCAAGAGCACCAGGCATACAAGTGATGCATAGACATATGGGTAGGCAAAACACCCAAAAAAAGAAAACTTAATTGTTTCCTTCTCTCTTTCTCTAAATTTTGACAGTCTCATATAGCTTGGGCCTCCAATTTGTTAAGTAGTTGAAAATAACCTTGAACTTCTAATCTCTTGCCTCCAACTCCAAAGTGCTGGATTGTAGGTGTGTGCACGTATGCTCAGTGCACACCCTGACTGCTCTTCTAGAAGACCTGAGTTCATTCCCCAGCATCTACATGGCAGCTCACAACCTTTTCATGGGATCCCATACCCTCCTCTGACCTCCTTAGGTACCCACATGGAGCACATACATGCATGTAGGCCAAACACACAGACACATAAAGTAAATTAAATCTTATATTAAGAACCAAGATTAGTTCTGTCTGATTTATATTTTATATATTTTTTTTAAATCATGGCCAGGAGTGTTAGCATATGACTTTAATTCCAGCACTCAAGAGGCAGAGGCAGTAGGATCTATGTGAGCTGGAGGCCCAGCAAGTTGCAGGACAGTTAGGACTACATCGAGAGACCCTGTCTCAAAAAACAAAAGCAAGAAAGCAAACAAATACCAAAGATTTGGGGGTGGAGAGATGGCTCAGCAGTTAAAAGCACTGAGTGCTCTTCCAGAAAGCTTGGGTTCAGTTGTCAGCACCTGCATAGCAGCTCACAGACATCTGTAAGTCCGGTCCCAAACAATCTGATCTACTCTTTGGCTTTTGCAGGCAAAATTCCCACACTCATAATCTTTTCTTCAAAGCAGGATTTCTCTGTGTAGCTTTTGTTGTCCTGGAACTCACTCTGTAGACTAGGCTGGTCTTGAACCTAGAGCCATCTGCCTGCCTCTACCCCCTGAGTACTGGATTAAAGGAGTATGCCACCACCACCCAGCCCAATTTTTTTTTTTTTTAATTAAAAAGGAATATTAAAAAATATTAAAGGGCAGTGAATCCAAGGTATTTTCTTTTAAAATATTTATTTGTATTTATGTATTTTGTATGTATGTACGATACATACATAAGTGTCCCAGAGGAGGTCCAAAAAGGGTTTTGGATCCCTTGAAATTGGAGTTTCAAGTAGTTGTGAGTTGCCTGATGTGGGGATTGGGAACTGAACTCTGGTCGTCTGGAAGAGCAGCAAGTATTTTAACTGCTGAGCCATCCCTCTAGGCCCAAGTCATTTCTGACAGTTCCATAGTATGTTATAAATTGCAGTGTTTTTACTGTACAAATTTCTCTGCTCTTGTGGGGAAAAAATGGTTTAATTACAGAAAACAAAGAGTTTAACTAAACTGTTTTCCTACTTTTCTTACCAGAATGTAAGTATCAACTTGTATATCACGATATTACACTATAGAATATTTGACTTTAAAAAAAATCGTGCCGGGCAGTGGTGGCACACGCCTTTAATCCCAGCACTTGGGAGGCAGAGGCAGTGGATTGGATTTCTCAGTTCGAGGCCAGCCTGGTCTACAGAGTGAGTTCCAGGTCAGCCAGGACTACACAGAGAAACCCTGGGGAGTGGCACAGGTTTATAATCCCAGCACTGGCAAGATAGAAGAAGCAAGAGGTCAAGAGTTCAAGGCCATCCTTGGTTACAATATAGCTTCAAGTTTGAAGATCGAGACAATGAAACATCTGCTTCAAAAACCAACTAAAGAAGGTTAAAGGAGGCAGAGGCAGGTGGATCTCTATGAGTTCAGGGATAGTCTGGTCTATACCGTGAGCTCCAGGCCAGCCAGAGATACATACTTTCTTGGGAAAAAGGGGCTGAGAGTAGACAAAGGCCAGGACACCTTGCTCTATACCTATCCAGAGTGGAACAGGACAATCCTCGTGGAGACAAGAGGTGAAGGGTGAACATCGTCTTAAGTGGCAGCAGAAGAGATAAATGGGATTGGTCAGGTGAAAGGTAAAGTGTCACAGGGTGACATGGAGAGCCAAAAACACTTCACCTGACTGGAACTAAAAGCCATTTGACCAAATGGGGAGGAGCACAAAGCTGGCCTAACAGTGGAAGGTAGTGGGCTGTCTGGGATACACTGTACCAGGCCAAGGAATCCAAACACTAACCTAGGGGGCTGTGAGTCTGTCTTAGAGACCTAGTTGTTGTTCATAGATTTATTGAGAACTCCTATGTTTGATTGTTTTCCATAAGATTTAATTTTTATTATTTTAAATTATGTGTTTACTGGCAGTGGTGTACATACTTTTAATCCCAGCACTCAGGAGGATCTCTGAATTTGAGGGCAGCCTGGTCTACAGAGTTTGTTCCAAGACAGCCAGGACTATGCAGAAAAGCTCTAGGAAAAAAACAAAACAATTAGAAAAAAAATTGTGTGAACTGTGTGTATGTTTGCACATAGGTATGTGCATGTGAGTGCAGATGCCCAGGGAGGTCAAAGGTATCAACACCCTAGAGCTGGATTAAGAAGGTTTCGATTTGTCTGGCAAGGGTCCTGAGAATCAAATTCAGGTCCCCTGGAAGAGCAGCAAGTGCCCTTAAACACTTAGCCATCTCTCCAGCTCCTATTTATATCATACACCCTCCCACCTTCCCACCCCACCCCCAAAAACAGAGTTTTGTTACAAAGTCCTCTCCTCTGTGAGGCACAGCACAGAAGAAAATGGTAAGACTGATCTTTGTCTTTGATTCCTAAGTCAGTTTCTTAAATCAGGCTCCAACGGACTTTTAAAAACTTATTTGGTGAGGGATATCAAACCCAGTGCCTCATGTACTTGAAGCAAGCATTCTACCAACTACATTATATTCTAACTTGTTTTTTTGTTTTATTTTGTTGTATCTGTCTCTACATAGATCAAAAATAATTGTAGAACTGCCGTATCTCAATTTTTTTTTTGAAGGGGATGTTCTTCTGAGAAATAGATCGGATATCAAAACAAATTTTTTTTTTTTTCATATCAAAAGATGTGGTCCAGGGTGGCAGGCCTGTGGACTAAGCACGTAGGAGGTAAAGGTAGGAAGAGCTGGAGTTTAAGGCCAGTTATCTAGCTTTTAGGAAAACCAGGGATATGGGATACAAAGACACCCCTGAAGCTTGTGCATTGATAGTCTGCTAGACACATTCTTCAACTATATACAATGTATGGGAAGATGAAGATACATAAGCAGTCAGTGCAGGCTCTGAACTCAGGGTCTCGATACCCTTAGCCCGCCTGACAATATGTATTTTGATCTGGTAAGAAGGATGTTGCTTGTTGGTTATATTGGTGTGGTTCCAAAAGTCATGTCCTATGGACCTTTTATTTTTATTTTGTTTGGAAATAACAGGCTCTGAAGACCCTATTCACTAAGATGAGGACATAACGGATCATTGAGGGTCTTTAGCCCAACAAGCCTGGTTTCCTATGAGAAAAGAAGATACAGATATAGCAAGAGGAGAAGATGAAGAGTCAGCAGTCTCCAGAGTTTGTAAGAAGATAAACCTAGGAAAGTATGTGGGAGAGGGAGAGGGGATAGGAGAGCATGAGACCTCCTCCTGTCTCAGTCATCCTTTGTTCCTTGAGGACTTCTACTGTAGGGCACTTGCTGGCAGTGTTTCCAGGTTACCTGGACAGAGCTGTCTGATGGGATGTCTTCTATTCTTCCATCTAATCTCACATCAAAACTATGGTTTTATATATAATAGATGTAAATATTTCATCTATTTGTATGTTTTTCTATATTTTTAATTTGCTTACTGGTCTTTTCATATTTGTCTTGGTAGGAAAAATGGTTTTGTACACATGATGAAACAATAAATTCAAACCATTTTTTTAAAAAATGACTTTTATTTTTATTTTATGTGCATTGATGTTTTGCCTGAATGTATGTCCGTGTGAAGTTGCCAGATTCTGGTTTGAGCTGTCATGTGGGTGCTGGGAATTAAACCTGGGTCCTCTGGAAGAGCAGTCCTCTTACCCGCTGAGCCATCTCTCCAGGACCCTAAATTCAAAACTTACAGATAAGGGTTAACTCTATTACTCATCTCTTTAAAAGTTTATATGAAACTGTTAATCCTAAAGAATAGAGGAGAAAGACCAGCATCCAAATCATCATGACCAAATTAACTAAAACAAGCAATTAATTAAAGCAAGTCATTTTATTTGCATACATGGGCTGCCTCCTCGTAAGACAGGGTTCAAGGCCGGGCAGTGGTGGTGCATGCCTTTAATCCCAGCTCTGGGAGGTAAAAGCAGGTAGATCTCTGAATTCCAGGCCAATCTGGTCTACATATCAAGTTCTAGGACATAAAAGAGCTATATCACAAGACCCTGTGTGATGGTTTGTATATGCTCGGCCGAAGAGTGGCACTACTAAAGGTGTTGCCCTGTTGGGGTAGGTGTGTCACTGTGTGTGTGAGCTATAGACCCTCATTCTAGCTGCCTGGAAGTCAGTACTCTGCTAGCAGCCTTCAGATGAAGATGCAGAACTCTCAGCTTCTGCACCATCCTTCCTGGATGCTGCCATGTTCCTGCCTTGAGAATAATGGACTGAGCCTAACGTAGCACCATCATACTGTCCTTATAGACTTGCGAGCGCGTGGCGCAGCCTAACCCAGACTTGAGCAGAGGCAGCGGATTTCGAGTTCGAGCACTGGTCTACGAGCGAGTTCGGCAGCGATACACAGAGAAACCTGTCTCGAAAAAAAAAAAAAAAAAAAAAAAACACAAAAAAGCTGCTTGGTCATGGTGTCTGTTCACAGCAGTAAAACCCTAAGACTTCCCCCCCCCCCCCATGAACAAAAAAGATAATAAATTTAAAAATTTTCTGCATGTAAGTGTTGACAACTTGTATGTCTGTGTACCAAAGGTATGCTTAGTGCCCTCAGAGGCCAAAAGAGGGCATTGGAACCCATAGATCTAGAATTAGACAGTTGTGAGCTGCCATGTAAATGGTGGATCACACACTCCATTGCTCTGCAAGAATAGCCAGTGCTCTTAACCACTGAGCAACGTCTCAGGCCCATCCCCCTTTGAAGACGTGTTCTATTTTCTTCTGCTTCTTCCCGTAAGATTTCCAACACATAGGCCTATTGTATACCTTACTGACATCTCTTATGCAAAGTAATACATGTAATGTATCTTGGTACATGTTATGTAAGGGTTCTGCCACTGAACTACATCCCCAGGAAAGTGCAACTTTAACAGTAAGAATATTAATACAAAAAGATAAAGCTCAGTGGTAGACAGTTGCCAAACAAGCACAAAGTCCTTGGTCTGATCCTCAGTACTGACTGCAAAGCAAACAAGCCCAGGATAAACAACCCCAAGGAACTTAAGACTCAGCTTTCAAGGAAAAAAAGGGCAGCAGTCGTAGGGGATCCGTAGAGAGCCGTATGGATGCTTTCACACTCACTAAAAGCAAAGCAAATTGCACTTTACCAAAGACACTCAGTGGCATCTACTGTTCATCAGTTGGGAAGAAGGGATCTGGCTATGAATTTGCATGGAGTCCCTGCTCTGCTAGACTCTCGGACAATCACTCCTGCTTATTGTTTCCTGAAATGTTTTTTTTTTTTTTTTTTCTGTGTTGCCAGTAATGTATTTTCCCCAGATCTCCAGCACATAAAATATATATGTATATATTTATTTATGTATGATTAAGAGCACTAGCTGTGCCATGAAAGAGTTCAATATTTTAGAAAAACCTGGTATAGAAATGAAAGGACCGAGGCAGGCAGGATTTCTGAGTTGAGGCCAGCCTGGTCTACAGAGGGAGTTCCAGGACAGCCAAGGCTAAACAGAGAAACCCTGTCTCAAAAACCAAAAAAAAAGAAATGAAAGGACCTTCGTAAAGCAGTTCTTTAGAGGTGGCTGCTATAGTCATTTCATATCTGCTACATTTTCAAAATAGTACATTACTAATGCATTGTTAGGACAGGCATGATGGTAAAGTATGTCGTACGGTTTGAGTTCTGTGAGTTTGAGATCAATCTCAAAAAGAGAAGTAGGAAAAAGAAAAAAAAAGTAAGTATATTTATTAGAATGTAGATTTTTTTTTTTTTTTTTCTGGAGACAGGGTTTCACTATGTAACCTGGACTGGCCTCAAATTCACAGAGATCTGACTGCCTCTGCCTTGGGATTAGAGGCATGCATTATTATACCTGGCTTAATTGTTCAGAAACGTTGTATGGGTACCGTTACATCTAGCTTCCTCTGGTCTTTCTGATGGTTTACGTTGAGGTCTCAGACTTAGAGATCTCCTGACTCTGCTTCCTAAGTACTGGGATTAAAGGTATGTGTGTCACTGCCTGGCTAAATCTTTAAATAAATAATTTTATTAAATTTATTTAATAAAAATTTTCCTTTTCCCCTAAAATAATATTTATATTTGATACAACACATATAAAATTAGAAATGACATACCAGAAACAATGTAGAATATTTCATGTTTTCAAAAAAAAGGTAACTATGTTCAATTGTGCAAAGCATCCATATTTTGGAAGCGTATGCTTCGGCTGTTTTTTTCTTTGTAGTCTTGGCTATCCTCGAACTTGCTTTGTAGCTTACCTTTATTATGGCAGCTTTCCCCCCTTCTCCAAGCTGCCATTGACTGTACATATAATAAAGCTGAAAAGGCCTGCAGGGATTAAACCCTGAAGGAATTCAAATACCTCAACAATGAATTTTCAGCCATTGCAACAAACAAACAAACAAATAATAATAAACAAATAAAATAAACCATGCTTACAGCTGTAATATGGTGCTAGACTATCAAAGTTTGATCCAGATGCGAAGCTCAGTTTAATGTTAATAACCTGCCTATTGGGTGGCAGGAAAGGTGAACGGGATCTCTAGAAACAAGTGCTTCTTTTTTTTTTTTTTTTTTTTTTTTTTTGCCCAGCATTGAAACTGTTGAGAATGGAAAGAACTGATCGCAAAGTGCGCTCGGATTCCAGGCTCCGAGCAGCTCAGTGAGTGACAGGCTACTCTAAGCTTTCCACGATGCACCACAGATCTGTTTTCCCCATCTCTACTATTTCTCAATCCATAGTGCAAAGGAAGCGCGGGGCAGCCCGGCGTCCTATCGAATTCTGACCGCATTTTTAAGAAATCATTTTTTTTTTTTTTAAATGGGAAAACAGCTTAGCAGTATTTCCATCTTTATATCTTGAGCACACACAACGATCACGCCGATGCATTTCTGTCCGTGTAGAGACATTTTCTTCCACTCAACCTGCCAGCAGCCTCCGGGGCTCACAGTGTTTAAAACATGACGTCGAACGGAGACACGACAGCTGGAGTTAGGATCTAAAGCTGTCCTGCCATGGTTGCACCGCACCGGGGAAACCTACGTGGGACTCCGCGAGGCCCGGGCCGGCCCACGCCCGTAGGGGGTCGCGGACTCACGTGCGCGCACCGCACGCGGGTGCACGCTCCGGAGTGTTTACACCGCTCCCCGCCCTGGCCAGCCGGGACCCCGATCCCGGTTACCCGGTCCGCAGCTTAGCGCCTGCCAGAGCCGGAGTTGCAGCCGCCGCCGCGTCAGAGCGGGCGGGGGAGGGGCGGTGAGGTCAGCGGCGGCGGCCGGGGAGCGCGGGGCGCATGCGCGGAGCCAGCCCCGTGAGTGGCAGCAGCGCTCTGGGGGCGGGGGCGGGAGGCGCCTGTGTGTGGGCGAGCCGGCGGCGAGTTTGAGAGGTCTGTGGTGCGGGTCGCCCCGGGGGACCCGGGTGCGGGCCTCGCGCGACGGCCAGTGCCGTGTGCGTGTGTTGTTTGTATGGTAAACGCACAGCCGCAAAACTTCCTCCCTTGCTGCCCCAGGAGAGAAAGCGAGCGTGAGGGAGCGTTCGCGAGCGAGCGAGCAGAGAGAGCGAGAGGAAACCCAGCGTGAGGGAGCCAAGCTTGATGGAGCCGAAAGCTAGCGTGAGGGAGCGATCCCGAGCGTGAGGGAACAGTCGCCGGCGGGAGAGCGGGCAAGCCATAGGCACCAGTGAGAGCTAGCCGCGAGAGGGAGACCCGAGCGCGAGGGGGCTAGCCGTAGGGAACGCCGAGAGCGAGCGAGCGAGCGAGCCATCGCCAGCGCGCGACTGAGGGGCCGGCGCTCGCACCACCCCGGAACCCACCACAACAACTGGAGCAGCTGTCAAAACTTCGCCGCGGCGTGGGCCTGACGGGCTGACGGCGCGGGGGAGGGGTGGCTGTCCCCGCCCCGCCGTCCCCTCCGCCCCCTCCGCCGCCCTTTCTACTCCCGCCGCGGGCGGCCTGGGGGAGGGGCCGGGCGGAGACCCCTGCGGCCGCCCCCGGCCCGCGCCCCTCGCGTCGCGCCCCGCGCCCACCCTGCTCGGCGCCGCCCTCCGGCCCGGCCCCGCCAGCCCCATCCCTGGCCGCGGCGCCCCGCCCCGCGCGGCCGGCCCCGCCCGCCCCGCCCGCTTGCCCGCCGCCCCCCGCCGGCCCCTGCGCGCCGAGTGCGCGCGCCCGCGCCGATGTGTGTGAGTGCGTGTCCTGCTAGCTCCATGTTGCCGCCTCTCCCGGTACCTGCTGCTGCTGCTGCTCCCGGGGCTGCGGGAAATGCGAGAGGCTGAGCCGGGGAGGAGCAACTCGAGCAGCAGCAGCGGCGGCGGCTGCGGCCGCTGCGGCGGGAGGAGCCCCCCAGGAGGAGGACGGGGATCCATGTGTCTTTCCTGGTGACTAGGATGTCGTCGGAGGAGGACCGGAGCGCGGAGCAGCAGCAGCCGCCGCCAGCACCCCCCGAGGAGCCCGGAGCCCCGGCCCCGAGCCCCGCAGCCGCAGACAAAAGACCTCGGGGCCGGCCTCGCAAAGATGGCGCTTCCCCTTTCCAGAGAGCCAGAAAGAAGTAAGTTGAGCGCGAGGGAGCCAGGCGGGCAGCCAGCGGCGGCGCGGCCCGGAGCTGTCAGGCCCCCGGCCCGGTGGGGGCGGGGCGGCCCAGGCGCGGCCCGGTTCGGCGGCGCCCGCGCAGGTCCCGCCGGCCGCGCCGCGCACTTTACTTTGGAGTTCGGCCTCGCTTCTGGGAGAACCGCCCGGCGGCTTCCCCAGGGCCTAGCCCAGCGTCCGCACACGCCCCGCCGAGCACGCCCAGCTTGCTGCCGGCCCGGCCGCTCGGAGCCACAAAGCTGTGGGCGCCGGGGACCGAGCTGTCAAACGCCGCGGCCGGGTGGTCCCGGTGCGGCGGCCGGCGCTCTTTGTCAGCTCGCGGCTTCTTTAACTTTTCTTGCTCCCAGACCGGTGCTTTTGCTTCTTAATGATACATTAGGAAGCCATTCGAGCCTGTCCTCCCCATCCCCCACCGCCCCGAACCGCACCGCTCGGCTCCGCAGCCGGCTCTCGGGATCGCACGGGCCCAGGTGTGAGCGGGCGAGCCGGAGTTTCGGGAACGCGGCCGAGTTCCGCGGCGCTGACGGCCCCAGAGCACTTTGTTTAGGGGAGACAGCTTTAAACGTCGCTGGACGAGTAACTTCAACTCCAGCTGGGCAGGGAATGGCTTTGATTGTTTTGAGCGTACGTGTGAGGACTGTGCCCAGTGGATGAGCTGGGTAAGGAGTGTTGTCCTAAAAAGTGGTTATTCGGCAACCTGGCTTGAAAATGAAGGAAACCGTTTCAGTGCCAGTGAGTTAGTTGCTCAGCTATTGTGGTTCTTCGGGGGGTGCTGCGGAAGGTTGGTGACCGTCTTTCAAAGTTGCAGAATGGCGTGTGTTGCTTACTCATTTCATTGTATGATATTCTCATTGAACTGTTGGCGGTGGAAGGGTGCGCTGGGACTTGCAGGAAGAAGCCAGTGCATTTATGGATAGGCTGTTTGGTTTACCTTCACTCATTTGTTGTGTCTGGTGATTGCAGCAAAAACAGTGTTAACTGAGCCATAGCAAGCAGGCTGGGCTTCGGGGATCCACTAAGCTTTTGACACAGTGTACCCATTTTTGGGTTTGCTATTTTTTTTACTACTAAATGTCCCAGGGCCTTTAGTCGCCTCCATATTTTATTGCCTGCCAGCTCTTACCTAGCTGTGAAAAAATATTGTATAGAGGATGTATACATTATTGCATTAGGTTTTTTTTTTTTGTGATACAAAGTTATTTTGTCTGTTACATTGTAAGGTGATGTTCTGCATAAAATAACATTATGCCTGCCTTGACTGAAATTTGGAGACGTTATGTGGAGTTTTGACTAACTTTGGACTTGGTCAGATTAACATAAATACTGTTCTAAAAAGCAACACGGGATTAAGTCATGTTAGAGGTTTGATTCCTTCCCCTTTCACTGAAAAACACCTGCATCTCATAAGAGAGTTGATGATGGCACAGGCCTGTAATATCTTTTTAAGCCTAGCACTCAGGAGGCAGAGGCAGGTGGAGTTCAAGGCCAATTGGGCTACAGACGGAGTTCCAGGACAGCCAGGGCAATACAGACAATCCCTGTCTTGAAAAAACAAAACACATTAAAAAAAATCTTATTATACTTTAATTTTAGGTAAGTATATGTTTTATATTTGCATCTAATTCTTCCCTTTAGAAGAGTAGACATATAAGCGCTCATTTTTGGATTGTTAGGGTCACGCACTTGCAAATGCATGAGCACAACTCAGTGTGCTTCCCCATTGAGACTAGTTAAGGTGTTTTAGTGCAACTCCTTTGAACTGGAAGAAAGGTTGACTTAAGTTATTGCCACTTTTTAATTCATAACACTATTATTAATGAAGAAAAAAATGGCCTTTTGAGAAGTTGAACATTTTCCTAGAGAATGACAGTATAGTCTAAGAACACTTTGAGAAATGTTTAGGTCAATTCTGTATTAGATTTTCTTTTTTCTTTTTTTTTTTTATTTGATTTGAAAAGCAACACAGAATTCTTTACAGGGAGTAAAATGTAGTGGTAATTGGCTTCTAACTTTTAAATTCCTTAAAATTAGATATCTTTTGAAGGGAGTGGGATCTCTAATTGTATTTGAAACATGTAAATGGAAACTAATGTGTGAAATGGAAAGCAAAGAGTTTTTTGATTGTGTATCTCTGCAGCATATTAGGATCCATGAGGAAAAGAGCCTGTAGTTAGTGAAAACCCTGAAAGTGAAACTGATGTGTAACAAATGTGATTTAGGCTTGAAGTAACTGAATAGTGTGGAATTGCAAAGAGTGGGTGCACTGAAGAAACGAAAGCTAATATCTTTGTTTTTGTTTGTTTGTTTGTTGTTTCTTTGAGACAGGGTCTCTTTAATGTAGCTCTGGCTGGCCTGGCACTTGCTCCGTAGACCAGGCTGGCCTTGAAATCAAATAACTCAATGAGATCTGCCTGCCTCTGCCTTCCGAGTGCTGGGATTAAAGACACGTATGCTTCCATGCCATGCCATTGTGTTTGAATTTTTAATAATTAAGTAAACAAGTCAAGTATTTATAGTTTTAGCTAGCTGAATTTTTTAAAATCACATTTAAAAGGCATAGGCTATGTAGTTAATGGGTTTTACATGAACTCTAATTATATTAAAATTATATTAACTATCTAAAAGCAAATATTTTGTACTAATGGCATTACTTTTTTGAGGCAGAATTTAAAAAGTGTGTATGTGTACACACACACACACACACACACACATATATACATATACACACAGGCATTCCTGTTGTGTAAATGTCAAATGTAAGTCACTGTGAAATTTACATTTGTCTGAAATTTCTTCTTAACTGCAAAGACTCGTTATTTAGTTATTTTGAGTGCTCATAATCCTTACTTAAGGCACTGTTTTGCCCTCTGGTAAAACAGTATAGGGCCCAGGTCTAAATCTGTTATATTTTTTTTTTTTTGGTTTTTCGAGACAGGGTTTCTCTGTGTAGCTCCGGCTGTCCTGGAACTCACTCTGTAGACCAGGCTGGCCTCGAACTCAGAAATCCGCCTGCCTCTGCCTCCCAAGTGCTGGGATTAAAGGCGTGCGCCACCACCGCCCGCTTAAATCTGTTAATATTAAAAGAAATTTTTCCTGAAATTTTTTGTTTGTTTGTTTGTTTTGTTTTGTTTTTTAAAAAGACAAGGGTTTACTGGTGGCCTTAACCCACATTGTAGACCAGGCGGTTTGGATGTTATAGACATGCCTGACTTTGTGCTGGGAATAAGTGGTGTTAACTACCACACTTGACTTTAGTATGAAGCCCAGGAAGTGTTCTGCCATATTTGTTATGTCATCAGAGTTGATGTCAGGGATGGTAAGTGTTGAAGCAGCAGGTGGCAGGGACAGGATTTCTGAGATACTGCCTTCAATCCTTATTGAGTCAAATTTGTCCCCTGAATCATTTTTCAGAGGGCAGTTAGTGTTATTGGATAGACAGCTTGAGTGTTATTGTTACAGAAAGATAGAAACAATGGATGGTGTCTTGCAAGGGTTTCTTGCAGTGCAGCTGGTAACTGTTGTTACTTTGTATTTGTAAAACTCTTTCTCTAACAAAATGTCTCATACTTGCCAACTTGAAATAAGTGATAGACAACTGATCTTCACTACTGTATGTACAGTTGAATAAAAAGTCCCCCCCATCACTAGTCATACCTTTTGAGATAACGAAAGTATGTAATATTTATGATAGTATTTCTTTGTCTTTCCTTTCCTATCTTGTCTTACCCTATCCTACCCTTTACTTTCCCTCCTACCCTCCCTCCTTCCTCCTTTTCTCCCTCCTTCCTTCTTATTTTTTTTTAAGATAAGGCCTATTATATATCCCAGGCTGATCTTGAACTCAATATGTAGCTTGAGCTGGCCTAGCATTTGAATATTTTTCTTCAGCCTCTCAGAGCAGGCATTGTAGGTCTGCACAGGCATGCTAAGCAAACAATAATTCTTAATTTTTAATACTTTTAAGCTAGCAGATAAGTGGGAATTATATATTATATATTCTAT
The DNA here is from genome assembly GCA_021653895.1 of Mastomys natalensis. Classification (NCBI taxonomy): domain Eukaryota; kingdom Metazoa; phylum Chordata; class Mammalia; order Rodentia; family Muridae; genus Mastomys; species Mastomys natalensis. The sequence continues at coordinate 53,934 of JAJTUV010001232.1, forward strand.
TGAATATCCATCCATCCATCCACCCACTTACCTATCTCTACTGATCTTTGGTCCATAGGATGCACTAAAGTGTTTTAATTTAATTGAAAACTGGGTCTAGGATTGTCAGCCTCTCTTTCCTTTTGGGGAGGTTGTTCTCTAACTTGGCCACACTATAGTTTACTGTTGGCTTATTCCTAGGAATTTGTAATATTTGAGAATATGATGTTTTTAGTCACATTGCTTGTTAATATATTAAGTTAATAAACAGATGTCCATGCAAATTTAAAAGTATCTATATAGTTTAATTTCTCATTATTAAATGACTTATTACATTTTCTTCTTACTTAATTCTGTGATGCAATGTGTAGTCAACTTGCAGAGTTACAAATTGATTGCAAGACTGTATATAGGGCACAATGCTTTACCTGCTTTCTATTTTGTAAAATTTTAGGTTATTCTCTGGGCCACAGGTTTTTGAGTAGATAGTGGCTGTTCAGCCTTTATATCCTTTAAATCAATGTAAGCTTATAACTAAGGAACATTCATGGAATTTCATTGACCTTCCTAAATAAATATGGTCAGTCTTTAGGAATAAAGAACACGCTGGGCGGTGGTGTCGCACGCCTTTAATCCCAGCGCTTGGGAGGCAGAGGCAGGGCTACACAGAGAAACCGTGTCTCGAAAAGCCAAAAAAAAAAAAAAAACCAAAAAAAAACCCAAAGAATAAAGAACACTAGATTGCACTGGAGAGATGGCTCTGTGGTTAAGACTACTTACTGATGGAGGTGGATGTTCACGAGTCTCTGCCAGTCAAAGGTAGTTGGTATATCTAGGTTGGGTATTGGGTTGCACTTCTGATTGATTGTATGGGCATCTTGTTATTGAGCATTACCAAACTTTTTTTTTTTTTTTTTTTTTGGTTTTTTCGAGACAGGGTTTCTCTGTATAGCCCTGGCTGTCCTGGAACTCACTCTGTAGACCAGGCTGGCCTTGAACTCAGAAATCCGCTTGCCTCTGCCTCCCAAGTGCTGGGATTAAAGGCATGCGCCACCACCGCCCGAGCATTAGCCAAACTTAGAAAGCCTTTGATTAACATTAAAAAAAAAAGTTACTAATGAAAAATAAATAAACGCATTGCCTTAAAAAAAAAAAAAGGGTGCTTACTGTTCATGGATTTGGTTCCCACATCCATGTTGGGCAGTTTATAAGGTGCACATAAATATATTTAGGCAAATACTCATAATATCTTTGATTGTAGTGGTATACACCTTTGCTCCTAGCACTTGGGAGACGAGGCAGGTGGAATGATCTCTGGGTTCTAGATAGGCATAGTCTACATAACAAAGTTCCAGGCCAGCTAGAGTTACACAGTGAAACCCTGTCTTGAAAGAAAGAAAGAGAGAATAAGAAAAGAAAGGGGAAGGGGAAGGAGAAGGAAAGGAAAGGAAAGAAAGAAAGGCAGTAAGGCAGTGGTGGCCCATGCCTTTAATCCCAGTGCTTGGGAGGCAGAGGCAGGCAGATTTCTGAGTTTGAGGCCAGCCTGGTCTACAGAGTGAGTTCCAGGACAGCCAGGGCTACACAAAGAAACCCTGTCTTGAAAAAACAAAAAACAAAAACAAAAAACAAAAAACGAAACAAACCCAGAGAGCACTAGAAGGTCTCTGTGCATGCTTTCCTGGTGGAGAGGTTTGTGGTGCCCTTGAGAGGGTGTCATATTTTGGCTTTTCATCTGTGACTCTCTTAGGCAACAAGTTGATGCCACAGAATAAACTTTCTAATAGACATGTTTCCCTATTTAAATTTATGTTTTACATTTGCATTTGTTTATATGTGTGTGCACACATGTGTATGTATATGGACTCATGCTTTCCTCATTATATTTGTGGAGGTCAGAGACAAACTTGGGAATGGGCTAGCCTACCATGTCGGTTCTGGTTAGATGGAAAGTGCGTTTAGCCAGTATTTCACTGTGTTGCTTTTAGCAAGCCGATTAATCCCTTCCTTCTCTTTATTAATAATTTTTTAGAACTTCTTGGCAAGATATGTTTTAAAAAGTTATCAAGTAAAGTATGATTTTTTTTTTTTTTAATGATGGGCTTATACATCAACATGTTCTGGTAGTGGTTATGAAATATTTAGCAGGAAAGCCAATCATGAATTTGGAATTCGAAGTGTGTGTGTGTTTATTTTTTTGAGAAGAATTTCTCTGTGTAGCCCTGGCTGTCCTGGAACTTGCTCTGTAGACCAGGCTGCCTTTGAACTCAGAGATTTGCCTGCTTTTGCCTCCCAAGGTGTGTGCCATAGCCTCCTGATGAATCTGAAGTATTTTAAAAATATTTTTAAATATTATTTTAAATTAATTAATCTTTTGAGCCAGGGTTTCACTATTTATCCTTGGCTGGCCTGAAACTCACTGTGTAGACCAGTCTGGGCTTGAATTCACTGAGATCTGTCTGTCTCTGTCTTCTGCAAGAGAAGCAGTTCTCTCAGTATGACCCATCTCTACATCCTGAAATTAGACTTTTAAATCTCTTGCAGAATATGAAAGACTTAAGAGCACAGGTTAGAAAAACAAGAATGACACAGCTCTTCTGTGTTAATATGTTAGGAAAGGCTTCATGTAAAGAGTGTTTCAGTTTGATTCTGTTGCTGCTGTGGGTAAGAGGAGCTATATAGAACACACAGTTTGAGATGACCTAGGCTTTCTGTTTACTTTTAAATTAAAAACTATATTTTAGATTTTTTTTAATATTTTTATTTTATGTGGATGAGTGTTTTGATTGCATGCACGTTTACACCACATGCATGCCTGCCTGAGCCTGAGGAGGTCAGAAGAAGGCATCAGATCCTCTGGAACTGGAGTTAATAGATTGTTGTGAGTTACCATGTAAGTGCTGGCAACCAAATTCTAGTCCTTTGCAGAGCAACAAGTATTCTTAGCTGCTGTGCTACCTCTCTAGCCCCTCTAATTACTTAATTACTTTTTAAAATAATCAAGACAGTTCTTTCCTTGTGGGTTAACATTAATAGATTAATTGAATTAATTTATACGTACATATATGTGTGTGTGAACATACGTACACACACACATTCTTGGTTCTCTCCTACCACGTGGGACTTGGGATCAAATCAAATTCAGATAGCCAAGCTTTGAGGCAGGCACCTTTACTGGTTGAGCCATCTTTCCGACCCATGCTCGCTTTTTTTTTTTTTTTTTTAAATTTAAATGACTATTACTGTATCAGTAATTGGCTTGAAATTTGATATATAGACCAGGCTGGCCTTGAAGTTGTCACGTGCCTCCTGCCTATGCCTCCCAACTCCTAGGATTACAGGCATGTTCTACCACATCTGACTCTGCTGACATTTTAGCTTTTTTCTTTTGGCACATGTCACTCACTTACAGAACATGCTAAAATATCATGAACAGTTAACTCTGCAAGAGAAGAGACACCAGCCAAATGAGTCCTGGAAGGTTTACAGGAAGTAGTATTTGAATTAAAGCCTGAAGGGTTGGTGAGTTTTAGCCAAGTAGAGTGATAAGAAAGTGAGACTGTTTAGGAGAGCAAGGGAATACATTTATTTTAGAGGGAAGTTAAGAGTGTTTTCCTGGAGAATAGAGGCAAAGGTTTTATATAGGGAATGGGATCAAGCTGTCAGGGTTATCACATGTGCTACAGAGTCGTAGTTAGATCCTGAATGATAGCTGATTCTTAAGGCCTTGGAGAGAAGATGGTCAGTAAAAACATTTAGTTGTTCTTGTTTCAGTCATGTTGTTTTGAGATGATCTCCTAGAGTCGAGGCATGGTCCTGAGCTCCTGATCTTCCTCCTGCATCCTAAGTGTTGTCTTACAGCCCCGGCTGGTCTGGAACCCAGAGAGATCTGCCTGTAATTTAATGAGGGCTATCTTAGAAAAAAACCACCAAGATAAAAAGTATGAAGAGAGAGATACAGTGATATATGTGCTGCTGTTGCAACGTCATAGCAAAGGCAAAGGGCAGCTTGCTGGAGATGTGGCAGAGAGGGAAGAAGTCCTCATCACTGCAGAGGAGTGTGAAAGTTTCCGGCATAGAGGATAGAGATGCTCAACATGTAACTGGGAATGTAGGAATGGGATTAAGGGATAGCTCGATAGGTAATTAAGGGTGTGATTTACCTGAACCTACTTACACGCTGTGGTTTACTTTGCAGTCTCCCCTCTACTGATGGGTATGTACCCAAGGCCTCACATTTTAGCAAGTTCTTAACCACTTGAACTATACCTCTGACCCCTACTGTACGGTTTTTAATCAAGACAAAGAGATAAAGCTGTGTGAACCAATGTGGGAGGCTGCCTGCTGTTTTGTTGGCTTGAGGAAAACCTTTTCAGGAGCTGTGAAGTTGTAAGTTTAATGCTGACTTTATCCTATAAAAAGTACACAGGCTCAAACTTGTGTTGATTTTGTGTACAGAAAAATATTTGGAAGGGTATATACCCTTTGTAATGTACTTCCTGAATTAAAAAAAAAAGTTAGTAATTTGTTTTGTTTTGCTTTTGAGACAGAGTCTCACTATATAGCCCTGGATGGCTTTGAATTACTGCCTTTGCTTTCCCAGTGCTGGGATTAAAGTTATGAGCCACCATGCCTGGCAAAGGTTAATACTTTAAAAAATTCTGGGGAAGAAAACAGTAATTATTGTTTTTTAATTTAGTTTATTCTTTGTGTGAGTACGTGTGGTGTGTTTTATATAGAGTGTTGAGGCAGGGTTTTCCCACTCTTCAGGACTTACTATCTCTGGCTGGCTAGGAACTTGCTATATAGACAGGTTGACCTGTAACTCATAGAAGCCCATCTACCTGTATCTGCCTTCCAAGTGCTGGGATTAAAGGCATGTGCCATCAGGTTAGGCGCAAAGGCAGGGTTTTTTTTTTTTTGGTTTTTCGAGACAGGGTTTCTCTGTGTAGCCTTGGCTGTCCTGGAACTCACTCTGTAGACCAGGCTGGCCTCGAACTCAGAAATCCGCCTGCCTCTGCCTCCCAAGTGCTGGGATTAAAGGCGTGCGCCACCACCGCCCAGCTAAAGGCAGGGTTTTTTACTGAATGTTTTTCATTATAAAGAACAGTAACTCCCCAGGAAAGCTCTGTATTTAGTAATGTTATGACAAAAATGATTTAAATTTTTTTTTCTTTACTCAAACCTATAAATGTCAGTATTGTGGACTTTTTTTGAACTTTTTTTTTAAAGATTTATTTATATGAGTACCAGGCTGGCTTTGTGCCTCCGCCTTCAGATTGCTGGGATTGAAGGCCTGTACTACCATGACAAGCACATCTTTTTCTTTTTAAATTTATTTAATTTATTATTAATTTGTGATTAATAATAAATTGATTTGTTATTGTGTGTGTATGTTTGTTTGTATATACGTGAATGTCTGATTTGTGTGCAGCCATGCTTATGTGTGCAGCCATGCATATTTTATGGCATGTATGTGGAGGGCAGAGGGCAACTTTGTGGAATGTTTTTTCCTTACGTTTACACGGGATCTAGGAACTGAACTCAGGCCTGAGCTGTAAGTGTTTTTACATGCTGAGCCATCTTGCTGGCTTCATTTCTTACATACTTTGTAGTTGGCAACATTAGCTTTCAAGGTTTAACTGTAACCTATTACATTAGAAGCAGGGTAGTTTGTCGTTGTAGTCCATATGTTTTTGTTCTTAATCCCATCTTTTAGTGGAGCCTAGTAACAATAAGGCAAAACAAAACTTCCTTCCCCCCCCCCCCCTCTCTCTCTCTCTTTCTCTTTCATTCTCGACAGAGTTTAAAAACCCTGTGTAACTCTGGCTGTCCTAGAACTCAATCTATAGACCAGCATGATCTTAAACTCAGAGATTCTCCTGCCTCTACCTCCTGAGTGTTGGAATTAAAGACATGTGCCACCACCTCTATTTCTTGTTACTTGGGATTTTTTTTCCAGTGCCAGAGAGCATTACTGCATAGTAGACAAGCATTGTGGCATTGAGCTATATCTTAACATAGCTTTGAAATTGTAATGCATTTCATGTTTGATATAAGGATCAAATTATGTTTAAAATTGATCACATGAAATCTTAAATCTTTCATAATTAGTGCTTTCATGATTAAATCTTTCATAATTAGTTGAAATATTTGGTTATGGTGTCCATGTTTTTTTCCAATGACTCTTGTCAGATGATCTACCTATCATTACATATTGAAACCACCCACCACCACCACCACCACCATCATATAGCCCTGGCTGCCCTGAAGCACAAATATATAGACTAGGCTAGCCTCAAACTCACAGAGATTTGCCTGCTTCTTAGTGCTGATATTAAAATTTTGCAACATCAGCAAACTAGGCTAGGTGTGACTTGCAAGAATATTTAATCTGAGCTGGATGTGGTGGTATATGCCTTTAATCCCAGCACTCTGGAGGCAGAGGTAGGCAGATCCTTCTTAACAAAGCCTCCTTGGCTATTTCGCTGTTTTTGGGGAACTGAGACTGAGGGTATCCTACGTAGCATCAAAAACAGAAGTAACCTGCTGGAGGTGTCACCATGCACAAACTCAAACTGTACTATAGAGCTGTAGTACTAAAAATGCCATGGTAGCTGGGTGCTGGTAGCACTTGCCTTTAATCCCAGGACTAGGGAGGCAGAGGCAGGCAGATTTCTGTGAGTTTGAGGCCAGCTTAAAGTATGTGGGGGTTATATACACATCAAGATGGTATCTGTGTAGTACTAAAGGAAGAGATGGTATCTGCTGTTGTAACCTGGTTGGGCCACATAGTCTATTTGTTGAATAGTACCCTATGGTTGTGTCTTGTTTAGTCCTGTTTGGCAGTAGTAATGATACTTGATTAGGTTTGGGTACAGCTTTTTCTTTTGCACTTGGGAGTCTTAAGTAATTGCAGTCCTAGGAGTTGGGTTAAACTTTGCTGGAGATGTGTGGAGAGGAAGAAGTTGCCAGACTGACTATTCCAGAGGCTCAGCAGAGTTCAAGTCCTAGCTGACTTTCTGGTGTAATGCAGTCACAAAAGCAACCACTAGTAAGAGTAGAGACACCACCTAGCTGATCCCAACCAAGATTGTGAAATCTTGAATAAATACGGTTTGTTAGCAGCAACAAATAATAGTAATAATGGACACTAGGCTGGCAAGATGACTTAATGGGTAAAAGTGCTTACCACCAAGTCTTGGTCTGATTCAGAGGACCCACATGGTAGAAAGAGAAAACGTCTACACATGCATCTTGGCATGCACGCGTGTTCACGACACACACCACATACATACATACATACATACATACAAACAAACAAACAAGTATATAAACAGATGTACTAAAAATAATGGAAAGAGATGGTTTTATGAACTAAGGGACCAAAATATGCCCGATACAAATGATAATGACTACTATTTTTAAGGGTCTTTTTCTGAGATAGTTAAATGAGGCTTCCTGCTACTCTGGCCCTTCTCTAAGGTATTCTGATTGGAGATGGATTATTATTGATGAGTATGGTATTTAAAAAAATGCTGTTATCAGGACTGATTTTAGGTTGGGTAATAGAGTGTTTGCCTAAGATGCACGAAGCCCTGTGTTTGATCCGCAGTGCATGTAATCTCAACGGGGAAGTGGAGGCAAGAGAAAACTGAAGTTCAAGGTCATTTTCTACTACAGATCCAATATGAGGAAGGCCAGCCTTGGATACGTACATACATATATACATACATACATACATGTTCCCTTCAAACATAGTTACATGACTGTAGAGTGGTCTGTAATTAGACAATTCCTAATAGCTAAAAGAATTTTGCTAAAAATATTTGCCAAAAAATTTAGGATTTTACTTTTTTGACTTGGGCACTTGTGATACAGTGACCCGTTTGTACTTTGTTGGGAGATCTAGGTTCTATTCTAGTTCTGTTGCCACCTACAGGGTATGTCAGTAAGTACTAGGTGGTCCTTCAAAAACACACTGGTGTGTATGTGTGTGTTTGTTTCAGTTAAGAGTACTAGTTATTACAGAGGATCCAAATTTGTTTTAACAGGGCATTATATAGATAAGCATGGCCTTGATCTCACAGAGATCCACTCATCCTGGCACCTTAGTACTAGGTTTAAAGATGTGTGCCATCATTTCCATCTGTCTCTCCAGTCCATTCCCCCCATTTAAAATAGAAACTTTAGAACAGGAAAGACTTGAACTAATATATATTTCTCTTTCACATCAAATTCTGCAGGATAGGAGCTAAGTTGGTGTATAGTGTCTTTGCACTCCAGAGTCACTACTGGAGACCCCCCTCCTTTGTGTTTCTAGGGTATAGCATTTGCTTAATGATTCCATGATGCCCATTAAAGCCCAATCATCACATCTGTGTCCCATGAAGAAGAGTGGAGGAGAACACAGACCATTAACCTTTCAAATGCCATTTAAAATAGCACTGTGTGGGTGGGTGTGGTAGCTTAGCTCTCAGGAGACAGAGGCAGGAGGCTCTCCTGTTTTTAAAGGTCTACAGTGAAACACTGTTTCAAAAACACACTGCTGTGTGCCTGTATGTTTGTCTCAGTTAAGAGCACTAATTATTACAGAGGATACAAATTAGATTTCTACCGGTTACACAGTGACTTATAACCACCTATAACTCCAGCTGCATGGTATCTGATGCCCTCCTCTGACTTTTAGGAGTACTAGGCATGCATGTAGTATACATACACATATGCAGGTAAAATACCAACACATAATTAGAAAAAATATTTTAAAGGCACCCCATGTTTAAGCTTGAACATGTAGGTGGAACATGATCATAGCGGTCATATGACCAGAAGCTAAGACTATAATAAAAAAATTATATATGTGTAACCCTAGCTGTGTTGGAACTCACTCTGTAGACCATGCTGGCCTTGAATGCAGAGATCCTTCTTGCCTCTGGCTCCCAAGTGCTGGTAGTAAAGGCATTCACCACCTTTGCCCAGCAATTTTATTTATTGTGCATGTTTTGGATATTGTTGTGGTATATATATATTATATATAATATATATACACCACACACACACACACACACACACACACACACACACGCTACAGCATGTGTGTGGTATGACAGAGGACAGCTTGTGGGCATTGGTTCTCTCTCTACCATGTGTGTCCCAGGTATCAGACTAAGGTCAGGTACTTGGTAGTAAGAGCCTTTACCTACTGAGACATCTTGTAAACCTGTGTTTTAACTCTTTATTATTGAGATTTTATTGTTGCCATGTGGAAGGAAAGAGTTAAATGTTATATTTGCTGTGTATTATAGTGAAATTATAGTTGACTTAATTTTTTTCCAAGTGTGCCATTGTACTGTAATGCCAGCACCTGGAGGCAAAGGAGGGAGGAGGGTTGCAGTGAGATTGAGGACATCCTGATCAACATGACCCCAGACCAGGTAGGGCTTCATATTGAGACCCTGCCTAAAATAAAGTAAATCTGTTTTTTTCCCCCCTTCTTTTTCCTGAGTACGTTCCTGAAGAAATATGTTACTATTAGCTGAGTTTACTTACTTCTTTTTTGTTAATCACTCTGGGAAGATATTGGGCAAAGTCAACTAAGAAGCACTGTATACCGGAGAGGTCAGCATAAGACAAAATACCTGTCCTTCTCACACTGTGGAAATTCATTGTCTGCTAATGCAGAATGACTCATAGTAGAAGACAGTACAAAAACTGAGGACTCCTGGAGAAAGCCGTCATTGCTCTTAACTGCTGAGCCCATCATGGCCATAGCCCTGTTAATCATTTTTTTCGTTTTGTTTTATTTGTTTTTTCTTTGGTTTTTTTATTTTTTATTTTTGAGAGAGGGTTTCTCTGTGTAGCCCTGTCTGTCCTGGAACTCATTTGTAAACCAGGCTGGCCTCGATACAGAGCCCCACCTGCCTCTGCTTCCCAAACACTGGTATACACCACTTATTTCAGGGAGCTCTCCTATCCCCTTTCTTACTGTTTTTTAAGGTCTCATGCACCTCTGTCTGTGGAGTTCAGTAGCTGGCCCTGGCAGTATTGGCATGGCCTGGGAGAGTTTGACTTGTACCTTGCTGGCTGCAGGCAAGGAGCAGGTCCTGCTCATCCTTGCCTGAGCACAGCGGTGGGGGGTTGGCCTGGGAGGCCTGGCAGGCTATCACTCAGCTACACCCAGGCCCAGATCCAGGGCTTTGAGCTGGCCCGCCCCAACATCTACCCCACCTTGTGAAGGGGTCCTGCAGATTCAAAGCCGCAGGATATCTGAGAGGAGTCATTAGTCTGGTTCTAGGCCTCTGGCTTCTACTACACTATAGACCCATTAGAGTGAGAGTTTTCAATAAAAAAATATGACACATCACAGTTTCCATGGGAAGATTTTCAGTTTTTTCTTTTTGTTCTATTTTGTTGGGGGGAGGTTATGAAGGTGGAGGTCAGATATGGAGGAATGGGAGATGAATGGGATTGGGGTACATGATGTGAAATTAACAAGAATCAATAAAAAGGTAAAAAGAAAAGGTTTCTCATCATAGCCCATCCTAGCCTTAAACTTGATGAACTACAGGCATGACCCACCATACCTGCCTCTCTGAAGTCTTAAATGAAAACATATTACTGAAGAGAACTAACCAGGTAACTGGTGTGTGTGAGAATGAGAAGCTGGTATGTGGGATGGTATTTGATAGGTACTTGTAGTGTTTTCTGGAAGTCACGTTGTTCGATACTCAATCACTCATGGCAGAATTGTCAGACCTAGTTTTACAGGTAAAGGAGCTACTTTAGGACAGTCATAGTTGCAAAGACGTATCTAATCATGGCCCTGGTTTTTAAATAAATACATGCTTTATTGAATAAGGAGGAGGAGGAAGAGATCAAATTGGGGCTTTACAGTTTTTACCATGGACAATAGAGAGTCATTGAGGATGTTAAGCAGGAGAAACATGTTAGAAACATCATCTTGTCAGGGAGCAAAACCATAACTAGTGATTCTGCTGTTTGGTTATTAATACTAAATGATGGATCTTTGCTTAGCAGGTATGAGGGGCTTGGCTTGATTCTAGCACAGAAAAAAAAAGCCTATTTAAGTAACTTCTGTTCTTGCTTTCTTTTCTTTCCTTTAGCAGAGTCCTATGTGCATTTAAGTAAATTCTAGTTGGTTTCACCCTCATTCCTTTTTCTCATTCCCAGTTCTTGCTCACCTTCTTAACAAATACTCTTCCTACTTTCATGTCTTGTGGTCACAAAATGTAGTCATTTGCTTTCACAGGTGTGGGTTTGAGGTCTGTTTTTGAGTATGGGCAGATTATCAGCTACTATACCATTGGAAGAAAATGTTGCCTCTTCTCCTGGATCTCTGAATTTGAGTCCAGCCTAGCCTGGTCTACAGTGAGAGTTCCAGGACAGTCAGAAATACACAGGGAAACCCTGGGTTGAAAACAAAACAAAACAAAAAAAGTTTTCACTTGCTTTTTGTTTTTGTTGTTTTTGGTCTCTGTGTAACCCTGGCTGACCTTGACAGCATTGGGTTCTATCTACCTGGGATTAAAGGGGTACACTACTGGGTTGGTCCTCATTGTGATTTTTTCTTTTTTTTTCTGTTTTTTTCTCCTCTTCTCCTTCTTCCTCTTCTTCTTCCTTCTTGTACTATTTTTAAAAATTATTTTATTTCATATGAGTATTTTTCCTGCTTGTATGTCTATGTACCATATACCTGCTTGATACTTGTGGAGGCCAGAAGAGGGCTTCTTTTGGGACTGGTGTTATAGACAATTGTGAGCTGCTATGCAGGTGCTGGATATCAAACCCTGGTCCTCTGGAAGCGCAGCCAGTGCCCTTAACCACTGAGCTCATCCTTTCTTCCTTCTTATTTTCTTGAGACAAGGTCTCTTTACATAGCTCTGGCTGTCATGGAGTTTACTGTGGTAGTGACTAACTTGGTCTTAGGCTGGCCTACAACTTGCAGAGATCCACCTGCCTCTACCTCTGGATCACTGGGGTTAAAAGTGTGTGCCATCACACCCAGCTTCTTAAATCTTTTTAAAATTTGTCTTTATAAATTATTGTGAGTGTATGGAAATTACAGCTGTTTGTTTATGGATCTTGTTTCTTTTATTTTACTAAAAGCCCCAAGCTAATCTAGGATTGAGTTTGTATTTTTGAGACAGGGTTTCTCTGTATAGCCCTGGCTATCCTGAAACTCTGGTTGGCTTCAAACTCAAACCTGCCTCTGACCCCAGTGCTGGGGTTAAAGGCATGTGACACTACCATCTGGCTCTCAAATTCAAAACTGACCTGCTCTGCACAATGAGTTCTAGATCAGCTTGGGCAACTTAGTGAGAACCTACCTCAAAATAGGGAGGTTTTTGTTTTTGTTTTAAGGGGTCAAGGAGATAGGTCAGTGATAAGAGTATTTGATAAGATGGTGGGTTTAGTCTTAGTATGAGGCAGGGCTGGGCAGGAGAAATCGAAGCTGAATTCCTGTTTTTTCTTTTGTTGTTGTTGTTGTTGTTCTTCTTCTTCTTTTTTTTAAATGACTTGGGCCTTTAGCTCAGTAGTAGAGTATTTGCCAAGCATGTGCAAGGCTCTGTGTTTAATACCTATCATTTCAAAAATGGCAGCTTCAACAGCAAATGTGTATTTTAGTTTTTGTGTATTAGTAGGTGCCAGACTAGAAAGATGAACTTTTAAAAGAATAAATTTTAGCTGGTGGTAGTGGCTCATGCCTTTAAACCTAGCACTCAGGAGGCAGAGGCAGGAGGATTTAAGGCCGCCTGGTCTACAGAGCCAGTTCCAGGACAGCCAGGGATACACAGAGAAACCCTGTTTTGTAGCCCCCTACCTGAGAGAGAGGGAGAGAAAAAGAGAGGAAGAGAGAGAGAGAGAGAGAGAGAGAGAGAAGAGAGAAAGAGGGAGAGAATATAACAATGCATGAGAGCGACACTCCAATATCAAAAACTTACAGGTTTTACTAGGATCTTATTATATTCAGATTGGTACAGAATTTTTAGTGTGTTCTGGGATTACTGATTTTAACCACTGTGCCTGTGAAGATGGGTCCTTGGCTATAAAATAACTTGATTTTTCTCTTTCTCATTCATGTGAGCATTAAGGAGAAAGACACATAGTTAATAGAAATAGGAAGTGTATATACAAGCAGATGACCACATTTCAATTTGAGAATTTTTGTATTTTTTAGACAGACATTCTTTGTTGATCTTGGCCAAATGACTTCTTTTGCTATGGTTGTTTAATCTGCTACGTAGAATGTTAGTAGTAGCTGTCATAGGTTGGAATTGTGGTAAGTACTTAGGATAGTTCTGATAAATAGTAAGCAATTCATCTGTTTATTTTATTAGTATTAGATAAGCCAGAGTAGAACAGCAGGTAGAGAAGAAAATTGTTTGATTTGAATTATATCACCATAGTTTGTGTCAGTTAAATGGCTCCTAGTGTTTTTTGGGGTTACAGGTTTCTTTATACATCTCTTTCCAAGGAAGAATGTGTAAATAAATCTAGATATACAGGTTTTCTACAGTTTAAGAGAGAGGTCAGTGACCTCTAATCCAAGCATATCCAAAAATTTGAAGGGCTTTATAGCCCATTGAATAAGTAAACTTCCTCTAAAATCAAAGTGTGCTGAATGAGGTCCATCTTGGATGTACAGGTGATGTAGGTTGTTTTTCCTCAGAGCTGAGTTCTAGAGAACATTTTAGGAAGGCCAGCCTTTCTTCCCTAGGAAAGCACTCAACAGAGGATGTTCAAAGGAAGCCGTTTGTTTGTATGTTTTGTTTTTCTAAACAGGGTTTCTGTGTGTAGCCCTCGCTGGCTTGAACTCAGAGATCTGCCTGCATCTACCTCCCAAGTAGGGACTAAAGACTGCCCAGCTAAAATTTTATTTACATATATGAATGCCCTGTCTGCGTGTATACCTGGATACCAGAAGATTGATGGGAATTGAACTCAGAACTTCTGGAAGAGAAGCCAGTATTCCTAACTACAGAGGCATCTGTTTAGCTTGGAGTGCATTTTTTTTTTTTTTAAATGGGTATTACCCTATTTCAAAAGACTTTGGGTGATGGATTTACACAAGTGCAGTTTTACAGTTTTATCCAGGAAAATATATAGAAGGTGAATAGAGATAAGGTGATAAATGTCCTAAAAATTTCACAAACATCAGTTCCTTCAGTATAATTAAGAATATATTTAGCAAGGCATAGTGACACATGCCTTTAATCCCAGCCCTTGGTAGGCAGAGGCAAGTGGATCTCTGTGAGTTTGAGGTCAGCCTGGTCTACAGACTGAGTTCCAGGATAGCCAAGACTACACAGAGAAACCCTGTCTCCATCCTCCTCACCCCAACAAAAATAAAAAACACACCCCCACCATAATTTATTTAGGGCTGGCAAGATGATGGTTCATTGGATAAGATTGCTTGTTCCTGGTGATTTGATCCTTGGAACCCATGAAGTTTAAGGAACAAATTGATCCTGGAAGCTTTCTCTGACCACATGTGCTTGTGGCATGTGAACTCACACATCATATACATACTGCTCACTCCCCTACCCCGACACACACACACACACACCCACCTTAAAAATAACACAGGGGTTATTGAGATGATTCTATGTAAAGGCACTTGTGTGTGATTTCAGCCTGGCAACCTAAGTTTGTTCTGTGGAATTCACATAAAGGTGGAAGGAAAGAATCAATTCCACAGAGTTGTCCTGTGACCTTTATACACAAGTTGTGACACAGAGGCACATATACAATGATAATAAACAAAATCCTAAAAAAAATTACTTGGAAAAAAAAAAAACTTAAATGAACGAACACACTTTAAAAAGCTGTGTGTTCCAGTATTTTGAGACCTGGAACAGACACTGAAGTAAATCAGGACCCAGCTGAGGAAGACAGTCACATCACGAGCTTCTACACGGTGACTACGTTTTGAGTAGTATCATTAGGAACTAAAAAGATTTGGGTATGCTTTGGTTTGTGCTTTAAAATTTTAATGTGTTTTATGTGTATGGACACTCTGCATGTATATCTGCACAATGGAACACGACAGCATCAGACAGTTGTCAGCTGTCATATGGGTGCTGGGAATTGAATTCAAGCCCTTCCAGAAGAACAGTGAGCACTTGCTCTTAACCAGTGAACCTGTCCTGGAACCAGTCTCAGCAGCTCGCTGGTGAAGTGTGGATTTCTCTCCAAGGTGGCTTATGTTAGGAGCTGTCTTCACTTACCCTTGGCTACATGGCTCTTAACTTTGCATATGTCTTTTCTATGTTGTCCACTTACTGCCTCTTCAGTAACCCGTTACTCCTGAAGTTAGCTGCAGTTAGCGCTCACTCTTTCTCTTTTTATCTTTTTATCTTTCCTTCCTTTTTCTTCTTTTCTTTATTCCTTCCTTTTTTTCTTTTTTTCTTTTCCCCCTCCCCTCCCTCCCTCCCTCCCTCTCCTCCCTCCCTCCCTCCCTCCCTCTCCCTCCTCCTCTCTCCTCTCCTCTCCTCTCCCTCTCCTCTCCCTCTCCCTCTCCCTCTCCTCCCTCTCCCTCCTCCCTCTCCCTCTCCTCTCTCTCTCTCTCTCTCTCTCTCTTTCTTTCTTTCAAAAAGAGTCTGTGTAGCCCAGACTGTCCTTGAACTTACAAAGGTCTGCCTACCTGAGCCTCCAGGGTACTGGGATTAAAAGTATTGGCCACCATACTCTTCCTTAATTTTTTTTTTTTTTTTCTTGTGGGAGTTGGTTCTTTTTCATCAGGTGGGTCCTGGAGATTGAAAGGACAGATTATAAAGCTGGGTGTCCATCTTTTCTTTACCTGCTGGGGCGTCTTACCTGTCTCTGAGCTCCTTATCTCATCTTCTTCCTGGGCAGGCAGGAACTGTTGAGTCTGCAGACATTGCTAGTAGCCTTTGTGCTTACAAGGAGTCTTGTGATCTTACTGCTGACCCTTTCTTCACTGCTGTTGGGAAACAATCAAAGCAAAGAATGTATTGGTAGTTTTAGGAGAATTGTTTAGACTTTCCTTATTACTAGAGTTTTTAATCAAATATCTCTGAGGTCCCATTGTATTTTCCAATCCTAATATTTGCTGATCCTTCCTTCCTTCCTTCCTTCCTTCCTTCCTTCCTTCCTTCCTTCCTTCCTTCCTTCCTTCCTTCCTTCCTTTCTTTCTTTCTTTCTTTCTTTTTGTTTTTTTTGAGACAGTTTCTCTGTGTAGCCCTGGCTATCCTGGAACTCACTCTGTAGACCAGGCTGGCCTTGAACTCAAAAAAAAAACCCCACCTGCCTCTGCCTCCCAAGTGCTGAGATTAAAGGCGTGCGCCACCACTGCTCAGCAAAATTTGCTGATTCTAATCCAGATCAGGACATTTTTTTTTTTTTCTACCTGTTACTAAGAGTATGCTGTCTGCCAGACAGTGGTGGGGCACTCCTTTAATCCTAGCACTTGGGAGGCAGAGGCAGGCGGATTTCTGAGTTCCAAGACAGCCAGGGCTATACAGAGAAACCCTGTCTTGAAAAACAAAAAAACAAAAACAAAAACAAAAAGAGTATGCTGTCAAATAGGCTACATCTTTAAAGTTCTCTGTGGATACCTGGTAAGAGTGACTTGAACTTCAGTTAAAGTAGTGTTTCAGTTTTCTTTTTTTCTTTTCTTTAAAGACACTGTAGCAGTCTTCAGACACACCAGAAGAGGGCATCGGATCCCATTACAGTAGAGTTGTGAGTCACCACGTGATTGCTGGCTATTGAACTCAGGACCTCTGGAAGAGCACTGAGCCATCTCTCCAGCTCTTAGTGTTTCCCTTTTAAAGGATGAGCCTAATTTAGGATTGTACTGTGATATATCTTTTCTTACTTGCTTACTTACTTTTTTGTTTGTTTATTTTCAAGGCAAGATCTTACTGTGTAGCTTTGGCTGTCCTGGAATTCACTATGTAGACCAGGCAACCTCTGTTTCCCAAGTGCTGGGATTAAAGAAGGCCTGCAACACTATGTCCAGAAGTTGATTTTTTTTTTCTTTGTTTATCTTTAAAATATAAACTAGATTATGTTTTTTGGAGACAGAGTCTATTTGTAGCCTTGGCTGTCCTGGAACTCACTATGTAGATCAGTCTGGTCTCAGACTCACAGAGATCATCCTGCCTCTGCCTCTCTAGTGCTGGGATTAAAGGTGTGTGCTACCGTGTTCTATGCTACTCTTAATAGAGAAACAGTTCATTTGATCTGTTTTCCCAGTGCTTTCCTTTACCCCCTACCCCCAGTGTTTTCATTAATGTGTTTGTGCTTGCTGTGTGTGTGGGCACATGTCCCATGGAGTACCAGTGGGGGTCAGAAAAACTGTGGAGTCAGTTCTCCATATTTACATGGGTTTTGGGAACTGAACTTAGGTCTCAAGGCTTGGGTAATAGTAAGTGCCTTTCCCCTCTGAGCTATCTCTCTGGCCCACTTTTCTTCTTCATCTTTCTTTCTTTTTTTTTTTTTAAGTTTTAAAAAGTTACTGTGTTCATTTACGTTGTGTAAGCATGTACATGTGTGGTTCAGTGTTTGTGTGTGCTGATGTTTGTGTATGGAGGTCAGAGGACAACTCCTGGGATTCCTTTATCTTCTTCCACCATGTTGGTCCCAGGGATTGAACAAAGTTCCTCAGGCTTGGCAGCAAATACCTTTATCTGCACAGCCATCTTGGGGTCCTTTTTCTTACTTAGGTTTTTTGAGGCAGGGTCTTACTGAAATGATGGAAGGGGATGTCTCAGTAGGCCCATGCCGAGGCATCTCTTTCCCCTGAGGGACCAGCCATACAACGATGGTATAGCATAGAGTTTATTCAGGGCATGGGGAGGGGAGCCAAGAGGGTAGTAGAGGCAGAGAAAGAGAGAGAGCGCCAGAGAAGTAGAGGCTGGCCATGACCATGGGGAGAGAGGGAGAAGGGAAGGGGGAGGGAGGGAGGGAGCAGAGAGAGTAACAGAGAGGAGGAGGCAAGCAGCCCCTTTTATAGTGGGCGGCCCTATCTGGCTGTTGCCAGGCAACTGTGGGGAGGAGAATACCTGGCTATTGCCAGGTAAACTGTGGAGGTGGAGTTTAGACAGAATACTAACACTTACTATGTAGCTCTGGCTATCCTGGAACTCACTTTGTAGACCCTGCTGGCTTTGAACTCTGACTCCAGAGTTGCTGGATTAAAGTGTGCACTGCTACACCTAATGCTTCAAACATTTAAATTTTGTTTTATGTATAAGTTTTTTGCCTGAATGTATGTCTTTTTTGCCTGAATATATACTGGTGCCTTTGGAGGCCAGAAGAGGTTGTTGGATCAGCTAGGACTGGAGTTAAAACAGACAGTTGTGAGCTATCATGTGGATGCTGAGAATTGAACCCAGATCCTCTGGAGAATCAGCTAGTGCTCTTAAGCACTGAGCCATCTCTCCAGCCCCACTAAGTGTGTGTATATGTAAAAAGATTATACATAATAATGTTTCATCATGACATTTTCCCTTCTTCCCTTCCCTCCCCCCCTCCCCTCCCCTCCCCTTCCCCTTCCCTCCTTCCCTTCCCTTCCCTTCCCTTCCTTTCCTTTTTCTCCCCACCCCCTTCTTCCTCTTTTTTTCCCTCTTGGTTTATTGAGACAGGGTTTCCTTCTCTGTAGCCCTGGCTGACCTGGAACTCACTGTGTATACCAGATTGGTTTCAAACTCACAGAGATACTACCTGCCTCTGCCTCCCTAGTGGAGTCTCATTATGACACTTCATAGATACATCATGTAACACTTTTGTCATATACACCCAGTACCCTTTCCCTCCTCTTCCTGTTCCTCTTCCTAATTAATCCTTCTTTACAGTCATGTCTTTTTTTTTTTTTTTTTGGATGACTCAATCAGTTTCATTAGAGTTGCTTACAAGAGATGAATATAGAGTTACACCACTAAAGAAAAGTTTTTTCTGCTCCCCAGCAACTATTAACTGATATTGAGCAAGAGTGTACCTCATGAGCTTTTCCTGCCTCCACGGCAGGATGTTGACAGGCCTCAGTCTTCTGCAGGTCTTGCTCAATTAACACTGCTGCTGTGAGTTCAAGAGTACAGTTTCTGTGTCATGCTTGAAAGATAGTGTTCCACAACACTCTGCTCTCTCTATTTGGGAATATCTTCAGAACATATGGTATCTTCAGTAATAGGGTTGTACTGACTAGTTCTGGTGGACAACCAACAATAGTGGCAATTTGTAATTTATATTTTTTAATAAATACATTTCCTAGTTTATTGAGAAATTATTTTTCCTAAAAATTATTTTAAACTTTTCAAAGATGGGACCTCACATTATAATAACCTACATGCCTGGAACTCAAAAGTCTGACTGCTTTTACTCTTCTAGTTCATAAGTTGTCTTGCTTGCCAACTTTAGGCTGTTTTATAACGTGTATATACACACACATATATATGTATTTTTAACTTTGATTAATTTTTTAAAAATTTGTGTGTGCTAGGAACTTGTAGAGGTCAAGGACAACTTGGCGGAGTTGGTTTTTTTCCTTCATCCGTGTGGATTTCAGGGATCAAATTCAAATTGTCAGGCATGGCAACAAGTGCCTTTAATTGTTGAACTGTCTAATTGGCCTAACTTTTAATTATTTTATGCTTTTAATAAAAAATGGTTAAATGTTTGGAAAGTCACAGATAAACATGTTATTTATTGCTTCTAGCCTCTGTGCCCTGCTTTTCTGTAACTCTTCTTCTTGTCTGTTTCTAGTTGCTAACCAAGTACAGCCTCAAGCTCTCACAAAATATGTTTTAATCTGCATAAAGATGTCTGTAATATTTGTCTGTAGGTGATATTTAGAATTTTAGGCAAGTTTGTTGGAGGAGGAAGAGAAGGGAACCATGCATGGCATGAGTGAGAAGTGAGAAGGTGGTGAAAGTTAATCCTTAATCTTGCTGCTGACAAGATTCTGGAACACAGAATACGTATGCCCTTGTGCAGCATGCTCATTTCTGTTGTGTAGAAGGGCATGGAATCAAAGGGAATGTGTGAGGAAGTCTAGTAATAGAAATGCTTTTTGCCAATACATTATTTTAAATTTTTATTTATTTATTTTTTTATTAGTTGTATATTGGATATCTGCATGGAGGTCAGGGAGTTGGTTCCTTCTTCTATGCGAGACCCAGGAACAGAACTTGGTTTATCTGAGGTTCCCTTTATCGGAGTTCCACATTTCTGGCTCCCATGTGCATTATTTTTATTACCAAACCTAGTTTTTAAAGGTCTAAAATGGGGCTGGAGAGATGACTCAGTGGTTAAGAGCACTGGTCACTCTTCCAGAGGTCCTTAGTTCAATTCCCAGCAACCACATGGTGGCTCACATCCATCTGTAATGGGATCTGATGCCCTCTTCTGGTGTGTCTGAAGACTGCTACAGTGTACTCATATACATAAAATAAATAAATAAATAAATAAAATCTTTAAAGTCTACAATGTTTAAGTGTGTGTGTCAGAGAGAGGGGGGAAACACTATGAATATAGAAAGAATATGAATATGTTACACATTTTTGGGTGCCTGTGGAGGCCACAAGAGGGTATTGGATGTTGGATGCCTTGGACATGGAGATTGAGTCACTTAGGGTGAGTTCTTGAAGAGCAGGAAATACTCTTTAAATGCTATGCCATCTCTCCAGCCTAAGTGTATGTGTGTTTATGTCTTATTGTATTCTATTTTTTGAAGTGTTAGGATCTCACTATATGGCTCGGGCATAAGCTCTGACATAACTGGATTCACAACCAGGCTGGTTTTGAACCTAGAGATGTACTTGCCCCTTTTCCCACACTTTAGGATTAAAGGTATGTATAAACACACTCCACCACCAGTTTCTATTTTTATTAGCCTTTTGTTTTGTAATACACTTGTTCTATTGTTTTTTTTTTTTTATTTTTTATTTTTCGAGATAGGGTTTCTCTGTGTAGCCCAGGCTGTCCTGGAACTCACTCTGTAGACCAGGCTGGCCTTGAACTCAGAAATCTGCCTGCTTCTGCCTCCCAAGTGCTGGGATTAAAGGCGTCACCACCACTGCCCGCTGAAAAAAGTTTTTGATTCAAACTTGTAGAATTTTATTTTTATTTGAGAATGATTATGTCCCATGGAAAGAAGTATAAAGTTTTGCATTGTGTTTTCTGAACACATTAAAATAATTTCCCCGTTAATTGTAGATGTTTTTGGATGACATTTAATTTTTTTTTTTTCATAATAAAAAGGTTTGTTCTTTGCAGTGGTTTTCATACAATTCAAAGCCTGGGTTTATCCTGGGCCTATTGTCTGTATATAAGCATCTGTCAGTGCAGTTAGTGGCTGTGTAGCAATCTGCTGTCTAGGTTTTGTCTTAATCTTAACTCCTTATATTTTGTTATTCCAAAGTTTTGTGATACAATTGTAACATTTTAGATGAGACTATTTTGTGGAAAGTGATGACAGTCTGTAGGAGTCGGGTTCTGAGTGGTAGAGTGGTTCAGAGTCCTGGGTATGTGTGAGAGGTCAGAGCCTGACCTCTAATCTTTAAAATGTTCCTTTATTTAAAAGAATGGTATCTTAATTTAAGACCATGATTATTTTATTTAAGTCATAATTTAGGCTAGTTTATTAGATATTAGAGGAACAAAAGCAGACATTAGGTTTCCTTTTCCTCTCCCTTTTTTTCTTGGTAGCAGTTTAAGTGCTACGAGCAATAAAACATTTGGCCAGCTTCATTAAGGATAAAAAAGGTGGAAAAACTGTTGATTGAAGAGCAGGATAATTGTTGTAATTGTAGATGCTTGTTTTGAAGCTTGGAAAAGTATGCTTTTTTTCCCTCAAACCTTTTATTTAACAACGTGATAAGTATCTATAGATATGAGGAAGAAGAACAAGCTAGTTATAGCATTTTAGACTTTTAAAGTGAAAAGTTTCCACTGTTAAATGGAAGAGTCTGCTGTAGAAGAGTAAAACCCTAGTGGGGTGTTTGTGGTATAATCAGAGATCACTCTTTGACTTGCTCACTTCATAATAGTAGATTGGGAAGGATTTACTGAAGAGGTTAACCTTAGTAAGATTTTCACTTGGTGAAGCAAGATGATGGTTATTTCTCTTTGTTTTATGTTCTGGACTTCCAACAAACTTCTTTAGTTTAAATATTATAAAACCATAAGCTGCACATATTGGTTTGTTTTGAATTAAATAGTAGAGAGGGAAAGTACATGGTTAGCAAAGAGTTAACCAAGCAGGCAGTCCAGTCCCTGCTGGCTTCATAGAAGTAGGATTCCAGATCTGGGCTTTAGAGAAATCCATTCCACTTTTTTTAGGTGACTGCTGTCTGTCGGATCTACTTTCTTTAATGGAGCTTCCTTCGATCTATCTCCTCCTCTTTCTTCTTCTTATTTTTCCCTCCCAACCTTCCTCCCTCCCTCCTTTCCTCTCCTTGTGTGGGCGCGCGCGCGCGCGCGTGTGTGTGTGTGTGTGTGTGTGTGTGTGTGTTATATATGTGTTATATGTGTGTGTGTATGTGTATGTTGGCACTTACTTGCCCACCTCCGCACGCCACACCCCCTCCTGCCCCCATGTGTATGTGTGTGTAGATTCTTGTAGCTGAAAGAGATCTTGTCAGAGCATTGCAAGGAGACTTTTTAATTAAAAAAAATTTTTTTTTGAGACAGGCTCTCTCTATGTAGTCTTGATTGTCTTTGAACTCAGTATTTAGACTAGGCTGACCTTGAACTCAGGGATCTGCCTGTCTCTGTCTCCCGGATATGGGGATTAACAGGGTCTTATAATAGCTATTATTTATCAAATATTTTATTTATATATTTAAACTTTTTATTTTTATGTGCCTGCATGTGTGTCTGTGTGAGAATTCAGAATATCTGGAACTGGAGTTACAGACAGTTGTGTGAGCTAGGGTGAACCTGGGTCCTCTGGAAGATTAGCCAGTACTCTTTCTTAACTGTTGAACCATCTCCCTAGCCATGCCTGTTTATTTTTTTCTTGTTCTGCTGCTGCTACTGCTGCTGTGGATAGGCTTGTTAGGATTTAATGGAGAGCCTGAAAGTTTTCTTCTCAAGTGTTATAGATTGGCAGGGTTATGTGATTAATCTTTCTTGATATTTAATTTTTTGAGACATGGTTTTATATATCCCATGCTGGTCTTGAATTCATTGTTTAGCCAAGGCCCGTATCAAAATCCTTTACCTTAATACATCAACCTTTTGATTGCTATTGGGATTACAGGCATTCATCATTAAGTTCAGCCCTCAATTCCAGTTATGAATGAGATACATGTATATGTACTTCTAGGGCTGGAGAGATGCCTCAGCAGCCAAGAGCACTTGCTGTTCTTCCAGGGACCAGGGCTTGATTGCTGGCACCTACATGGAGGTTTACAACTGTCTTTAATCCTAGGGCATCTGATGTCTTCTGGCTACACAGGCAATGTATATACATGGTACATAAAGTGAAAAGACCCAAACACATAAGATAAAAACAACCAAAAAAAAGGTATATACTTACTTAGAATATAAATAGTAATGTAGCACAGTCTATAAGATTTATAAAAACCACCGGGCAGTGGTGGTGCACGCCTTTAATCCAGCACTTGGGAGGCAGAGGCAGGCAGATTTCTGAGTTCCAGGTCTACAGAGTGAGTTCCAGGACAGCCATACATACATACATACATATATATATATACACATATATATGTACACAGAGAAACCTTGTCTCAAAAAACCAAAAAAAATTTAAAAGATTTATAAAAACCACTTTATCATCAAAGTTATATCATCAAAGGCATATCATCAAAGGCTTAAGGATTTTCAGCAGTTTACTGATGGCTGTTAAAATGCAATAACAAAGACAGTTCTTTTGAGTTTCCTGTCTCTGCCTCCCAAGTGCTATAAGCAGTTCACCAAGTGAGGTATCCCTAGGCCCAAGTTGTTTTTTGTTTTTTAAATTTTTAAAAATTTTTAAAATTTTTATAAAGCCAACACAATAGAGACTAGAAACGTCTGTCTGTCTGTCTGTCTCATCCTGGAACTTGCTAGGTAAGCCATTCTGGTCTCATTCATGATAGGAAGTATTGTTAACCTGAGCCACCTCTCATGCCCTATGTATATTCTCTTTTAAAGTAAAAATTATGAGACAACATAGAAGTCTGTTAGCCCATTCTCAGGTGTCATTAGTTGCACACCCCCCCCCGTGTGTGTATACATGAACATATTTTTATATATAAGTATATAAGTATATACACACATACATATATACCATGTATATATGTACCACACATGTATATATGGACATGTGTGCGGATATGGGCATACTCCCATGTGGAGGTTAGAGGACAACTTTCTACCTTGTTTGAGACACTCCCATTTGTTATTTGCTACGAATAAACTAAGTTAGCTGGCCCATGAACCTCCAGGAATTCTGTCTACCATCTACTAGATGCACAGTTGTGCTTAACTTTGACATGGGTTTTAGGGTTTTTAATTCAGTTCCTCAACTTGCATGGCAAATGCTTCACTCACTGATCTTTTTCCTGGCCTCTCTCTACCTCATTTTTGAGACAGGCACCGAACCTGAAGCTCAGTGATTCAGTTAGACTGGCTGGCCAGCAAGCTTCTGGAATCCTCCTATCTGTGCTTCCCCAGCCTTGGGATCACAGACACATTACTGCCCCACTGGACAAGCACTTGAACAACTGAACTAACTCCAGACTTAGTAGTTACATTTTCTCACTGTATAAAACCTCGAAGTATATTTACAAAAATGAATTTAGAAGTGGTGGTGATACATGCCTATAGTCTCAGTACTTTGAAGGCAGAGGCAGGTGGATTTCTGAGTTGGAGGCCAGCCTGATCTACAGATCCAATTGAGTTTTCAGAACAGCCAGGTGACACAGAGAAATCCTGTCTCAAAAAACCACCCCCACCCCCACTTTTTTTTTTAATTATACCTTGAAACATGCATACATGCAGAAACTTAGCTTGGCCATTTTTTTTGGAAGTATAACTAAAGGATACTGAAGTATGTACTGTATATGCGTGTATGTATTGTTGATTTGGAACAAGGTATTCTAACAAGACCGTTTCAAAAGTAACTATTCAGTCTCTGGCCTGTTAATCCCAGGATTCAGAGGCAGCTGGGTTTCTCTGAGTTCCAGGTTAGCCTTTTAAAAAAGTGACAGCTTGCCCTTAAAAACAGAAACAACAAACAAACAAACAAACAAACAAACAAAAAACCCTCCCAAAATCCTGGTAACTATTCAATATAACAGTCTCTCTTTCTCTTTTAGACAGGGGCCCCATGTGTCACAGTCTGGCTTCCAAACAGCTGTTATAGTTAAGGATGACAGAATTTCGAGTCCTCCTGTTTCTATGTCTTTAGTGCTAGGATTTTTGGTATGAGCCTTCATACCTAGTTTATGGAATGCTGAGGATTGAACCTAGGGCTTTGTGAATGTTAGGCAGGTGCTGAATCAACTGAGCTATATTCTCCACTCTAAAGTTTATATACTTAAATAAATTACTGTTATTTCTAATGCAAGTGTACCTGTTATAAAAATCATTATTACTGTAATTGCAAAGTTACACAGTTGTGTGAGCTAGGGTGAACCTGGGTCCTCTGGAAGATTAGCCAGTACTCTTTCTTACTGTTGAACCATCCTCCCTAGCCATGCCTGTTTATTTTTTTTCTTGTTCTGCTGCTGCTACTGTGCTGTGGGATAGGCTTGTTAGGATTTAATGGAGAGCCTGAAAGTTTTCTTCTCAAGTGTTATTAGATTGGCAGGGTTATGTGATTAATCTTCTTGATATTTAATTTTTTGAGACATGGTTTTATATATCCCATGCTGGTCTTGATTCATTGTTTAGCCAAGGCCCGTATCAAAATCCTTTACCTTAATACATCAACCTTTTGATTGCTATTGGGATTACAGCATTCATCATTAAGTTCAGCCCTCAATTCCAGTTATGAATGAGATACATGTATATGTACTTCTAGGGCTGGAGAGATGCCTCAGCAGCCAGAGCACTTGCTGTTCTTCCAGGGACCAGGGCTTGATTGCTGGCACCTACATGGAGGTTTACAACTGTCCTTTAATCCTAGGGCATCTGATGTCTTCTGGCTACACAGCAATGTATATACATGGTACATAAAGTGAAAAGACCCAAACACATAAGATAAAAACAACCAAAAAAAAGGTATATACTTACTTAGAATATAAATAGTAATGTAGCACAGTCTATAAGATTTATAAAAACCACCGGGCAGTGGTGGTGCACGCCTTTAATCCCAGCACTTGGGAGGCAGAGGCAGGCAGATTTCTGAGTTCCAGGTCTACAGAGTGAGTTCCAGGACAGCCATACATACATACATACATATATATATATACACATATATATGTACACAGAGAAACCTTGTCTCAAAAAACCAAAAAAAATTTAAAAGATTTTAAAAACCACTTTATCATCAAAGTTATATCATCAAAGGCATATCATCAAAGGCTTAAGGATTTTCAGCAGTTTTACTGATGGCTGTTAAAATGCAATAACAAAGACAGTTCTTTTGAGTTTCCTGTCTCTGCCTCCCAAGTGCTATAAGCAGTTCACCAAGTGAGGTATCCCTAGGCCCAAGTTTGTTTTTTGTTTTTTAAATTTTTAAAAATTTTTAAAATTTTTATAAAGCCAACACAATAGAGACTAGAAACGTCTGTCTGTCTGTCTGTCTCATCCTGGAACTTGCTAGGTAAGCCATTCTGGTCTCATTCATGATAGGAAGTATTGTTAACCTGAGCCACCTCTCATGCCCTATGTATATTCTCTTTTAAAGTAAAAATTATGAGACAACATAGAAGTCTGTTAGCCCATTCTCAGGTGTCATTAGTTGCACACCCCCCCCGTGTGTGTATACATGAACATATTTTTATATATAAGTATATAAGTATATACACACATACATATATACCATGTATATATGTACCACACATGTATATATGGACATGTGTGCGGATATGGGCATACTCCCATGTGGAGGTTAGAGGACAACTTTCTACCTTGTTTGAGACACTCCCATTTGTTATTTGCTAGCGAATAAACTAAGTTAGCTGGCCCATGAACCTCCAGGAATTCTGTCTACCATCTACTAGATGCACAGTTGTGCTTAACTTTGACATGGGTTTTAGGGTTTTTAATTCAGTTCCTCAACTTGCATGGCAAATGCTTCACTCACTGATCTTTTTCCTGGCCTCTCTCTACCTCATTTTTGAGACAGGCACCGAACCTGAAGCTCAGTGATTCAGTTAGACTGGCTGGCCAGCAAGCTTCTGGAATCCTCCTATCTGTGCTTCCCCAGCCTTGGGATCACAGACACATTACTGCCCCACTGGACAAGCACTTGAACAACTGAACTAACTCCAGACTTAGTAGTTACATTTTCTCACTGTATAAAACCTCGAAGTATATTTACAAAAATGAATTTAGAAGTGGTGGTGATACATGCCTATAGTCTCAGTACTTTGAAGGCAGAGGCAGGTGGATTTCTGAGTTGGAGGCCAGCCTGATCTACAGATCCAATTGAGTTTTCAGAACAGCCAGGTGACACAGAGAAATCCTGTCTCAAAAAAACCACCCCCACCCCCACTTTTTTTTTTTAATTATACCTTGAAACATGCATACATGCAGAAACTTAGCTTGGCCATTTTTTTTGGAAGTATAACTAAAGGATACTGAAGTATGTACTGTATATGCGGTGTATGTATTGTTGATTTGGAAACAAGGTATTCTAACAAGACCGTTTCAAAAGGTAACTATTCAGTCTCTGGCCTGTTAATCCCAGGATTCAGAGGCAGCTGGGTTCTCTGAGTTCCAGGTTAGCCTTTTTAAAAAAGTGACAGCTTGCCCTTAAAAACAGAAACAACAAACAAACAAACAAACAAACAAACAAAAAACCCTCCCAAAATCCTGGTAACTATTCAATATAACAGTCTCTCTTTCTCTTTTAGACAGGGCCCCATGTGTCACAGTCTGGCTTCCAAACAGCTGTTATAGTTAAGGATGACAGAATTTCGAGTCCTCCTGTTTCTATGTCTTTAGTGCTAGGATTTTTGGTATGAGCCTTCATACCTAGTTTATGGAATGCTGAGGATTGAACCTAGGGCTTTGTGAATGTTAGGCAGGTGCTGAATCAACTGAGCTATATTCTCCACTCTAAAGTTTATATACTTAAATAAATTACTGTTATTTCTAATGCAAGTGTACCTGTTATAAAAATCATTATTACTGTAATTGCAAAGTTACTTTTGTTTGTGTTTGAGATAGGGTGTCACTATGTAGCTCTAGAAAACTAGAACTCAGGTATCTGCCTTTGTCTTGAGATGAAAGATGTGTACCCACAATGCCTAGCTACAGAGTTATATTGTATACCTATTTTCAACTCTAAACCTATATAAAATATAAAATAACAAAGACATACAGGACACTGTTATATTCTTTAAAAAACCATCCAGTGTCATATTAAAAGAATACTAAACTAAACCAAAGCTTTGAGGGATGGTTATGAGATTTTTAAAGCCAGAACTCAAGAGATAGAGGGTGGAATAGTTCCAGTCCTAGGCTAACCTGAATTATATAGGAGAGACCTTTTCCCATGCAGGCAGACAGACAGATAATAGAATCATGAATAACTTTTATTTGCTATGATTTAATGGTAACAGTAACAAAAAGTCATTTAGGTGTCAAAAGTATTAAATACTTTTATACTTGTTTGTATCTGTTGGGTTTGTGGTATGGGCATGCACATAAGTGGTGCCAGTGTACGAGTGCATTCATGTAGAGCCTAGAGCAGGATGTTACCTTCACCAGTGGCTGGTTACCTTATTTTCTTGTGGCAAGGTGTCTTACTGAACTAGAAGGAAGATGTCATTTTTTGGCTAGGCCGGATGGCCATTGTGCTCTCAAGATCCACTTGTGTATGGACCTCCCTCCCAGCCATTTTTGGGTGTGGCATGTGGAGCCACATTTGACTTTACATGGATGTCGGTGATTTACAGTCAGGCCCGTAGGCTTTGCAGAGCAAGCACTCTTATCCATTGTGCCATCTCTCTAGCCCCAGTCTCTTATCCTTTGTGGAAAGTTTGATTATGTATGTATTTGTAATTGTTTGGTTATATTTATAAGTAGAAAAGTGCCCTTTTGACCGAAAGTGGTTGCCACTGTTTCTTTGGCAGGCATAAGTGATTGGCTGCTTGTGGGTAGAGTGTAAACCTGTTCTCCCTGTGAACAGTTGCCCTCATTTGTTTACTAGTATTGGTGATTAAACAAACAAACAAAGTCATCAGAATTAAATACATTACAGTGTGGTTTACTTTCTTTATTTCTTTCTTTTAAAAAAAAAGATTTATTATTTTTATGAATGTGAGTACATTGTCTTTCAGACACACCAGAAGAGAGCATCAGACCCCCATTACAGATGGTTGTGAGCCACCATGTGGTTGATGGGAATTGAATTCAGGATCCCTAAAAGTGCAATCGGTGCTCTCTCCAGTCCTTGCAGTGTGCTTTTCAATGTTTTCTTTTTAAAAAAAAATTTTTTATTGCCACTAATAGAATATTGCTCCACCAAATAATAGTTAATACCAGAGCTGAAGACATAGCTCATTTTTGTTGCTCTTGTGAAGACCTAGGCTTCACTTCCAGCACCTATATGGTACCCCACAACCATTTGTGTTTTAGGAAATATGATGTCATTGTCTGATCTCCAAAGGCATCAGGCACACATGTGGTGCACATGTATATATTCCAGGCAAAACACTCATCTGTAAATATGTAAAATAATAAAAAAGAAACAAATCTTAGCACATGATGCTATAGCCATTCTCTTCAGTTGTTATCTACAAAACTACTTCATACATCAGGAAAAAACAAAAGAGAAAGCTGAACATAACCAAGAAAGCAGAAAAATCTTTTAAATTTCCTTATTAGTTTTTGTTTCTGTGTGTTTTTGAGACAGGGCCTCTTTATTGTAGTTCTGGCACCCAGTATTTAGAACTGGCTCGCCCTGAACTCACAGAGATTCTTTTGTCTCTGCCTCCCGGTTTAATCCCTCTGTTGGGATTAAAGATGTAGCTCTCCATTTATTTGATAGTGCTGATAAGAACATATTCTCAACCATACTCTTTAATTTTGTTTTTGAGGTAACCTTAACTGTTAAAATTGCAGGATAATTTTTACATTTTTATATACTGTTCATAGCAGAATCAAATAATGATTTTTTTTTCTTGAGACAGGGCTTCTCTGTGTAGCCCTGGCTGTACTAGAACTAGCTCTGTAGACCAGGCTAGCCTCACCACCCACCACCACCATCCAGCTGATATATAGTGATTTCTTACTCCTTTGTGGGAAATATGTAGGTGATGCGTGTCATTCCTAAAAGCTTTATTTAAGTTCCTTTGAGAGAACCTTTTGTTATTTATTTATTCATTTACTTATATGAGAGTCTGTTGTTGCTGAAGCTAGCCTAAAAATGTTGCCAAAAATGAACCGGAACTCCTGATTTGAGGGCTCTACTCTAAATGCTATTCTTTACATGTGTACCATATAACTTTTGTTCTACCTTTGTTAAATTGAAATTTCTCAACATTATCTAGATGTTCTTTTTTGTTTGTGAGATAAGGTTTTCACTGTACTGATACTCACTGTGTACCTTGGGTGGCAGCTCTATTCTCTCCGTTTTCTGAGTGTTAGGATTATGCTACATCCTATGGTACCCGGCCTCCTCCTTTGCTCTCTTTGTAAGAGACAGTCTCAAAACTTCTAAACAAATAGGTCTTTTTCTTGATTCTTTTCTTTGTTTGTTGAGATGGCCTATTATTTTAAAAGGTAAATGTATGTTTGATCTGCTTGCTTTGCTTTCTCTTTTTCTCTCTCTTTCTGCCCCCCCCCCCTTCCCTTTCTTTGTATTTTGAGGTAGTCTCACTATGTTAGCCTGACTGACTTGGAGCTCCCTGGTAGACCAGGCTTGTTTTAATTCACAGAACTCTACCTGCCTCCATCTTGAGTACTGAGATCAAAGGTGCAGCCCACCATGCCTAGCATTTTTGATCTGCTACTTAAATCAGATAATTTTTGTATTGTATGTAAAATCCACTGTATTGGATTAAAAATAAATAACTTTAGTTTTATTTAGATTTAGTTATCCACCATTTCAGAATGTTAGGCCATAAAAATGACAACAGCAGGCTTAGAAATTCTGAATGTTTAGGAAATACACAGGGTGGAACTCAGTGGTACAGTGCTTTTCTCTTATGGGGATGCCCTAGGTTCCATGCTCTGTACCATAAACAATACAAACAAGCCAAAAAGAAAAAAAAAAAAACCAAAAAAAAAAACCACATTTTTTTTTTTTCTAACAGTACATAGGAGATAAGGCTCAGTATCACAAAAGAGTTATAAATTTTTAAGAGCTTAGAGAGGAATCTAAAAAGTGAAAAGCCCATACCTTTTCTTTTTGTATGTATACACAGATACTAATACTCATTTTACTCTAACTTGATAATATAGCATATATTAACTTTTTACTTCCTTTTGCACTTCACAGTTATTTGAGCATCTTTCCATTTTTAGCTCATATATGTCTTTCTTAGTTACTGTTCCATTGCTGTGATAAAATTCCCTGACTAAATCACTTTAATAGAGAAAGTATTCATTTTAGTGTATAATAATTGTCCACCTTTGTGGGGGAAATCAAGGCAGGAGACTGAAGCATCTCATCATATTGTATCCACAGTCGGAAACAGACATGAGTAAGTGCATGCCTTCTGCTCAGTTTGCTCTCTATACTTCAGAGAGTCCAGGATCCCTTGTCCAGGGAATGGTATCACCCACAATGGCACGTCTTTCCATTTCAGTTAACACAATTACTGGTGTAACCTCTCACTGGTATTCCCAGAAGAAGCCCATCTCTTAGGTGATTCTAGAGTCTGTCAAGTTGATAACAGTTAACACTAACCATCAAAACATCTCTCATGTCTCTCAGAATGTATCCAGGGGGGCTGTGGAGAAATGGCTCATAGTTTACTCACTGCTATCCCAAA
Organism: Mastomys natalensis; assembly: GCA_021653895.1. NCBI lineage: Eukaryota > Metazoa > Chordata > Mammalia > Rodentia > Muridae > Mastomys > Mastomys natalensis. Next base: position 86,012 of record JAJTUV010001232.1, read on the forward strand.
GGACCCAGGTTTGATTCCCAGCACCTACATGGCAGCTTATAACTGTAACTTCTGTTCCAGGGGAACAAGACAAGACTGTCTCTTGGTATCTGCAGGCAGTGCACATACATTGTGCACATGCCAGCAAAACACGAATACATGTTAAAAAAAAAAAGATCAAGTGGTACAGAATTGAATCTTACTTATGCCAAGGTTTGTACTATTTTATTTAATACATTAAAAAATTGTCGTGTGTGTGTGTGTGTGTGTGTGTGTGTGTGTGTGTGTCTGGGGATAGTGGTGTAGTGGTGCTAATAGTAGTAAGGTGATGTATGTGTATGTGATAGAGATAGTTTGGGTGCCTGAGTGCCATGGCATGCAAGTGGAGATCAGAGGACACCTCCCAGAGATCAAACTGAGGTCAGTGTTTTATGTTGTAAGCTCTTTTATCCTCTACATTATTTTAGACACTTGGGGTTCTAGCACCTGTCTTTATGGAGAAAATATTTGATTGCTGAGAGACACATTTAATTTCAGATATAGTAAGTTCTATAAGCAAAAATACACAAGGCAATGTACTAACAGCATCTGTGATCTGATAAATGTCAGATTTCAGAAAAATATGTTTTGTGATGACATTGAAATTGTCTTTCCTGATGGATGAGGTAGTTGTGAGAAGTTTTATTTCAATTTACTTTAGATTATTTTATGTATATGAATGTTTTGCTTGCACGTATGTAAGTGTACCACCTGCATGCCTGGTATCCTCTGAGATCACAAGAGGTCATTGGATCCCCTGGGAATGGAGTTATAGATGGTTGTGAGCTTCCATGTAGGTGCTGGGATTTTAACCTGGGTCCTCTGCAAGAACAGTAAGTGCTCTCAATCTCTGAACCATCTCTCCAGCACAGTTGGGAGTAATTTTAATAAGAGCATAGTTCATTGTGAGGGTTACAGAACAGAATGGGCATGCCATATTCAGGGGACACTCATGTCTTAAAAAAAGATTTTATTTTGTAATAGGAGCACTATAGGAAGTGATATTCGAGAGGTACACAATGTCCTGATCATACAGTGACTGCATGCATAATGATAAGCTGCCTGGTGATTGCCTGAATGGCGAGGAGCTGATCACGTGACTGCATACATGATTAGAAGTTGTTTGTTTTTTCCAAACAATTTATTTGTATTTTTATTTACTTGTCTCTCTGAGTGTCCAGCACATTTGTGCTCGGGCCTGCAGAGGCCAGAGAAGGTGGCGTTCTTTGGAACTGAAGTAGTAGGTGTTGTCAGCTGCCTGATGTATATGCTGGGAACAGAACCTGCACCCTCTGGGAGAACAGCAAAGACTCTTAGGCTTTGAGCCGTCGCTGTAGCCCCAGGAGTTGGGGTATTTGCCATCAATTTATGAAAAATTCTTGGAGAATTTTAACCTTGTGGATTAGTAGGGATGTTGAAATAATCATGGTATATTTAGAATAGAGTTGGGATGATGGTCAAGGAAAGGAATGATCTTAAATGTTTGGAAGGCTTCAATGATAAGATCTGCCAATAGATTTTTAATGGGCTGGATGAGGAAAAGTTGCTTTTTTGATTATGGTTTTCGCATCTGTGGACAATAGTGTTTATCACATCCAAGTAGAGAAACAGGCTTAAAATTGATTGGAGGCATCTTAACTAATCATTCCCTGTTATAATTGATTTAATTGATTATCAGTTTTATTGCCTTGTGAACAACCTGAATATTTTTGTACACATGGATATATTCTAGAAGATAAACTTCTATGTATAAAAAACTGGGTGCTTTACAAAACCTTGTATGTATGTGCATGTGTGTGTTACATGCACATGAGCATGCTAGTTATGAATGCCTGTGTTCATGCATGCAGAAACAAGAAGAGGTCAAACATCTTATACACACTCTGTTGTATTCCCTTGAGACAGGATCTCTCGATGAAGCTTGCTACTGCAGCTAGGCTGGATGACCAGTGAGCTCCTAGAATCCCCTTTGTTAGGCTTATTGTCATGTGGGATCATGCCCAGGTTTGTTGTTGTTGTTGTTTTACATTTTATTACTGAACAAATCAATTAGGTCATGTGGAACAGATAAAATAGCGAATCAGACCCACAATTTAAAGAGGTTAAAAATGTTCCACTCCATCTGGTAGGAAGTGTGGACCACGATCCAATATAAGCCCTCAGTCAACCATTATGTGTGAGTCCTTACAGACCTTGCTTCTCCTTCAGTGCCTTCTCTTGGAGTTAACCGCAGGATGGTGTGTGATGTCTGAGGAAAGGAGAAGAAATGCCCACCTTTTTGCATGGGTCCTGGGGATTTGCATTCATTTGCACAGTAAGTGCACATACCTACTGAGCCATCTAACCAGGTCCCAACATTTATGCCTTTTGGGTTAGACTTTTGAGCTATGACATAAACAATATTCAAGCAGTAGTCTTGAAAGAAAAGCCTTGACAAAAAAGAAGTTCAAAATGAAGTGATAATCAAAAATTTAGATGGCCGGGGGTGGTGGCGCACGCCTTTAATCCTAGCACTTGGAGGCAGAGGCAGGCGGATTTCTGAGTTCGAGGCCAGCCTGGTCTACAGAGTGAGTTCCAGGACAGCCAGGGCTACACAGAGAAACCCTGTCTCGAAAAACCAAAAAAAAAAAAAAATATGTTAGATGGAAAGCTGGAAATGTAGCTCAATGGTAGAGCTCTTGCCTAACATGTACTTCAATCTCTAGTACTCTTCCTGGCCTCCCCACCCCCCCCCCAAAAAAAAATACTGGAGGAATGTACACCTGCAATCCCAACATTCAGGAGGCTGAGGTGGGTGTTGCCTGTCAATCCTGACAACCAGAGTTGTCACATGGTAGTACAACTCACATGGTAGGAGAGAACTGACTTCCTTAAATTTTTTTGGCCTCCACATATGTGCTATGACATGTGCATCTGTTCCTTCCCCCCAAATAAATAGATAGATAAATAATAAATGTGTTTTTAAGACAAAGGTCATAAGTGGGATAAGCAATGTGTTGAAGAACATTTCATTTTGACAGAATGATTTTTGTGGGCTGGCAATATTTTTCTGTGGTATGTGATGTAGATTTAATTTTTTTCAATATCTACTTTTAATGCTGGTTCTTAAATGCTTTAACCTCCCTTCTAGCCCACCACCCACCAGAGGTAGTGAAAAAGAAGGGTTATTATGATATGTGAGAAGTGGACCTGTTTAGAAATGATTCTTTGGAATAACTCCCATCTGTGTTGTTAGGAAATCAGCAGTTCAGTTCACAGGTCAGCAGTGGCACCTCGATCCGTTCACAAACACTTCATGGATATACTGACAGTCTAGTTCAGTAGCGTTGGGACAGTAGCAGTGGTGGCACAACCTAGCAGGAACAGCCAGGCTTCAGCTCAATCTGCAAGAAGTCAGCAGCAGGAGGGATTTGGACCAGCAGGGACACAATGAGAAGTTCTCTGCCCTGCCTCTCAAAGAAGCTAAGTGAAGAAGCAAGACCAAGAAGCGATGCAGAGCTACTAGCTCTACAAGCAAGCCCTCTCACAGTCCGTTGAATCCTGTTAATACAACCTCCAAACAGCGCATTTCCTCTACGGGTCTTGCTGTAGCATGTGCATCTGTCTTAGATGACATCACTCTGCCATATCAGCTCAAGTATATGGAAGCAGCAAGAAGCTGCAGCATACCACCAGAAGATTTTTTGGTGCATTTCCCTCAGTGGAGTCTCGACAAATGGAACTCAACTATGCAATGTAAGGCAGACTAATGCATTCCTGTCATTAGCAAAGAATCTTTCATCACATATCCTTTCACATGCTTGCTTTAGCAGAACATCCTCTCTCCTGGGTCTGCTTCAGTGAAACCTTCCTTTCAGGTCTGCCTTAGCGAAATACCTGTATCCATTTCAGGAAACGAACCTTCACTTGTTTACTCCAGCAAAATATCTAACACAACCAACTTTCTGAAGAACCCTTAAGTTTCTACTTCAATCTGGCATTGGCTGTCAGATTCACATCCTAGTCTTTCTGCTTAGTAGCCATTTGATAAGGATCATGTAACAGTTTTTTCTCAACTTTTAATCGGATTACAATAGGTTAGGGGGAGTTAGCAGTTGTCAGTAAACTATTGTTTCCTTACTGTTGGCAATGATTATGGTAATAAAATATTACACTTTGAATGATTATTTCATGTGTAAAATTAATTCACGTGCAACTATGTGTGGTGGTTAGTGCTACTTGTTATCCAGGTACTGCAGAGGCTGACAAAGGATTGTGGGTTCCAGGTCAGTGATGCTACAGAGGAAGACAATGTTACAAGCAAAACCAGTAACAATAGCCTAAGGGCTGAGGAGATAACTCAGTTGGTAAAGTGCCTGAGGATTTGCCTGAGGTTCCTTTCTCTCATATAAAAAACCATGCATATACATGTCTGGAACCCTAGTTCTTGGTAGGCAGCGATAGGCTCTTCTCGGCTCTCCCTTTCTAGTGCTGGTATTAACTAGTAAGCACCATACCTGTTTGGTTTTCACCTTTTTTTACATTTTTTTGTGTGTGTGTTCATGTGTGTGCATTTACATTTGTGTGTGCATACATGTAGCTACCTATGGAGGCCAGAAGAACTTCAGATGTGAGCCACCTAATGTGGGTGCTGAGAACTGAATTCAGTCCTTAACCATTCGGTCATCTCTCCAGCCCCATGCCTTTTTTCCTTCCCTTTTCTTTCCCCTTTCCCTTTTCCTTTTCCCCCTTCCTTTCCCCTGAGATAGGGTGTTTTGGTTAGGGTTTTACTGCTGTGAATAGACATCATGACCAAGGCAGTTCTTACAAAGGACACTATTGGAGCCGGCTTACAGATTTAGAGGTTCAGTTCGAACATGGCAGCATCCAGGCAGGCATGTGCAGGAGGAGCTTAGAGTTCTACATCTCCATTTGAAGACTGCTAGAAGACTAGCTTCCAAGCAGCTAGGAAGAGGGTCTCAAAGCACACACCCATAATGACACACTTCCTCCAACAAGGCCACACCTACTCTAACAAGGCCACACTTGTTAGTGTCACTCCCTGGGCCAAGCATATTCAAAGGACCTCATGGGTTTCTTTTTGTAGCTCTGACTGTCCTCAAACTCACACTCTGTCAACCAGGCTGGGATCAAAGGTGTATGTTACCACCACCAGGCCCCATGTCCTCTTTTTAAAAATGTGAGTTCTGAGGATTCAGCTTAGGTTCTTATGATTGCAAGGCAAGCTCTTTTCCTACCTACTGAGATTTCATCTCAGTCTTTGTCTCCACTCTCCAAGTACTGTGATTATAAGCATGTACCACCATACCCGGTTTTTTAGGGTGTAGAGATAGAACTCAGGACTTCATGCATACTAGACAAGCATGCTACCAATTGGGTTATGGTCCCTAAAATAGTTTTTTCTGGGTTGTGAGGTGAGAATTTAACTCAAGACTTTGTGCATGCTAGTATGCAAGTACTTCATACTGGGGTCTTCAGCCCAGTTCATTTTTCACTTGTATTTATTTTCCTGCAAATTCCTACCTAGGTCTTGTCAAATGTCAGAAACCCTAATTAAAAAATAGCTTCAACAAGTAGAAGTTTATCTCACAGGTATAATTCAGTAGCATATGAAGTTGGCATGGACTTAGATTGTTCCCCCTTCTGGTTCCTTTCATTCCTACCATATTGCTAGATTAATTTATCCAGCAGGTATAATATATGAAATATACATTACCATGGGAAATAGAGAACAAGATAATGGAACTTGATGAGGATGAGGGAGAAGACAGACTGTCTGAAATGTTAAGTATTGTGGAGAAAATAAAGTACTGGACAGGATGAGAAGAGCAGTATTGGATTAGTAAAGTAAGCTGATCCGGAGGTTTCAGTAAGATGACTGAGTCTTAAAGGCACTGTGAGAGTGCAGAGTGAAAGGCTGGTGTGGATGTGGGGGATTAGCATTTTAGGCATAGGGAGCAGTGAGTGCAAACAGGCTCTTGTGCTTGAGTTTTTCATAGAACTGAATTGAAAAGAGGTATCCGGCAGGCTGAGCGGTGTGATAAAGGGCAAGTAAACAAAGTATTGGGAGTCAGGTCATGTAGGGCCTTGCATTGTGAGATCTTCTGGTTTTCTTACACTTATTGGGGAAGAGATGCCTGTGGGAGCTTTTGAGCAGGGAAGTGACCTAAAAGGTTCGTTTTAGGACCAGGCCACCTACAGATAAAGACCATCTGGTATAGGTGAGGCCTTGGGTTCAACCTCCAGCACTCCAAAGGGGGAAAATGCTCTTACTAAAGCTTTGTTGACAAGAGAATGAGAGGATAAAGGAGAAGCAGGCTTCCTATTAAGAGAACCATAAGCAGCAAGAAGAGAGGGTTTAGAGGAAGAGAGAAGTAGGAGTATTTAAGTGATTCTTCATGTTGTCAGGACCAGCTCAAAGGATTTATGGAATATTGATAGAGGGTGTGAGGAAAAAGAGGATTTGCATCAACAGCCATAGCCGGTAAAGATGCCATTGCCCCCACACCTGTTTCATTTGGAATATAAACATTTCCTGAAGCCTTCATAAGTTTTTCTCTCAGCTCTTTTGGGGCCTTGGCAGGCATGATTCCGTGTGGTAGATATAACTGAGGCTGGGAAAGCCATAATGTATACATCAGCTTCATTATGGGAGGTGTACTCTACAACAAGGAACAAACTATGAGGTGGGAGGATATGTGATTGGGTCACTAAGTGACATGGATTTTTGTTGGGTTGGCCATTACTGTGTGGTGACTTGTAAATGATCTTTGATAATAATTGCTTAGACACATATGTATGATAAGTATCTGTATGTGTATGCAGAATGGAACATTTTGGACAAGTTCATTAAGCCTAGAGCATTTAATGAGCATGTATGTGGAACACTAAGCACAATGCCTTTAAACCACTTATTTATGGGGAAAAGTAATGTGAAGTGGTCCAAAGCTCATCATTTTAACCTTTGATTGGGTATTGATTACTAATAATTACTCACTAGGTGATTGGTAAATGGACAGGTAGGGCCAAGAGGAAATAACTGGAATTTATTAAAAAGAATGCTTAAAACTATCTTTTTATCTTATTCAAATGATGTAGGTAATAGTGTTTTGTGTGGTAGGTCATGCCTTCAATTGAGTGACTACTCTGAAGCTTTTCCTGTTCTGGGCCCTGTTGTTCATAGATAGTATTCACTTTGGTATACTTGGAAGACTTCTTCTAAATTCTAAGTTGTGAGCTTAAAAACACATTTCTTTCCTTGTTTTGCTTTTTGTTGTTTGTTTGTTTGTTTGTTGTTTTGAGACAGGGTTTCTCTTTGTACCTTTGGCCCTCCTGGAAAGCTGCAGACTAAGCTGGCCCCATGTCTGCCTCCAGAGTGCTGGGATTAGAAGTGTATACTACCACTGATGGGCTAGACAGGGTTTGTCTGTGTAGCCCTGGCTGTCCTGGAACTCATTCTTTAGATCAGGCTGGCCTCAAACCCAGATATTCACCCACCTCTGCCTCCCAAGTGCTGGGGCTAAAGGGTGCACCACCACTGCCAAGCTAAAAACACATTTCTAAGAAAGTTTAGGTTTATGTCAAAAAATTTCTAGAGTTACAATATCCCAAGACTTAAAAATATATACCACTTATTTATGGCCTTTTCATATGGAATCTTCCCACCCCCAAGACCTACTTATTTGTTCCATGGATATATGTATGTTGAAATGTCATAGTCATGCTGGTGCTGGTAGAAGCTAGAAGGCGTAACTCCTTGAGCTAGACTTACATACAGGTGGTTATGAACTGCCCTATGTTGGTACTGGGAACTGAGCTTGGGTTGTAGCAGCTGCTCTTTAACCATTGAGCCATCTCTCTATCCCATAGAGTTCCTTTTTTTTTTTTTTTTTTTTTTTTTTTTTTAAAGGATTGGAGATTTAGAGGGAAATCAGTTTAATGTGCCATATATAATGTATTATTTTCTTACCAATTTGCTCAGAGGAATGTTTTTCCAGGTGAGGAGAGAGTATAATGATAATTAAGATTTTTCCCGTTCATCTGAATGTTGGGGCTTAAGCCCAGGGAGATTTTTACTTACTTATACTTACTTACTTACTTTACTTACTTTATTTATTTATTTATTTTAAAATCAAATTGTAATTTTTATTTATTCACACTGGGGTTATAAACACAAAAAGGCAGGACGTGGGGAAGGGGATGACACCGGAGTGTAGGTGTTCAGGGGAGTGCAGATATCTTTCAGAACAGGGTATCAGCTGGGTGAAGGTTCAGGGGACAGGTCACTATGACTCTGCCTATGATTCACTTGTCCTTATCTAAGTTGGTACTGTCCACTGAGGCTACCTGTTTACAAGGTCTATGGCTACTGGGGCTGGTAAATTTCCACAAAAGCTGCCTGTTTAGAGATTTTTTTACTTTCAATAAAGTGTTGCTATTGACTTAGATGTAAGACATTATTAACTTTTATTTTCTTTACCCTTGTATTACAATTTGTCTTACATATTTACAGTTGGGACTGCAGAGATGCCTGATGGGCAGGTATGAGGACCAGAGTTCAGGTCTTTAGAACCCATGTGCAAACCAGGCAGGTATGGCAGGGAGAACATGGGATTTGTTTATTTTCTGGCTTTTGTTTTTTGTTTTCTTTTAAACTAATTGAATTTTGCAGTGTGTATCTGTGTGCGCATGCATGTGCGTGTATGTGTAGTAGAAACATGGAACAGAATTGAGTAATAGTTAACTCTCTTTGGATATGGACTAGTCCACTGAAGAACTGATTAGATAAGAGGTTGAAGTTCTGGAGGATTCGCTGTTATTAGAACATGGATGGAGTAGTCTCTGTGTGCTATAACCCCTCTTTCAACCACTTTCACATAATTTAAGTCCCTTTCTTCTTTCTTCCTGCCCTTTAGTGTATTTTGAGACAAGGTCTCACTAGTTAGTTTAGGCTAACTTGGAATTGACTATGTAGCACAGGCTGTCTTTGAACTTACAATAATCCTCCTGCCTCAGCTTTTTAATTCTGAAATTCAGGAGTGAGCCACAATGCTTTACTCAAAACCTTCTTAATGTTGAGGAATCCAGTGGGTGAATGTATGTAAGTGATAATAAAGCCAGAGCTATTTTCCATATCTCAGAAGTTGAGTTCTTTGTTTTTCCTTTTAGACTTCCCTGTTTGTTTGTTTGTTTTTGTTTTGTTTGTTTTGGAGGAATCTTAACTATCAGAGATGGGAGGGATCTGAGAGGAGTTGGAGGGAAACTTCGATCAATGGCTCCACTTTCTAACTGACTGTGGGCATTTATGTAGTCTTTCTGGGCCTGTATTTTCTTGATTGAAAATGGGGAGGAATCTAAGTGTCTATAGTGCTGACTTCAAGAAAGTTCAGTGCTTGCATCTTCCTCCCTCCCTCTCTCTTTCCCTCCTTTCTTCCCTCCCTCTCTTCCTCCATCCCTCCCCCACTCCCCCTACACACCCTAATTCATATGCTCTGATTGGTGGTTTGTAGTTTCTGTAGTGACCATTTTCCCCTTAGTATTAGAGTTACTCATCATATTGGTGTGTATGCTTCTCAACTTAGTTCTCAAATCCTCAGGGAAGTATCTAACAGAGTTCTTTTTAGTTTCTGCCTCCACCAGTTCCTTTGTGGTAATAACAGTTTACCACAGAGTAGCTACTTAAAAATAGAACCTATCCCTTTGTTTCCTTCACTGTTTTGGAGGCTGAAAATCCAAGTCAGCAGGGTCGATTCTTTGTGGACTTTGCAGTTTGGTTTGCAGATAGCTGTATTCTTACTGTGTGCTGACATGGTCTTGCTTGTTTTTTGTTGTTGTTGTTTGTTTGTTTGTTTGTTGTTTTTTTGTCTTTGTTTTGTTTTTGTTGAATTGTGATGTTGTTTTGTTAAAAAAAATTACTTCTGTGTGTGTGTGAATGCTTGTTCATGCTCACATACCTATATGGAAGTCAGAGGACAACTTGTGGGAGTTGGTTTTCTCCTTATATGCTGTGAGTCATGAGTATCACACTCCTGTTGTCTGGCTTCGAAACAAGTGCCTTACCTGCTGAGCCACCTCACCAGCCCCCAGACTCCCATCTTTTTTTTTTTTTTTTTGCTGTTAATTTACAAAGATTAGATTTATTCATTTTATTTATGTTAGAGTTTTGCCTGAATGTATGTATGTGCACTAGCTTTGTGCTAGGTGCTCATAAAGGTCAGAAGAGGTTGAATCCTCTCCAGCTGGGTTAATGGATAGCTGTGAACCACTGTGTTGGTACTGGGAATTGAACCCAGTTCCTCTGCAAGAGCAACAAATAACTTTTACCTTTGAGCTATCTCTCTAGCTCTGCTCCTTGCCCCATCCGATTACATCTTAACTCCATTTTAACTCCATTTCACCTTAAAGGCAGCTCTTATTTCCAAATAAAGCTACATTCTAGGGTACTTGAGCATTAGAGCTTCGATCTTCAAATTTGAGGACTACCAAAGTATTTAGTTCAAGCATGTTTCTACCCTTATAACCACTAGTTACTCATTTATTTACACATTTTCAGAAAAAACTCCCTGTCCATATTTCTGATACCAATTTTTTTCTTTTGAGTTGCCTTGACAAAATGCTTCAGAAAAGGGAGACAGGTTTTATTTACATCACAGTTTCAGATGATTCAGTCTGGCTGTTTGTCCACGTGCTTAAACAAAAGTGTGGTAGGATTGTGTAGTAGTGGAGGCTCTTCACATAAGGGTGGACAGGAAACAGAGAAAAGGATGCTTGGGCACTGACTTTTGGGCTTTATTTTTTTCTCCTTTTATTGCAAAAGGTTCCTAGTATGTGGAGCAGTATTGGCCACACTCAGGGCAGGTCTTCTCTCAGTTAATCCTGTCTGAAAGTGTCTTTAAAACTAAACCACAAGGGTATGCTTTAGAAGTCTCTTAGGCAGCTTTTAATCCCATCCAGGTGGCAATTAACTACCACAATTAACTAAAACTTTTAATCACACTTTTAACTAAAACTTTTAAAAAACTTCTTTTTTGTTGTTGTTTTTCCATATTTTTATTGGTTATTTTATTTGTTTACATTTCAAATGTTATCCCCCTCCCCATTCTCCCTCAACCCTCCACAAACCTCATCCCCTCCTGACATTTCTAATGTGTCGGCTTCAACAATTGTACAAGTAAAATCTTTATGCTTTTATTCACATTCTTAAAATTACTGTACTGGGTTGATTAATTGGGGGAAGAAACAAAACTATCCTCATGTTGGGCAGTGGAGGAATTAATCTATAATCCCAGCACTAGGGAAGCAGAAGTAGGTATAGGCAGGCGGATCTCTGAGTTCAAAGCCAGCCTGGTCTACAGAGCAAGTTCTAGGATAACTAGGGTTACATATAGAGAAACTGTCTCAAAACAAAAACAAACCAAAAACCAAAAACCAAGAGCAAAACAAAAAAACCAAACTAAACAAAAAACCACTCTCATATGTATTTGTTCAGGATCTGGGAAATGTGACTTTGTTGGGGGAATTATGAAGATAGATTCTTCAATGCAATCAGGGTAGGATGAGTAAACTCTAGAATAGGACAGTTTCCATCCAAGTCCTTGTAAGAAGGAGACCTTGACACAGTATGTCCCTCTGTCCACACATCTTCACTTGCAAATGTTCATTACAATGAATCATTGGTCTGGTTTGAAGTTTCTGGCTTTTGTGATGCCATCAATACTGGATCCTTTCCAGGACTCCTCCTGGTTATCCTGTTGCTGCCCTGTGTCATGGAGATCCTGCAGCACTGGATCAGCAAGACCAGCCCTTTCACATGCCCCCAACAGTTTACAGATGATGGAGATTTTGGGGTGGGCCATACTCATTTTAAAAATATGCATATGATTATTTAATGGGAGGGGGATAACATTTGAAATGTAAAGAAATAAAATATTTACTTGTTACAGTAGGCTGGAGAGATGGCAAGTGGTTAAGAGTACATACTACTCTTGCTGAAGACCTGAATTAAATTCTCAGCATCCATATGGTAGCTCACAACTAGCTGTAATTACAGTTTTAGGGACTCTGATGCCTCCTTTTAGCCTACCTGAGTACCAGGTATGAACATGGTGTACATGTAAGCAAAATACTCACACATTAAAATATCCTAAAAGAGAATTTAAAACATTTATTAAGTATAAATATATCCACTTCAGTGAGATTGATAAATATGTTCATTATAAAACATCCTCATATTTTCCCTCAGCCTTGATATTTCTCTTCACAAGATGATAATATGGGAATTTGGGAGTTTGGTTTTGATCATTTAACATTATTATAAATCATATATCTTTATTCTAAAGTTTTTTTTAAAAATATGATGATGATGATGATGATGATTTTTGAGACGGGGTTTGTCTTTGTAGCCCCAGCTGTCCTGGACCTCTGAGATCCACCTGTCTCTGCCTCTAGCACTGGATTAAAGACATATGCCGCCACACCTGGCTTATTTTAAAGTGTTTTAACAGTGTTGTATGTGTTTACCATAAACTAATTGTGATTGGTTCACAAGTACAGTGGTGATCATTTGATCTTTTGTATTTCTGCCTACACCTTTCTGGCTTGTAGATAAGATGCCATGTGCAATGAAACATGACATAGGATTATTTGCTTTTTTATTTTTTGAGACAGGATCTCATGTATCTCGTGCTCATCTTTACCATTTGTGTTGTTAAAGATGACCTTAACTTCTGATTCTCCTGACTCCTGACAACTGCTGGTATTACATGCATGGACCACTATGCTTAGTTTTATGTAGCTCCTGGGATAGAACCCAGGGTTTCATGCATGGCAGACAAGTACTTTACAACTGAATGTCTTTAACTTTTTGTAGTTTTCGTCAGTATTATTTTGAGGAGGCAATATTGCTGTGTAGCTTCAAATGTCCTTAAATTTATCATACTAACTCCTCAAGCTCCAGAATGATGAGATTCTAGATATATGCCACCTTACCTGGCAAAGGGAACTGTAATAAGAACATGGTCTCCTTTCCAAGAGGACTCAGGTTCAATTCTCAGCAACCACATGGCAGCTCACAACTGTAACTCCAATTTCAAGGGATTGGAGATACAGACATGCATACAGGCAAAACTCCAGTGCACATAAGATAAAAATTAAAAAAAGGTATTTAAACAAAACAAGTGGGATTGTACTAACATTCTCTTGTAATACTATCTCTACCCACATGTACACCTTGAATTCACTCTTTAGCCCAGAATGATTTTGCGATCTTCTTGCCTTAGCCTCTCAGGTGCATGCATGACCGTGTGCTTGACTGTATTATTTTATTTATTTCATTTCTTGCCTCCCCCCTTTATTTTTACCTTAAAATTTAAAGAAGGTTTATTTATTTATTTATTTATTTATTTTATGTATGTGAGTACACCATTGCTCTCTTCAGACACACCAGAAGAGAGCATCAGATCCCATTACAGATGGTTGTGAGCGACCATGTGGTTGCTGGGAATTGAACTCAGGACATCTGGAAGAGCAGTCAGCACTCTTAACTGCTGAGCCATCTCTCCAGCCCCTACTTTAAAATTTTTGTCTTGTCTGGCCTACATAGTGAATTTCCATGGCTTTTTAGGGATCCTGTCATTCATGTATAAAAAAATATTGTGTGTGGGTCACATATGCAGATCAGAGAATCACTTTGGGCGTTGTTCTTGCCTTCCATCTTGTTTTTGATCAGTGTCTTTCTTGGTTTTGCTTCTGAGCTGCATAAACCAGTTTCTGGGTGATTCTCTTTTTCTACTCCTATCTTTCATTATAGGAGTCCTGGGTTTATGGGATATTTTTATGGGCTCTGAGAATTATCAGACTGCTCAGGTCTGTGTAGCAGGTGCTTGTACTTACTGAGTAATCTCCTTGTTCTTTTCTTATTGACATGGTTTATCTGAGTAGCCCTGACTGGCTTGGAATTTGTTAGGTAGACCACGTTGGTGTCTTACTATGAGCCTCTGCTGGTACTATGCCTTGCTAGTTCCTGAATTTGTTAATTTCCCTTTCTTTAAAATGTTGATTGCTGTGATAAATCCACAAAGAGAACTATTAGTTGGAGCCACGCTGGTAAAATCTCAGGTTTATCACACTAACTTAGCAATGTAGAATTTGGCCTGATCTCTGATGCCAACACCCAGTGAAAAAGGTGGTTCAAGTGTCATGAAGAGAAGAGGTGATGGATTACATATTCCAGGGAGGTTTGGAGACCAGTGCTGTGAGTGGATAAGAGTCAGTATTGCTTTCATCTCAATCACATGTAAGGGAGGTTAACAAAAATGTCAACCAGCTGTATGCCTAGGAGGAAAAGAAGCCAGTTGGATTGTCAGTGTACTCTGTGCAGTGCCCAAGAGAGTTCACAAGTTCTTTGGCCTTTCAGGGACTGTTTTTGTCTGTAGTCTAGATGTCTAGATGATGACAATGAGAACTTAGGTAAAGCACCCCTTCTGGAAAACTGTGTAAGCATCTTAACATTTAGTTGTTATGAAATCTTTTGAGTGGAGGTTGCTCCTCCTCTTTTCCTTTTCAACAAGGAGTCCCAGAGAGCCAGAATGTGAAGGAGGCAGTCTTCCTGGGACGTGTGCTTTAGTGTAGTGAAGGTCTAACATAGTGTAGTGCACTAACATAGTGTAGTGCACTAACATAGCTTCATTAAGCTCTGTCTGAAATCTTTATTCTGCTGATACTTTTCAGCAAAGGTCTTTTTGCTGAAATAATTTCTTTCATGAGACTTTCCACTTGTGATTCTCTTCTCGTTAAAAGTTGTTCACATTCCTTCCTAAGGATACCTTTCCCCCTTTACTCTGATGTAGAAACTCTTCTATTTTAGAAAAATGGTTATATGTGTGTAGAGAATAATGTAACACACCCTCTATACTGTCATCACTTAACGTAAAACAATGCACACCAGCCTTAGTTCATTTATCATTACTTTTGATAAAATATATTTTATTGAAAAATAGAATTTTTTTTATTTTTTTATTTTTTATTTTATTTTATTTTGGCAAAGAAAGTAATGGAGATGCCAGAATGGGGATGTGCCCCTTTATTCCCAGCACTGCAGAGGCAGGTGGCTCTCTGTGGCTTTGAGGCCAGCCTGATCTGCAAAGTGAGATCCAGGACAGCCATGGAAACCTTACACTGTCTTGGGGAAACAAAGAAACAAACAAACATGGCCTTGTTTAAGGAATTTTGTTTCATCCTGCATTGTATTTTTAGTATGCTGGTATGTAATTAATATTTTTTTATTTGAAAATTCATACAGTATATTCTAATTATAGTTTCTCCTTCCTCATCTCCTTCTGGATTCGCCCCAACTCCATACTTACCCAGCTCCAGGCTTTCCTTCTTTCTCTACTTAGAAAACAATCACAGCCTCTCCTCTTGCATTGCTTTGAACCAGGCATGATGTTATTTATAAGTAATTGAGAATGTTATCTTTAAAAAGTAAGGGTTTTAAAAAATCCTTAGTTTTGAGTTCATTCCTTAAAAATTTAGTTTAAAATTATAAAAGAATATGTGGGGACTGAGGAGATGGCTCAGTGGTTAAGAGTGCTTGCTGCTTTTGCAGAGGCCTCAGTTTCAGTTCCCAGCACCTCCATGGGTGTTTACAATCCCTTGTAACTCTAGTTCCAGGGATTTAACAGCCTTTCCTGTCCTTGACAAGCACAACACAAATGTGGTTCACGTATGTATACTTAAGCCAATGTCTCAGTCTTCAGGGTAGCTGCACTACAGTTGTGTATACCAGGTCTGGATGATCAGTACCTCTTGGTTGACTGTCCTCTGTAGTTACTCATACAGGACAGGCAGGATAAAGGTTTGATTCTTTCTCTCTCCTTACTTTGTTTCACTTAGTTTTAATTTAATCAGTGTATTCACTAACATTTCCCAGCAGCGATAGATTTTTCTTATTTTCTGTCTCTGCAGGAAAGTATTGGAAGCACACAGAAATGGTGTGATTCCTTTTAAGGTGTCACTGGCTAGTAGAAATTCAGTGCAGAGCTTGTAGCAGAACCACTAAGCTAAGTCAGAAAAGCATTATAGGTTTGATTTCTACCTATTTGATTGTTTATTTGAGGGCTTATTGGAGGAAATAGAGGTACTTTGCAGGCGGTAGCTTGTGCAAAAGCTGCACCACGTGAGTGAGTTTGTAATGGAAGGAATAAAGTTTACCAGGAGTTTAGCAAACCTGGTACCAGTAAAGAGATGAGATTGCAGAAGTAGTATGGGTTTATGTCAGTCTGAAGAGTAGTTTTGATTTACCTGTGAAGGTTGGGGAAAGACATTGCAGTATTTAAGTGATTGATATAAGAAGTAATGTACTGGGCTGGAGAGGTGGCTCATGCATAAGAGTGTGTACTGCTCTTGCAGAGGACCTGAGTTCAAATACCAGTACCAACATTGGTTGGATCACAACTCCAGGGGTACCAGATGCCTCTGGCCTCCACAACAGCCTGCACACATATTGCACATACTCCTCCACAGACATACACACTTAACTAAACATGATTCTCTGTGTGTGTGTGTGTGGGGGGGAGCGCTGGCAGTACTGAAGTGGTTATCTTTTTTTGTGTGTGTATCTATACAGCCTTAATTTTCTTTGGTGTTCCCATTCCTCTCTCACTCATGCCTCTCCCTTCCCTTTATGCCTTCTAGAGTCTTAATTTTTATTCTTTTCTAATGTTGGACAACTGGCAAGGCTTGAACTGAGGTTGTTTAAAAAGTGACTGGGAATGGATAGCTGGCCTAGCAAGCAGTTAAGAGCACTTGTTACTCTTAAAGTGGATCTGGGTGTGATTTCTGCTGCCCACATGGTGGTTCATAACCACCTGTAACATCATTTCCAGCAGATCCTATGTACTCTTCTGACGTTTCTGGGCACTTGGCCAGAGATACAGAAGCATACATAATAGGTACACAACTATGTACATTTAAAAAAACAAAAAAAACCCCAAGCCATTGATTGTTAAGGAGTCACTGTTGGTGTCTTAATATCAATGTTTTTTTTTTTTTTTATGTTACCATACTAATAGGAATAAAAATGATGCATGTAAGTGTAGGTAACTACTGAACACTTAACACCTAACTATAGTAATAGACATGTGTTAATGAGATAGATACCACTATCCCTGTTCAACAGATGAGGGTAAATCTATCAGGGAGAAGTTTGATTTGTTTCTAGGAACTGGGGATGTGACTCTCTACTGATCATTTGCCTAGCTTACCCAACATCCTCAACACTTCCCTCCCACTTTAAACAAAGTTACATTTCTAGTAACAAAACAACATCAAGTTTAAGCATTCATCTTCTGTAATTTACATACACTCAAAACTAACTCCTCCCTCTCTTTCTCTCTCTCCCTCCCCCCTCCATCTTTCTACCTAAGTCTATACTCAGCATATTATAGAATCCCCTCTGCTCTAGAGCTACACGTGTCTTTTTGGTTTTTTGAGACAGGGTTTCTCTGTATAGCCCTGGCTGTCCTGTAACTCACTCTGTAGACCAGGCCGGTCTGGAACTCAGAAATCCGCCTGCCTCTGCCTTCCAAGTGCTGGGATTAAAGGCGTGTGCCACCACTGTCTGGCACCATCATTTTCTCTCGTCATTTTTTTTTTCCTTTAGGGTTTCTGTTCTAGTAACTGTGTAACTAACGGTGTGAAAAATTTTTCAATGTAGATGATGGCAGTGTTTGATTCTTCAGAGCTAGTTTGATATTTTAGATAGGTTCTGTTTTGGATGAACACAATTAATATACTATACACATAATACATATTAATAGAGAATATATTGGATTGATCTAATACAACAGTGATAGTGTGTGTACTGGAGAGTCAAGAACCATTTTCCAAGTCTAGACAGCAGAATGACTTAGACTTTAGAAGTCCCTAACCATAGCTGAAAGCTTGGAAGCTCTCTTTTAGAGTCTCTGGTATTCAGTCCTGGTTGAAAGAAAGGCCTGAGAAGCTGGAGTCTGATGTCAGCAGGTGGCAGAAGTGATAGATGGAGTAAAAGGGCATGGACTTTCCACCCCTGGATGTTCTTCAGTAAGCCATTGAAAGGCACCATGTACCTTTAACCCTGCTTGTCCCTCACTGTCCCCACTCTAGAATACTTCGATAGATGCACAGATAAATTTTACTTCTTGACAGTGTTTGTGTGCACGTGCCCACGCGTGTGTGCATGTCTGTGTGCTTGTTATGGCACACATGGAGGTAAGAGGACAATTTGTTAGAATTGGTTTTCTTTGCTATATGGATCCTGGGGATCAAGCTCAGGTTGTTGATCTTAGTGCAAAGAACCTTTACTCAACTAAGTCATTTTGCACGCGCACACAAACACGCGCACACAAACACGCGCACGCGCACACGCACACGCACACACACACACACACACACACACACACACACACGGTATGTTTTATTCACATATGCACACACAGTGTATTGTGTGCAGAGAAAGTTGCTTCTCTTCCTATGGGAGGATAGTCATAAGAGAGTGGTATGTTATTAACTGTAGTTGTATATGATTTTAGTAGCTGCTGAGTATCATCACTTTTTGAATAGTCTTTTCTTGGTGGACAGGGAAAAATCTCTGCTGGTCCCCTATCATTTTGAAAATGACATTTCAGTTAATTTGTTTTCTGTGTATGTAGGGAGGGCACATGAGCCATGGTACTCACATGGGAGGTCAGAGGATAGCTTGCTGTAGGTGATTATTTTCTACCATGTGCATCCTAAGGATCAAAATGAAGTTGTCAGGCTTGGTGGGAAGTACCTTTACCAGCTGACACATCGTGCAGGTCCTTCATATCTATTTTTTGAGACTTAAACACTGTATTAGTTACTTTTCTATTGCTCTGATAAAAAGGCCATGACCAAGACAATTTACAGAAGAAAGGGTGTACTTGGTGTTATGCTTCTAGAGCGGTGATTCTCAGTCTGTGGGATGCAACCTCTTTGGAATTTGTATATCAGGTATTTATATTATGATTCATAACAACAGCAGAAAAATTAGTTATTAAGTAGCAGCAGAATAAACTTTTTTTTTTTTTTTTTTTTTTGGTTTTTCAAGACAGGGTTTTTCTGTATAGCCTGGGCTGTCCTAGAACTCACTCTGTAGACCAGGCTGGCCTCGAACTCAGAAATCCACCTGCCTCTGCCTCCCAAGTGCTGGGATTAAAGGTGTGCGCCACCACTGCCTGGCTCAGAATAAATAATTTTATGGTTGGAGGTTACCCAACATGAGGACTGTTGTAAAGGGTCATAACATAGGAAGGCCAAGAACCGCTATTTTAGAGGCTTAGAATTCATCATGATGGGGAGGGTTGGTAGCTTGGAGCAGGAAGAGCTCATGTGTCACAAGTGTAAAGTAGAAAGCTAACCTGAAATTGTGCCACTCTTTTAACTCACAAAGCCACCTCCAATGACATACCTCCTCCAATAAAGGCCACACTCTCTAAGCCCTCAGACAGCAGCAGCTGGAGACTTTTTCAGATGCTTAAGTCTATAGGAGACATTTCTCATTCAAACCAGTACAAACACAATGTTCAAATGAAAATCCTTCATTTAATGACTTTGTGTGCTTTATTATTTATTCATTATAAATTCTCATCTTGCCTTCTCAGGCTAAAGATTATACAAATTCTAATGACTTTTTAAAAAGTTGTTTTTATTTATCCCTTTATGTGCATTGGTGTTTTGCCTGCATGTCTGTCTGTCTGTCTGTCTGTCTGTCTGTGTGAGTATATTGGATCCTCTGGAATGGGAGTTACAGTCAGTTGTGAGTTGTCATGTGGATTCTGGGACTTGAACCTAGGCCCTCTGGAAGAGCAGCCAGTGCTCTTAAATGCTGAGGAGTCATTCTCCAGCCCCTCTAATGACTTTTAATAATGACAAATATCACTAAAGAATAATTATAGAAATTTCACTTCTTACTAAGAATAAATGTCTGGTGTGGTGAAACAAGGCTTTAATGCCAGAGACACAAAGTCTGGTGTCTTAGTCAGTGTACTTTGCTGTGACAAGACACTGTGACCAAAGCAACTCTTATAAAAGAAAGCATTTAACTGGGTGCTGCTTATGGTTTCTGAGGCTTACTCAATTATTATCATGTCAGGGAGTGTGGTGGCATACATGGTGCTAGAGCAGTAGCTGAGAGGCTGAGAGAGACTGGGCCCTACATGGGCTTTTGAACCTCTTGCAACAAGGCCACACCTCCCAATCCTTTCTAATTCTTGCAAAGCAGTTCACTCTCTGGTGACTAAGGCCATTTTTATTCAGACCACAATTGGCATTACAGATTCTATTTCAAAGGGAAAATTACCTCTTTACTCATCTTGAAAATTGTAGAAGCTGTATAATTTTAGGAATTATTTTCATATTTTCGATCAAAAATGGTTATTTGTATTTTTCTTAAGTCATCTCGGAGGGAAGGGATCTTCCAGAGATACATGATGGTGGGGAAATGGAAAGTCAAACTTATCATTTGTTTAAAAAGGTCTTAAATGTTAAACTTGGGAGTTGGATATTTTCTTGCTGGGCTGTAGATAATTTTAGGGATCTTTCTTGCATTTTACTCATATTTAGGATATTTGTGTTACCACATGGTATGTACTATGCATGCGTAGAGGTCAGATGGTTCTCTACTTCCATCATGTGAGCAACTCAACTCAGGTCATCTGGCTTGGTGACAATGACCATTAACCACTGAGCCATTTTTTTCCCTCACCCTTTATGGATTTTGACCACTGAAATCAAAGGCAGAATTGGTAAGGTAGTTTGGGAGAGAGATAGATACAGGCACTCTGCAAGAGAAGCCAGGTAGTGGACAGTTTCAGGTGATTGTGCTGGGAATAGAATAAATTGTTGCTGTGTGAGATATTTGCATGCAGAGAACGGGCAAAATGCAATTTATCAAATGTTGCTTAAAGCTTTTAACTTAAAATACCAGGATGTAATTTCTCCAACCAAATCTTTTTTTTTTTTTTTTTTTTTTTTGGTTTTTTCGAGACAGGGTTTCTCTGTGTAGCCCTGGCTGTCCTGGAACTCACTCTGTAGACCAGGCTGGCCTCGAACTCAGAAATCCACCTGCCTCTGCCTCCCAAGCGCTGGGATCAAAGGCGTGCGCCACCACCGCCTGGCTCAACCAAATCTTAAGATTCATGGAGTGTCTAGTCCCCCCCCCCACACACAATTTTTTTTAAACAATAGAACTTTATATTTCTTATGATTAAGAAAGTTATTATGTGCATGTATGGGTATGTGTGTTTATGCTGCTGTGTGTGGGTGCCCACAGAAGCCAGAAGAGTATATCAGATTGTCTGGGCTAGAGTCAACTGGTGCTTTTGTGATTCCTAATGTGGGTACTAGGAATTGAACTCAGGCTCTAAATATCTTTAAATATTTTATGATTTCTATTTTATCATAAAAATAAAGTGAAAAAAAAGGAACTCATATTTATTAGTTGCTGCATATGGAGAAGAGAATAGAACCCTGTTCTCTAAACTGTTGACCTGTTGAACTAGGTGATTTCTTGGCAGGGGCACCTCCTGTGTTATAGTGTGTGTAGCAGCACTTCTGGACTCTCCTGGCTGGGTTGAGTAGTTTCTCCACTCCATATTGTGACAACAAACATTATGTTCAGACATTGCCAGATCATTTTTTTTTTGGGGGGGTGGGGAACATCAACTATTGAGAAGCACCATTGAATAAAGGCTAGTAAATATGCCTAGAAGAGTGCTTGGCATGGAATCAAGTATTTTTTGCATAAATGAAGTGTTAGCGTTGCCTGTGAATTTAAAACAGAGGAGAACCATGTTATCTGCTGCAGTTGGTGAGTAAGATGTCCACTGAGCAGCTCTCTCAGAGCTTAAGTATTTTTTCTGTTGGTGATTGAACCCAGGGCCTTGTTTATGTTAGACGAATCCTCTACTATTAAGCTATATTGATTGCTCTCATCTTTTATTTTCTATCCTATATTATTACACTGATAAAATTAATAAATTAACTAATTTGGATCACATTATATAGCTCTAGAACTTGCCATGTAGACTAGGCTGACCTCAGACTCATAGAGATCTAACTGAGGGCTGGGATTAAAGGTTTGAACTACCAGGTCTGGCCATTTATATAAGCTACTTTTTATTTGTTTTTCTTTTAAACATTTACTTAATTTTTTTTTTATTACATTTGATTTATCTCTGTGCTTCAGTATGTGCATGTGTACATGTAGGAGTCAGAGAACAGCTCGCAGGGTTCGTTTGCTCCTTTTACCATGTGGGTCCAGGAGTTGACTCAGGTCCTCAGGGTTGGAGGCAAGCACCCTCACCCACTGAATCATCTTGCTGGCCCAATTACATGAGCTTTTAGTAAATGGAATTTTCAGGTATCACTTTTAAATTTCACTAAATGTAGACTACAACCTTTTAAAAGTCTGAACTTTGTAAAGAACTTATTAGAAATATAAAAGCTAATAATAGATACAGAGGGAGTCTTGGAAAAGGTCACTCTGGAAGCAAAATCCTGAATTAGTAGTTCCAATCTTACGATATTTATTATTAACATGGTTCTGTTCTCATATTCAGGCTTTAAGGAAGAAATTATTTTTATTACTTAATGTGCTATTATGCTGGAGAAAACTTAAATTTTATTTGCTGTATTTTCCAAGTATGCTTTATATAGTGTTTAAATCTAAGCCTTAAAAGTCAGCGTTTATCTGGGCGTGATAGTCCACGGTACACCTCTCAGTAGTTAGGAGGGTGAGTAGGAATATTAGGAGTTCAAGGCAAGCCGCTTACACGTGAAAGTGTCTCAGAAAACAACCACGCAAAAATTTTAGTATTTGATTTTATGTGCTTATTTATTTATTTATTTTATATTATTTATTTTATTTATTTATTTTTTTTCCGTAGGCCTCGAAGTAGAGGAAAATCTACAGTGGAAGATGAGGACAGCATGGATGGACTAGAGACAACGGAGACAGAAAATACTGTGGAGACAGGTATTGGATCTTAATGAGAATTTTGACAAAATACATAATCATTTGTACTTATTTATACACTATACGTAGCATTTGTATAGAAATGTCTATGTTAGGGTTTGTCTGTATATGAATCTCTTAAGTCTTCCATCTGTTTAAATTATTTGATGCCTACTGATAGAGTGAAAAACTAAGTTCTCTTTCTTACTTTTTCCCTTGAGTGCTTATTTATTTTGAATTATTTTGTATGTGTATGAATGTCTTTTATTGAAACAAATACAACTCTCTGAAACTCATTTTATGCTTTTAGTATATTTCTGACTTGTATTTCACAAGTATTTGTTCAAAGCTTTTGTTAATATGAATATAGAAGAAAAATTGCTTCATTAGTGAATAGTATTGTGAAGTCCTCGGTGTGCTCAGCCTTCAGATATCTTAAATACACTGTTGTGCCCTGTGTACCCACAAGAGTGGATAAGCAAAATACCAAAAATAATTCCAAAATCTCAACAAGTTAGCGATTTAATAAGTTGTTGGATTCATGGCCTGAGTAGACGATAACTGCATGGGGTAGTCTGCCTAGCTGTGTTTCCCACACGTGGGTGACACCTGGACAGTGATCTGCTCTTTGCTCTTCATCAAGATGAGTATTATCTTGGTGTGTAGAGAATCTCATAAAAGTTTCTTAGAAAAAAAGTAAAAGGTTGCTTCATCTTTTCTAAAAACTAATTTTTTTTTGTGCATATGAGTTTTGCCCGCTTATATATGTGTGTGCACCATGTGCATACAGGTTAGCCAAGGAGATCAGAAGAGGGTGGTGGATTTCCTGGTACTGGAGTTATTGGTAGATGTGAGCTGCAATGTAACTGTTTTGGAATCAAATTTGGGTCCTCTGGAAGAGCAGTCAGTGCTCTTAACCACTGAGCTATCTCTCCAGCCCCACTTTATCTTTTTTTAAGAAAAATTGTGTCTGGGTGTGTGTACACAACCTGGGAAGTTTTCTCCTTCTACTATATGGACTGTGGGGATCAGACTTGGCAGCAAGCTCCTTAACTCACAAAACAGTTTCTCATAAAGCACTTGCTTTACATTTTAATATATTTTCTAGAAATTGTTTTATGTTCATTTTTACTATCTAAGTGCAGAGTTCTTGGAAGGCTTTTGTATACTCTGTAGTTCCATTTTCCTTTCTGTTGTGTTTCATTAGTTAGAGTGACAAAATGAAGCTTGGAAGTTCAAAATCTTTTC
Organism: Mastomys natalensis; assembly: GCA_021653895.1. Taxonomy (NCBI): domain Eukaryota; kingdom Metazoa; phylum Chordata; class Mammalia; order Rodentia; family Muridae; genus Mastomys; species Mastomys natalensis. The sequence goes on from JAJTUV010001232.1 coordinate 110,292, forward strand.
ATCCTTTAAAAATTTTCCTTCCCACCTTCCCTTTCCTACTCATATCTTTCCACTTTCATTCGTTCCCTCCATTATTTAGAGTTTATCATTTTTTTTATAGATTTATTTTTTATCTGTGTGTCTGTATGTGCTGGAGTGAACATGGGACCCAGAAGAGGAGGTGAATTTCCAGGACCCAGAGTTACAGGCACTTGTGAGCTACCCAGCATGAGTACTGGGGATCCTAACTGGGATCCTCTGTAAGAGCAATAAGTACTGGTAACTGCTGGATCATCTTCCAGAACCCCTTTAATGTCATGGTGTTCACCCCTTCACCCCCAAAGACAGGGTCTCACTGTGTAGCCCTGGTTGTCTTGGAACTCTCACTCTGTAGACCAGGCTTAGCTGGAACTCACAGAGATCCACCTGTCTCTGCCTCCCAAGTGCTGGGATTAAAGGTGCTTGCCAATACGTCTAGCTCCTTTTAAAGTTTTTAAGTGGCACTTTTCAACCTTAATTTTTTTTTTTTTTTTAAATTATATTAAGGTAGTGCCACCCGGCACTCTCCTTTTAAAAAATATGTACCCATCATGATTCTTCTTTGGTATTGACTTTCTTACTTGGTGAAGATTTAATATCATTTCTATGTTATTCTGTTTTTCCTCTTGTAATCTTGTTTTTGTTTTCAAGGCAGGGTTTCTCAGTGTAGTCTTGGCTGTCCTGAAACTCACTCTGTAGACCAGGCTAGTCTCTAATCTAGAGATATCCTCCTGTCTCTGCCTCCTGAGTGCTGAGAGTAAGAGGCATGTGCCACGACCACCTGGCTTTCCTCATAATTTTTTATGATCTGTTCAAAACCTTGAATTTTGACTTCTGATGTCTTTTAAACTTCTCCAGTTCTTCTCAATTATACATTCTTAGAGTTCACATAGTACCTTTGTCATAGTGCCATTTACTGGGACAATTAGTGACTCCTTTTCAGAGTTGCATGGGTGCCACCTTTTCTCACCACATTTTCTTTTTGTCTTAAAAGTTAATGCCAGTTTTTCACATATTGGAACCTGTAGTCCAGTTAGTGATCCCATGAATGGGTTTGCTGCTTTTCTAGCTCCAAATCTGTAACTCAGTCTCTGTAATCTTTTTTTTTTTTTAACCTTATATAACCCTGGCTAGCCTGGAGTTCACAATTCTGGCTTAAAATTCTTAAAAGTCTTAAAGACGTCTACCTGCCTCTGCTTTTTAGGGCTAGGATCAAAGGCATGCACCACTACATATGGCTATTGTCTTTTTCTTGACACACCTTCAAATTTTCACCAAACCCACATTATCCACCTGTCAGCTGATCCTGGTGGTAACAACAGATAGTCTTGCTGATTGGCTTATCTCAAATGACCTCAGATCTCAAGTGAGTCAAGACTGCTCCTTTCCTCATTCTAAACTTACCTAGACATCTCTTCTTTATAATTGAGGATGATTATTTCATTCACCATCTTCTTTTCCCAAGTTTTCTCAAGCTTCCAATTCTTCAATGTAGTTTTCATTCTTTATTAATTTAGTGGAAAACAGGAATTTCACATTTAACTCACCAGGTGTGCTCCCTTGCTTGTTTCTCTGCCCACATGCTCTGCCTTTACTCCTGTGTCTCAAGTACCTTCTTAGAAAGCTACAGCGATCATTGTTCTTTGGAAAGAATATTTTTGAGGTCCATCTTTAATCTTTCCTGCCCCTAGATAAAAATTCAACTACTCTCTAAGGACTTCAGATTCTCTTAGCCAAGGAAAGTAGTATTGAGGAAAAAAACTGTAGGTTTTAGGAATGCATATCATAATTGTTTCACTTGAGAACTAATTATGTTTTTGGTCTTTGTCTTGTTTAGTAATTTATTAGCTATTAGAAGAGACAATATATATGCACTTATAATTGTGAATTGACACATTGAAGCCTACCTCTAAGTAGCTAGCTAGCTTGCTTGGTTGTTTGAGACAAGTGTCTTACTATGCAGCCCTGGTTGTCCTGGAACTTGCTGTGTAGCCTCATACTCAGAGATCCACCTGCTCCTGTCTCTTGAGTGCTGTGATTAAAGGTGTATATTGCAATGCCTGGAAGAAATCATTCTTTCCTTGCATCTGTCTCTACTCATCTACATATTAGTCCTCTCTCCTTCCCTTATGTCCTTTCCAGATGCTAGTAACTGCTATTCTCTTCTATTGTGTTGTGTTGTGTTTTGTTTTATTCTATTTCTTTGAGATTAATATTAGCTTCCATATTAAAATGAGATGTAGTATTTGTCTTTATGTTTTTGACTTATATATAAGTTCACATAGTATAATCCATTTCCATACACATTTCGAGAGATGGAATAATATTTTTTCTGACTCAAGGTCCAGTTCTATAGTCTAGGTTAGCTTCAGATCACTATATAGCTAACAGTGGTCTCAAACTTGTGATCCTGTTGTCTTACCATCTTGAGGGCTAGGGTCACAGCCATGCATACCACCATGCCTGGCTAATTTACTTTTATTTGAAAGAGGTTTTATTATACCTGTACAGTTGCTCTGCCTGTGTGTATGTCTGGGTACCAGCACGGTGCCTGTGGAATCTAGAAGAAGGTATTGGGTTCTCTAGAAGTGGAGTTGCCGATAGTTCCAGCCCACTGTGTAGGTATTAGGAACTGAACCTAAGTCTCTGCAAGAGCAACCATTGTTCTTAACCATTGAATCATTTATCTAGCTCCTTATTTTTATTCTTAATTATATACAATTCCATTTTATATATACATCCATTCATTCATTACTCATTGACTCATTTATTTTTGGCTGTTTGTGGATAGTATTCTTATTAAAACACCAGAATAGATACCCTTTCTATGTATTAATTTCATTTAATTTGGATATATACACAATAATGAGTTTGCTGGATTATATGGTTATTGTATTCAATAATTTGGTTGGTCGATGTATTTATTTATTGTTTGAAATACAGGATTTTGCTTTGCTGGGTGATCCTTGATGTCAGTTTCCCAAGTATAGACATATGGATTGGGCACTGCAACTGTATGGGGCTGGTGTGCTCCCTTCCTCTTTTGGTCTCTCCTACTCTCCCTCCTTCTCTGTCTCAGTTTTTCAAGAAAATGTTTCTCTTGTATAGCCTTGCTGTCCTGGAATTAATTCTGTAGACCAGGTTGGCCTCCAATCATAGAGATCCCGTCTCTCCCTCCCAAGTGCTGAGATTAAAGGCATGCACCATCACTGCCCCGCCATGTGGCGTCCTTTCCTTCCCCCACCTCCTTTTTGTCTGTCCGTCTGTCCATCTGTCAGTCAGTCTGTCTGTTTCAGGAACATTGCATATGGTTTCTATAATAACTGAACTATTTTTTTCAAGATTTATTTATTTTTATTTTATATTTATGAATGTTTTGCCTCCATGTATGTAAGTGTACTTTGTATAACCGGTGTTGGATTTCCTGGAACTGGGGTGACAGATGGTTATAAGTTTCCATGTGGATACTAGGGATTGATCTTTTAAAAGAGCAGCCAGTATTCTTAACTGCTGAGCCACCTCTCCAGCTTTAACTGGGCTAATTTACATTCTCACTATCGGCATACGAGGACAGTCTTTTATCTTACCATTAATCATTTTGTCTTTATTATTATTTTTTATAGCTACTTGAAGGAGGTTGAAATGACATTTTGTGGTTTTGGTTTTCATTTCTGTGATAATGAGATATTTTCTTAGACATCCTCTGTATCACATAACTCATCCTCTCACTTTTGAGTTAATTTCTTACATATGTTGTAAGTATATCACTTGTTAATGAATAATTTGTACTTAACTTCCCATTCTGCAGGTTGTTCATCTTGTTTGATGGTTTCCTTTGTTGGACAGATTTTCTTTGAAACCTTGTCAGTTTTTGCTTTAGTTGCTTGTAGTGTCTCTCCCCCCTACCCCTCCCAGGTGGGGTTTCCTTATCTAAAGATATCTTTGTGCTGAGGGATGATTATTGAAATGTTTCTGTATTTCTAATAGTTAAAAAGTTTTGGGTTTTATGGAATGCTTTCACCCAACTCTACATGTTTAGAATTAGGGGCCTATTTTATTTCTTCTGCATTGTATGCCTCCTTTGTCTAGCATCACTTCTTCCTTTTTTATTTTTATTTTTTAAATGTTTATGTGTGAAGAGATTCCATTTGTAGCTCAATTTGGCCTAGAATTTACAATATTAGTTCTGTCCCTCTCAAGTTTTGAATTACACCCTACTTACCTGTTATATATTTTAAGGTCAGGTATTATAATTCTTCTAGGTCATGTGTCCCCATCCCTCTATACCCCCATCCATTCCTCCCCAGTTTCAGGATTGTTTTTGGTTCTGAAGGCATTTATTTATTGAGTCAGGGCCTCATATGTAGCCCTATGTGGCCTGGAGCTCACTATGTGTATCAGACTGGAAACAAATTCATAGAGATATATACCTGACTCTGCTTTGGATTGAAGCATGTACCACCATGCCTGGCCTTTCCTTATATATTTTGTTAATCAACTTTTCTAGTTCCTTGAAGAAAATTGTTTGTATTTTGGTAGAAAATTGCATTCAATGTGTTGATCACTTTGAGCTTTATAGACAGTTTTTAAAAATTATAATAGATTTTTTGCATGCAATAATCTCCCCACCCTGCTCCTATCAGTTCCTCCCCATCCCCCCTCGCATACCCAATCTACAATGTTCTGTCTCTCAGAATACAAATAGGCTTCTAAAGAATAATAATAAAATAAAACAAAAGTGAACAAACTGGAGTAGGAGAAAACAGCCAAACAAGAAAAAGCCTAAGAAAAAGCAAAAAAAATGCATATTAATGCAGAGTGGAGACACTACACATTTGTACACACAGAGGGATCCCAAAGAAATAAAACCAGAGGCTATAATATATGCAAAGAATTTACAATTTTTGGGTTCTTTTTGTTTGTTTGTTTGTTTGTTTGTTTGAGACAGGGTCTCACTATGTAGTTCTGTCTGGCTTGGAGTTAACAGAGATTTGCATGTCTCTGCCTCCCAGAGGTGGGATTAAAGGCAAGCTAATGACCTGTAATAGGTTTTCATGCAGTCCCTCAAATGGCTCTTGGCTTTATCTGTCCCCCCTTCCCTTTCTTGCCTCCCTCTTTCCTCCTCCCTCTTACTTGATCATCCTGTTCCAATCTCTTCCCTATCCATCCATAGATATATATTCTATTTCCCTTTGCTGCAGCGACCCAGCCCTCTCCCCAGTCCCTTTTTTTCTACCTAATCTCTCTGGCTATACTGATTACAGCTTGCTTATCAATGATTAACAGCTAGCATCGGCATATAAATGAATATATACCATATTTGTCTTTCTAGGTCTGAGTTACTTCACTCAGGATGATTCTTTTCTTCTCTTTTTTTTGGTTTTTCGAGACAGGGTTTCTTTGTGTAGCCCTGGCTGTCCTGGAACTAACTCTGTAGACCAGGCGGCCTCAAACTCAGAAATCCGCCTGCCTCTGCCTCCCAAGTGCTGGGATTAAAGGCGTTCGCCACCACCGCCGGCTAATCATTTTGTTTTTATCGATCTTAGCCTTTCTGATTGGAGTAAAATGAAATATCAAAGTAGTTATGATTTGCATTTCCCTGATGGCTAAATGTATTGAACATTTCTTTAAGTGTTTCTCAGCTATTTTTTTCCTTTCAAAATTCTCTGTTAAGATCTGTACCCCATTTTAAAAATTGTTTTTTGTTTTAATGAGATCTGTTGTTCTTTAGTTCTTCTTCTTCTTCTTCTTCTTTTTTTTTTTTTAAAGATTTTTTATTTTTTTAATTTATTAGAGTACAGTGTTGCTGTCTTCAAACATACCAGAAGAGGGCATCAGATCCCATTAGAGATGGTTGTGAGCCACCATGTGGTTGCTGGGAATTGAACTCAGTACCTCTGGAAGAGCAGTCAATGCTCTTAATCACTGAGCCATCTCTCCAGCTCCCATTTTTTAGTTCTTTATGTATTTTGGATATTAGATCTCTATTGGATGTGGAGTTGGTAAAAATCTTTTCCTGTCCTGTAGGCTGCCACTTTGTCTGATTGACAGAGTCCTTTGTCATTTAGAAGCTTTTTAGTTTCATGAGGTCTCATTTATTAATTGTGCTCTTAGTGCCTGTATTATTGTTCTGTTCAGAAAATCTTTTCCTGTGCTAATGAGTTCAAGGCTATTCTTCACTTTTTCTTCTATCAGATTCAGTATGTCTGGCTTTATGTTGGGTCTGATCTGTCTGGAATTGGGTTTTCTGCAGAGCGATGAGTGTGGATCTGTTTGCGTTCTTCTACATTGCAGCTGTCTAGTTTGACCAGCACCATCTGCTAAGATGCTGTCTTATTTTCAGTGTTTAGTTCTTCTGGCTTCTTTATCAAAAATCAGGGGTCCAAGGTGTACACTTCTATCTGGGTCTTCAGTTCAGTTCCATCGATCAACATGTCTGCTTTTGTGCCATGGTGTTTTTACTACTATAACTCTGTAGTACAGTTTGTAGTACCTGATTGGGCATGGTGATACCTCCTGCAGTTCTTCTGTTATTCAGGAATGTTTTAGCTATCCTGGGCTTTATTGAGTTTCCAAGCTGAAACTTGTTTTTTCAAGTTCCATGAAGAATTGTGTTGGGTTTTAATGGAGACTGCATTGTATTTGTAGATTTCTTTTGGCAGGATAGCTTTTACTCTTTTAATCCTACCAATCCATGAACATGGGAACATGGGAGATCTATCTTCTGATTGTCTTCTGATATTTCTGTCTTCAATTTCTTTCTTCAGTGTCTTAAAGTTTTTATCATACAAATCTTTCCCTTGCTTGGTTAGAGTTTTCTGATATCTTATATGAAGCTATTGTGAAAGGTGTCGTTTCCCTGATTTCTTTCTCTGGCCGCTTGTCGTTTGTAAATAGGAAGACTATTGATTTTTTGTAAGTTATTTTTGTCCTGCTACTTAAGTGTTTATCAGTTAAAGGTGTTTCCTGGTTGAACTTTTAGGGTCGCTTAAGGTATACTATCATATCATCTGCAATAAAGATACTTTGACTTCTTTTCTTCTATTTATATCCTTTTCATCTCCTTCAGTTGTCTTACTGCTCTCGCTAAGACTTCAAGTACTGGATTCAGTAGGTATGGAGAGAGTCTTCCAGTCAGTTTTTATATGGTGAGTACATGTATTGATTTGTATATGTTTAATCATCCCTGCATCTCTGACATGAAGTCTCCTTGGTCATGGTAGATGATGATTTTGCTGTGTTCTTGGATTCAGTTTCCAAGTATTTTATTGAGAATTTTTACATCTATGTTTATAAATGAAATCAATCTGTAGTTTTCATTCTTTGTTGGTTCTTTATGTGGTTTGGTATCTTCATAAAAAGATTTTTTTGTTGTTGAATAATTTGAGGAATATCAGGGTAACTTTTCTTTGAAATAGTGGTAGAAGTCTCTCCCAAAAGCACCCACCCAGCCCTGGGCTTTTTTTGGTTGGTTTAATTGCTGCTTATATTTCACTAAGGTTTATAGCAATTTAAACAATTGATTACCTGATTTTATTCAATTTTGTTAGGTTGTTTTTATTGAAAAAATTATCTATTTTTTAAACATATTTTCCAATTTGCTGGAATACAGGTTTTTTAAAATATGTCCTTATGATTCTCTGGATTTCCTCTGTCATTTTCTGCTGTTTTGTCTAATTTTGTTAATATGGATCTTCTCTCTTCACCTTTTAGTTAATTTTGTTAGGGGTTTGGTGGTCTAACTGGTTTTCTCAAAGAACCAACTTTTTGTTTTATTGATTCTTTATATTGATTTTTTTGTTTGTTTCCAGTTTATTCAATCAGTCCTGAGTTTGACTACTTCCTGCCATCTCCTTTTGGGTGTTAGTTCTTCTTTGTTCTGTATCTTTTGGATGTGCTATTAAGTTACTAATACTAGTTGTCTCTTTCTTTTTATGTAGCACTTTTAATTATGTCCCATAACTTGGGCCATGTTGTGCTTTCATTTTCATCCAATTCTAGAAAGTTATTAACTTTATTAACTTCTGTCCTGACCCATTTTTTGTTCAGTATGTTCATTTTCCAAGAGTTTGTAAGTTTTCTGGTTTTGATCTCCAGCTTTAATTCATGTTGTTGAGATAGGACGCAGGGGGTTATTTCTGTGTTTTTATTTTTTATTTTTTTCCCATCTGTTGAGACTTGCTTTGTGCCCAAGTATGTGGTCAATTTTGTAGAAAGTTGCATGAGGTGCTAAGAAGAAGGTATATTCTTTTGTGTTTGGGTGAAATGTTCTGTAAATATTTCTTAGGACCATTTGGTTTATAATGTCAGTTAGCTGCAGCAGACTAACTTGTATGTTGGTGAGAATGGGGCACTGAAGGCACCCACTCTCACTATGAAGGTCAAACTGTGATCTAAGGTGAGGCTGTGTTTCTTTCATGATCTTGATGCCTTCATGTTTGGTGCATAGATATAAAGGATCATAGTGTCCCTTAGGTGGATCAAAGATGTTGGTCGCCTTCACCTACCTTTGAGAAATTTTATATGTATGCTTTTTAGGGATGTTGCTTTGTATGCTCATCCATACTTAAAAAAAAAAAAAAAAAACCAGGCAATTGAAGTCTGATAGAAGGAACTTAGAAGAATTCCTCCTCTTTAGGACTTACAAATAATTTCAAAAGAATTGATACTTGTTTTATTTTAAAAGTTTGGTTCTAGGCCTTTTCTTGATAGAATGTTTTTTCTGATTGAAAAACTTTTATTTCTTACTGTTGGCCTGCTCTGATATTCTGTCATGGTTCATTTTTAGGAGACTGTATGTTCAGATTTTTTCCCCCGTGAGGTTGTTCTTAACAGTCCTAGTGCTGTTGTTCCTGTTGTCAGCTGTGTAATGGGTCTGTTTGCATTTCTTGTTCTGTGTTCTTTGACTTCTTTCTTGTTTCTTTTGTTTTCACAGATCTTTTTTGGATGGGATCTGGTTGTATCTATTGGGCTAGCCTGTCAGTCATGACAACATTCCTACTCTTACTTCTCTCCCTTCCTGTCATGGTGGTGGCTGCTGCTGTGGTCCTCCTTGTCCTTCTCCTCCTCTCCTCCTGTCTCTATTATTGTATGTTCTGATGTCTGGGTTTGTGTCTTTCTATCTTGGGGTTTGATTTGGTCTGCTTTTTTTCTAATAACGCGAATGGCCTCATTAGTTTTTTATTTCTGTTTTTCTTCTGGTGATGGGAGGCACTGGTTGCTGCAAATTTTAGCTCTTTTGCTGAACCCACTAGGTTTTTCTCTATTATTTTTATTATCTCAAGAAAATTTTAAATTTTTTCGTTTTCTTTGCAAGAACACATTAAATTTTTATTGTAAATAACTTGTAAATTTTCTCTTTTAATCATTTTAAGCTTTATCTCACTGTAGTAAGGAAAATGCATGCTACACCGTTAATTTTTTCTGTCTTCTGAGGCTTGTTTTGGGACATGGTCTGTCCTAGAGACAACAAATGTGTATTCTAGAGGTGTTGGATGGTATAATGTGCAAATGTCTGTTAGGTTCATAATTTACCTTTGATTTTTAAAGTGTGTGTGTGTGTTGGTGTGCATGTGTACATGTGTGCATGTGCCACATGTATGAGTGCCTGCAGAGGCTAGAAGAGTGGGTTAGATTTCCTGGAGCTAGAGTTATAGACAGGTGACTATGAGCCACCTGCCGGAAAATAAGCCACTGAGACAGCTCTCCAGGCCCCACTCTCCGGTTAAATTTATATTTAAATTTGTTTTTATTTTTTGAGATCTATTCTTATTTTATGTGTAGGGGTGTTTTACGTGTGCATGCATGCATGCATGTATGTGTGTATATGTATCTGTCTGTCTGTTTGTCTGGTGTCCACAGTAGCCAGAAGAGGAATTTGAATGCTCTAGAGCTGGAGTGACCATGTAGGTGCTGAGAATTGAACCTGGGTCCTCTAGAAGAACAATCTCTTAATTCCTAAGCAGTCTTTCCAGCCCCTCCAGTCCCCTTTAATATTTATTTGTTTTTTTTTTTTTTAATTTTAATTTTTCTTTTTTGGTTGCAGATTTTGTCCCCAGCTATGATTTGAAACTTACCTTTTTCTTTTCTTTTCTTTTTCTTTACCTTTTCTTTTTATCTTATTGCTTCTGTTATTGAGTGTTTCAGGGTTGTGTACATATTAATCTATGTCTTTGTTGAAGTGATTCCCCTTTCATTATGTAGTAACCTTTTTCTTTTCCTTTTCATGCCAGTCTGTTTTTTAAAGTATTGTTTCTCCTGCCTTCTCTTGTTTTCTGTTTATCTGGTATGGCTTATTTCGATCCCTTCACTGTCAGTGTACCTAGTTCATGATTGGTGAAGAAAGTCTGTGGATTTGGTTTTCACCTCTTTGGGGAGTGGAGAGGGGTCTACTTAGATAGTCTATTCCTTTTCATCAGAGGAACTTGTTTTTATATTTAAGGTAATGTTGACAAGAAAAAGTTTATTACTATAACTGTTAGTTTTTCTATTTTGTAAATATCCTTTGTTACAGTTTTAGTCTTTCATTAATATTTGTGGTGTTTAGAAGATTTTGTGTATAATAGAATGTTTTTGAGGGGAGATGTGCAGCAGCAGCTCTCTCTCTGTCTCTCTTTAAAATTTTCATTTACTTACTTGTTTTTGTGTGTCAGCTGTGGGAGTTGATTCTCTTCTTCCCTAGTATGAGTCCCAGGGTTGGAGGCAAATGCCTAATGTGATCTCTGTGTATGTAAATATAAAACATCTGAACAATATAACGCAGTCCATTATCTTTAAAGGTACATTATTATAAACAGATTTTCTTTTTGTGATGTGCATTGTCTTTTGACAAGCATGTAATTACACTTAGCTATGTTATCATAAAGTAGTTTAACTGCCCTAAAACTCTCCCAGCTTTTAAAAGTCCATTTTAATTTTATTGTTTCGGTAGTATATAGCATACAGCTGACTGGCTTCTTTTATGTAATATCATGTATTTTCATTTCTTTCTAGTTTTCCCATTTTAATGATTTGGTCTGTCTGTCTGTCTGTCTGTCCGTCCCCTTCCCTCTCCATCCTGTCTCACCTCTATGTTTTCTGTGAGAACAGTTTATTCCATAGCCCAGGTTGAACTGGAACTTATTATATACCCTACACTAGTCTCATACTCAGGCATTCTTTTTGCCTTAGCCTCCTTTGGTTTGAAATTATCTGTGTTATCTACAATGCACAACGTGATGACTGTTCTGTCACTAAATAATCTTCCACTGTTAAATCATCCACTTATTGATAATTTCAAAGGTTTACCACATAGACTTACAATCAACATTTTGTTTTAGATTTTTGTTTTTTGGTGTGGCCATATGTTAAACGCATTTGGATAAATATTAAGTAGCATAATTGTTGGATTATATGGTCAGAATTGTTTGTGAATACCTGTGTATTGTCAAGTTTCTGTACCATTGTGCATTCTCATCAGCAATATAATGTGAGCATAGGATACTGCTCTTCACTTATTTACTATTAATTTACATGTGTTTTATCATCAGAGTAAGTCTGTTTTTAGCATTATATAGTTGGCTCATGTGTTTAATCCATTTGACAACCAGTACATTTGCATTGAACATAATGAAAGTGACTCTTCTTTCAAAAATTAATTTTATTTTTACTTATGTGTATGTGTGTCTGTGTGGGTATGTGCATAAGGCACCAGAGGCATCAGACCTTCCTCTAACTCAGAACCGGAGTTATGGTGGTGGGCGTGAGTCACCCAACATTGGTGCTGGTAGCTGAACATGGAAGGATTCTAAGCATCTTAACCTTACTCAGCTACCTTTCTAGACCCGTAGCAATTCTTGCTGTAATCGATGATGCTGTTTGTTTGTTTCTGTTTTTGGAGGCAAGATCTTTCTTTTCCCAGCCTCCCAGTTAGTAGTACTGCATTGCTTTGCCATCTTGTCCAGCTAGCTCTTTTAATTGAACATTTTGTTTTTTCTTTGCTTAGCATATCATATAGCCCTTTTCGCTGGTTTTCCTATATATAGACTGCGTGTTAGTACAAAACTGTGTGCATGTGTCTGTGTGTGCACTTGTGTAGCACATTTATATGTGTGCTTGTTTGTATGTGTGTGGAAGCCTGCCTCCCAAGAGCTGAGATAACAGGTGATGGCCACGACTACCTGGCTGCTAAATAGGACCCGGGGATCCACATTCCAGTCCTCGTACTTGCCTCATTCTGTCCACTGAGCCATCTTCCTAACCCCTATGAGTTCAGCTTAAACCCACTATTGTGGTAAATCTCCTTCCTGCTTTTGCATCAGTGTTGACAGTCATTTCACTTGTGAAATACACATATGCAAATACACAAGCACACACATCTAATGCAGTGGGCAAACCTGTAACTGTAGATTAATTAATAGTTTTAAAAACATTTGCTTTCACCTTTTGCATTTGAGATACTGTCCCTTTCTTTATGTAGACCTAAATTGGTGAGTGTTCTAAAGAAACAATTCTGCAAAATTGGCTAGACAGCAGCAACAGTTTTCTCAGTTTATATTTTCTTTTTCATAGTTCATATTCTTAATAATTTTTAATTTTCAAATTTGGAGGTTATTAAAAATAAAGCTACGTTCTTTTCTACCCAGAATCTAGGACCTCTAATTAAATCAATCTTTAAAATTTATTGGAAAGCAGGATGCCTTGGAGTAATGCACTGTGTAGTGTGGTGAGGGAGGGCATGCTTGGATTCTGGTGTATTTTTATATGTGTGAATTTGTTGAATACATTTGTAGATTTCATTCAGATTTTACTGTTTAAGCCAGGAAGGCCCAGACTTGTTATATAGCCCAATCTATCTTTGACTTTCAGAGTTTACAGGTATGTATCACCATACCTGGCTCAAGAATTTTTTTTTGCTTTTTAAGGAAATAATTTTGTAACTGGTTGAAGTGAAAGTGATTTATTTCCTTTAACTTGGATGTTTTCTCTACTCAGTCTTATTTGATAATACTTAATGAGTGAGAGTAAAACTGTATTTTCAGTATTTATTTTAGTTTTTTGTAGTACAAAAATGACTTCTTAGAAAGGAGTCCCAATAATCTTGTTAACAAAATTCATGTGATACAGTTAGAGGGTGCTTGCAGTGAAAAAGTGTACAAACAAACCCAGGCTTTGAAGCTTAACTTTCTGAGACTTGATTCTTTTATGTCATGTGGGGAGGTATGTGTTTATAAGGGTGTGTGCATGTATGTGTGGTGTCAGTGTGTGTACATGCACAGTAAAGTACATGTGGAAATCTAAGGTAACACCAAGTATCTTCTTCAGTTGCTCTTCATGTCACTTTTTAAGGAATTCCTTAAAAACTAATTAATTAGCCTCAGTAACACCGAAGCAGTCATCTCGCTGTGCTGACTGTCGATCTCTCTAGTCCACTTGGACCCGCTCTCCTGGTTCTGGGTGTACAGATGGTGCCCTGGCTTTTCCTGTGGGCACTGGTCATCTGAACTCATGCTGACATGATGATCACATTGCTGATCAATATCCTGTGTCAGAGACTGCTTCTTTTTTAAAAGTAGGGAGTGGGGACCAGAGAACTGTTAGTGAAATTTTGTTTACCATTACAGCTTTAGCTAGGCTTCTAATCTTATTAACCATACTACTACGTCTTCCTTTAACCTCATTATACTATGCACATATTTAAAATTTATCATACTTAATTTTTTTTTTAAAACAGTGTTTCCTTTGTGTAGTGTTGGCTGTCTTGGAACTCACTACATAGATCATCCTGACCTCAAACTGATAGAGATCCACCTGCCTCTGCCTCTAGAATACCGAGATTAAAGGCGTTATTACCCATTATGGTTTATTTTATTTTTATTTTTAATTATTATATGTTTTTGTGTTGTCTGTGTTTGAATGTGTGGACACGAGTGCATTTGCCATCAGATGGCAGAGGCACTGGAGCCCCAGTGTCGGAGTTACAGGTGGTTATAAGCACCTGATGTGCTTGCTTTAACTCTGAGCAATCTCTCCAGTCTTTATGGGAGGCCCCCCCCCCCAATTTTCTTTTTTTCTTTTTTAAATTTTTTTTTTGTTGTTTTTTAAATACAGGGCCTCAGGAAGTTTAGGGTAGGCTCAGACTCTACCTCCTGAGTGCTGGGTGATACGCATGGTTGGTTTAGTATGGTGCTAAGGATTAAAGGCTTTTGATATGCCAGGCAAATACTGTATTAACCAAGCTACATTTCCAAGCTGATATAATAGAAGTATGTCAGTTGCTGTTCCTGCTACCATTTACTCTTTCTGAGAGAGATTTATGAAGACTAGGTATCCTGATTTTATTTTTATATCCACTATATTTGTATATAGTGCATTGTATGTAGTAGTAATTTTGTTATAAATAGTTGGTTTAAAGAAATGAAATGTGGGGCCGGAGAGAAAGCTCAGCACTTAAAAACACTGGCTGCTCTTCCAGAGGTCTTGAGTTTCATTCCTAGCAACTACATGGTGTCTCACAACCATCTGTAATGGGATCCAATGCCCTCTTCTGGTGTGTCTGAGGACAGTGATAGTGTTTTCATAAAAATAAAAATCTTAAAATGAAATATTAACTTCTTAGCACAAAGTCAGGAGTGTTCTTTCTGTTACATCCTAAACTGTTTTTTAAAGATAATTTGTGGGCCTACAATCAAGAGCCATAGGTACAGTTCATTTAGTAGCTGCTTAGTATATATGAGGAAGATAAGCTGTAGGTGAGATGAGCAAGACAATATAGAACACACTGCATGAATGTGTATAACCATAATAACAACTGTGTATGCATACTTAATAACAGCTTCATGTTTATACTTGGATTCATGCATTTTATTGTTTTGATCTGAAGGATTGCTTTATTCTAGGAGGCATTATCTATTTGATTTTGGAAGCAAACCAGAGTTCAGTAACTTGTCATGGCCCTATTGGGAGCCCATGGCTGAGTTCAAGGTGTTTATTTATTGTGGATGATTAGATTTTAAGCCACTGTTGACTTAAACTTTCTCTTGTCTTAAAACTAATTCTTTAGGGTTCATCAAGAGTTGTGAAGGTGTTAAAGGATTGAAACGATGTCTAAGTACATAAAGTTAGAGGTCAGATTTAATTTTTCTTTGTATTCCCTCAATGCCATATAACCAGTGATGTTTCGTGAAATAGATACTTAAGTTCTTTTAGAAGCTTCCTTACTGGGAATTAGGGTCTTCCGTAGTCTAGTTCTATGACACATGTGCCATCTAGTGGCTAGAAAATTAATTAAGAGCTCCTTCCTGCTTCCACTTTTCTTCTCATCACCTTTTTGACTATAGAGAATTTTGTGACCAATTGGAACTGATTGTTTTTGTTTAGGCCAGGTTTAAAGTTGGGAAGTTTCTAGCTTATTTTCTGTTGCTGTGATAAAAATACCCCGACTAAGGACAACTTAGGGAAGAAGAGGACTTATTTGATGTACAATTCCAACTTACTGTCTGTTGTTTTGGGATAGTCAAGGCTAGAACTCAAGCAGCTGGTCACATTGTAGCCAAAGCAAAGAGAGAATGTATCCTTGTTTGTTTGCTTTCAGCTTTCTTCTCTTTTTTAGAGATATATTTTTCATTAATGATTTGGATTGCTTATATTTGAAGATCATTTATTTTTATTTTATATGGATGGATGGTTTGTCTGCGTGTAAATGTATGTACCACATACATGCCTGGTGCCCTCAAAAGTCAAAAGAGGGTGTTGAATCCCTGGAATGGGAGTTACAGGTAGTTGTGAGTTGCCATGTGGACTGACTACAGTGGACAGGTCTTTCTATATCAATTAACAAATAAGACAATACACTACCTACATGGACACAGGCCAAGTTGGTCTAGATAATTATTCATTAAGACTGTTCCCAGATGATTACAGGTTTTATCAAATTGATAATTAAAACTAACCATTGTAGAAGGAGACTGTATCTATCCATGGGCAACAACTGTGTCCATAGAAGGTAATGATATACACAGGGTGATGTCCAGTGTGTTACTCTATTGATTGCTACATTGGTGTGCTTGTTTGCTTGCTTACTTTTACTTTGTAGTCCTGGCTGTCCTGGAACTCCTAATGCAGACCAAGCTGGCCTTGAGCTCAAAGAGATCATGTGCCTTTGCTTCCTAAATGCTTCGATTAAAGGTGTGCACCACCATACTTGATCCCTGCTTTTTTATTTTTTATTTTTGAGACAGTGTCACTATATAGCTCTCGTTGTCCTGGAACTCACTATGTAGAGCAGACTGGCTTTTAAAGACATGCATCACTAACCTGGCACCCCACATATTGATTTTTGAGGCAGGGTCAGTTTGAATCAGGAGACCACCAGCTGGCTATGAGCTCCAGGGATCTTCATATTTCTGCTTCCCAAATGATGGGATTATAGATACTCAGCTTTTGATGTGGATTCTTGAGATCTGACTTGTTTAGCAGGGCTTTACTGGCTGAGCCATCTTTCATGCTCTCTTCCCCAAATTTCAGATACGAAAAATCTCCCTTCTGTTTCTCCAGTTTCAGACATGAAAATTGTTATTTCTGTCTTTTACAAATTGGGCTGCATGTAACTGAACATTTAAAACCCTATGAAATGTAAAAAGTGGCCAGTTAAATGAGAGCTTGGACTGTTTTATTGAGCTAGTATCTGTTTTATCCATTATAAACCATACCAGCTGGTATTTAAGCACGCATAGTTTTGGACAATCTAGAGATAACCAAATGCTGGCTGGAATATTTCATCAGTTATCACTGGTCGTCACAGTCATTCATCCAGGTGTGCTCTGGATGAGATTTACAGGTTTAATCTTTAGCTGTTATCATCCCGACTACTATGGTATGTTTCACTTTTTACTGCCAAACTCTGACAATTTTTGAAGAGTAGTACTAGGAAGAGTGAGGGTCACTGAGGGTGTAGCTTTCCTGCCTTGAGTGGGGTAGATAGTAAGGTCTGAGTTACTCTACCACATGAAGAGTTGTAAGACAGGTAAATTTAGGGGTGCCTGTTATGTTTTGTGATTGGAACTTTTGCTTTCTAGGAAGTAGTTAGAATATTTCTTTTTTATTGATTAAAGAAAAAAAGTCAAAGCAGAAAAATCTAACCAGAAATAAAACCCACTTTTATCAGTCTTTCAGTTTCTTTATCAAGTTCACCTTAGGATCCTGGATAGAGCTATTGGGCTGAGAAAGAGCCCACTCAGAGCTGGCCTTGATTGCAGCCATTTTTGATTAGAACTGGTTCTGAATCTATTTCTTAAAGATAAGCAAACCCATCCACAGGGTATACACACATTCATATTTACAGCTTCTGAAGCATTGTTCTTGTGCCCATTTTATGTGTGCACTCCTCTCAGCCTTACTCCTTGTCACTATGAAACATAAGTACACTAAGTCTATCCCACAGATTTTTGATGCCTCACTGAGTAGGAATGAAGTGCTCCCATACAGCCGCTTACAGAGGCGATTGTTTAGTACTTTGCATATAATACACATGCAGAGTGTTGCTAACAGAATGGAATTCCTTTCTCTCTTATTGAGAAAGCTGAGGATAGCAGGCAACATGGAGTAACTTCTGACTTCTAGGTATCTCTCTAAAGCTGTAGGCTCTGTGTTTAGTGTTTGCTTTCTTTATTTTTTTTTTTTTTTTTTTTTCGAGACAGGGTTTCTCTGTGTAGCTGGGCTGTCCTGGAACTCACTCTGTAGACCAGTTGGCCTCGAACTCAGAAATCGCCTGCTTCTGCCTCCCAAGTGCTGGGATTAAAGGCGTGCGCACCACCGCCGTTAGTGTTTGCTTTCTAAGTCACTACTTTAGGTTCTGGTCGCAAACAGATACTGATAGCAGCATAAAAAGGATCAGCTACTTTCATTTAAACATTCCATTGTTAATGTTTCATGTCTGATAAACAAGCCACTTAAATTTTTTTTTTGTTTTTGTTATGCTAGTTCCCCATTCTTGATACTAATTTCTGTGTTAATTTGAGTTTTAATGAACTGTTGTGATAGAAACTCCAAAAACATAGCAGTAGGTTGTATAAAATAAATTTTCTCTTATAGAGTATGAAAAAATTGATCCACCCCTTTCCTTCTCTCCATCCCTCCCTCCCTTTTTCTTCCCACTCTCCTTTGGTCCCACAGTGTTGAGATCTGTTTTCTCTTTCCATCTTGGGTTCCATCCATGTGGGTTCTGGGATTTGAACTTGGGTTATCAAGTTTGCATGTCAAGACCTTTATCTACCAAGATATCTTACCTGACTTTCATGTAGTATGTTGATCATGAAAGGTTGTAGTTGCTAAGATTTCATTGGTGTCTGTGTGATTTCTTCCATGTTTTTTGCACCTTGTAGAGCTCTCCTTGCTTTGTGGCTTGGGTTAGCTGTTAGGTCTGTTTTAGTCCATGGGAAAGAGGAACATAATTTTACCCAGAGCAAATTGTTTTCTTTTTGGGGTAGAGAAATGGCACAGTTGCTTCCAGTCTTGTGACTTGATAAGCAACTACCATGCTTAGCTGTGTAGAGGGTCTCTAGTTGATCCAGTTATGTACCCACTTAAAGTTATGAGGATGAGCACATTATTTTGCACGAAATGATAATTTTTGTTTGGACAGGACTTTATGCTTTATTTTATGCATCTTTCAAGTTCTTTACATACTTTGATTCTACATATCTATTTGGGGGTGCATGTATTTTCTCTCATTTGTGATGTGTTCATCTAGTCATGGGTTCAGTTATCACATAGAAATGTATACTTTCATTGTAACCATCACATTTTTAGTCTCTTTATATTTGATATGAATACACATTTTGTTGATTTGATGCTAAAGTTTTTTTTTTTTTTTAAACAAAAATTGTCTATAGGGTAATCAGGATACCTTGATTGATAAGTCTCATAAACAATGGCCTTTTTTTTTTTTTTTTTTTTGGTTTAATCATTAAAAAAGGCACAGTGCTGTTTGAACTATGAAAACCCAAACAATCTATTGTTGCTTCATGTCACTAATTTTGTTAGTATTTATATTCATTTTTCTCTCCTAAATACTTTCCTAAAATTCATGTTAACTTTAGGTTGATACTCATAAAAATAGTAAAATAAAATTGAAATACTGGTGTGAGAGGTGTGAGTTGAAGTTTCAAGTGAACTTTATTTCAAGATGCTAAGATGGCCATGTCTCGTGTGTGGTAAAGTATGGCCTGGGATATTGGTGAGGAGCTGGTACTGGATATGTAGGCTTAAAGGTTATTAAATGCAGAGGAGGTTGCTGAGACCTAGATAGTAATTAAGTTCTTCCTAGAAAGGCTGTGTTTGCACACAGCCCCTCCTCTCTCCCCTCTTCCTTTCTCCTCCCCCCACTTCTTTCTGGTTAAGTTTATATAGTCCTCAAATTCACTATGTAAAGGTAACTTAGAACAGATCGGTCTCTTAGCTCTCAAGAACTGTGGTTTACAGGCATGTGACACCTTGTCTGACTCAAATCATTCGATCCTCATGAACAATTTTATGAAACATATGATCAAACAGTTTGATAGGTGAATAAAAGAGAAATGCCCTTTATATAATATTTAAATAGCCAGTAGGTAGTTAAATTGATACTTGAGACATGGTCTACAGGTTCATGTTCAAGGACTGTGTAGAAAGGTCTAAATAAATTTCCAATTAGAAAATAAGGATTTGTTTAATGGGGAATTGTGTCAGGAGCATTGGCAGAGGAGGAGTATCTCTTTAATCTGGTAAAGCAGTATGGAAGACAATAGACATCTTCTTATTTAAAAAGAAAAAGTGATATTGGGGTAGAGGTGTTTTAAAAGCTTCACAGGGGCTGGAGAGATAGCCCAGAGGTTACACTTGACTCTTTCAGAGAACCTAGGTTTGATTCCCATATAGTGGGTCACAGCCATCTGTATCTACAATCTAGGGGATCTAGCTTCTCCTTCTGGCCTCTAGGGTCACTGCATGCACGTGGTACACATATGCACACAGTCAAAACACCCATACACATTAAAAGTCTCACAGTAATGCTTCTGAAAAAGTATGTGTAAAGTTTCTGGATTTCAGAGTCCTGAGGAGAATTTTAAAGGACAGCAGAATCAAGGAGCTGTCTGTTCAAGTATTTAGCTTTTAGAATGGCAAGTGACTAGGATGTATAACATTTGCATCAGATTAATAGTCTCAATTTATAAAACCTGAAGAAACTTAAAAAATGAACCACATCAAAATACATTTATTGTATAGATCATCTGTTACAATCCTGAAAATAAGGTTCTAAACAGTTATTTCTAGTGTGGACCTTCTCTAAGTCAATTGTGCTTTGGCCTCAAGGCCCAGTGACGCACAGCTCACATGATGCTGATGACTGTTTTGTATTAGCAATCGACACTGATTATGTATATGAACTTTCCAGATTTGTGAACTGTTATCATTTGCTTTATTTTTTCCATTATTATATATTCTTTGTAGGTAAAATTTTCAGTAATTGAACTCAAAATGACTCTTTATATCCTCTTGTTTACTGTGAAGCAGAAATCAAAGAACAATCTGTGGAAGAGGATGCTGAAACAGAAGTGGATAGCAGCAAACAACCAGTCTCAGCTCTTCAGCGGTCTGTGTCTGAGGAATCTGCAAACTCCCTGGTCTCTGTTGGTGTAGAAGCCAAAATCAGGTTAGACAACCACGAGAGCTGGACTAGAGACACTGACAGGGAAAGGGTGGTGAACTGGCTGGAGACAGGGCTTAGGACCTGGGTGGTGCTTGACCGTTTAAGTACCCTTACGTTTGAAACCCCTGTGTGATGTTGGCATAGAAGTTGGCTATGCTGTGGGCTTTGGAGAGAAGGGGGTATACTAGGATAGTGCTCTAGCCATTCCAGATAAGTAGTGGTATTAGCTATATGCTATTCCTGACTGAAAAGCTGAGAGCCCCCAATGTAAGAATTAAGTTCCGGGGGGTGGTGGGCAAGACACAGTTTTATCAGAGGAACCAGGTTTGGTCCTAGCACCAACATGGTGACTGAAACTGTCTGCAACTCTACTTTTAGGGCATTCTGTCCTCAGTGGATGTCCAGGCATACATGTGACACATAAATAAAATATATACATAGGTAAAACACTTAAACACATTTTTTAAAAGTTGCTAGGAATCTTAAGAAAGGAATTTCTGATATGTATACACTTAACACACTTGTAATAATACCCCCTCTTCATTCTTTAAGAAAGGAGTCCTCCCCACTCACAGTAAATAAATAAATAAAATTGTAACAACAATTAGAAGAAGTGGGGCTGATGAGATGGCACAGAAGATAAAGGCACTTGCTGTTAAGCGTGATGACTCAAGTTTTATCCTCAGGATCCACATGGTCAAAAGACTGTGATCTGTGTGCCTATGTGCTGTACACACAAAATAAATAACATAACGATAAAAGTGGGCTTTCTTTTTCTTTTTGTTTAGTTTTCTTCCCTAAGCTCTGGCTGTCCAGAAACATTCTCTGTAGACCAGGCTGGGTTAGCCCAGGCTAACCTTGAACTCAGACATCTACCTTGCTCTGCCTCCCTTGTGCTGGGATTAAAGGCATGCACTACCACTGCCTGGATGAAAGCTTTTTATTTATGATAAGAAAAAAAATAATAATTACATTTGGGATATTATAACCTATTAGTATGTAGTTCAACTTTCATGGCTTATATTTTTCAATTTCTATTTTGAAGTCTTGAATAAGACTATGAAAGTATTAGATAATTGAATAGTCTCAGCCTCTTAAAATGTTTTGTTTTCATTGTTTTGCTTTTAGTATTTCTCCCTTTTAATTTTATCCTGTGTTAAATCTTGTGACGATGCTCCTCTACTTTTGTATTTTGAGGGTTGTTGAGTATCCTGTGTGCCTCTGCCTTTCTTTAATTCTCAGACAAGTGCACCTAATCTGACAGCTGTTGAGCTTTGCTTGTGTCTTTATCAGTCACAAATTCATATTTCCAGTGAGGCTATATTCCTAAAATACAAACTCTGCTGTCTTCCCAGTTAGCATTTTCATAGAGAAATACATTAGATACCCTTAGAGTGCTCCAAACTTCTCTTCCTCTGTTCTCCTTTTCAACAAATAATACCAATATTTATCTGGTTGCTTATGGATTTGTCTGTGATTTGTATCTTCTTCATAGTTCATTCCTGATTAATTTATAATCTCCTGTCATCTTGACTTAGCCTATTGACTTGGTTGAAGCCATTGTCTTTAAGAGACCTTAAGTATCTTCTTACTTCCTTTCTCCGTCTCATTACATTTCCATAGTCTAATTTAGTTGTAAAAAAGTATCATCTAATCTAAGATCTGGTATTCATTAGATTTAATGGATATTTTATTTAATGTGACATTTTACTTGTATTTGGCATTTTAGGTTCTTTTTGGTTCAGTAACATAGTCTGTAAGGCACAGTCTGTTCTCAGGGTTAACTTCCACTGTTTGTGGAATACACTTTATTCAGCTTCTGTCTTAGTTCTTTGGAAGTTTTGTGTCATCTGTCACAGGAGTTAATATTTTGTGAGAGTGTCTTCCCCAACCACCTTCTTATTGTAATAATTTCTGAATTCTTAACTCCATTGTGAATCTAGGTGAAGAGTATCCAGGTATTTTTTATACTTAGTTCATTTTCCCCCAATATTTTGAGAGGTTTAAATATTTTAAAAATGAAAGAATAGTATTTTGTCAAGCAGTGGTACCCTATGCCTTTAATCACAGCGTTCAGGAGGCAGAGGCAGACAGAACTCTTGAGTTTGAGGCCAGTTTGGTCTATAGAGCAAATACCAGGACAAAAGGGCCTACCCAAAGAAACTGTGTCTTGAATTTAAAAACAAACAAACAAACAAACAAAAAACCATAATATGTTTTACAAATTTCAGATCTCAGAGTGAATCTTTAATCAGTTTTGAGTTGAATTTTTCATGTGGTATGAGACAACGGTTTTATTTCTCTGCATATGGTTCTCCAGTTTTCCTAACACTAATCAATGTAAACTACCTGTCTCTTGCCATATCTGGCAAACATACACTGATAGTAAATATGTGGCTTTATTTCTTAGATTCCTATCTTGTTCCATTGGTGACATAGTTTTATGATCTCTTTGTGATGTGCTTTGCAGTAAGAGGATATGATTTAGCTTTATTTTCTTCTCTCCACTTTGTCATCTTGCTCCAGGGTCTCATTAGACCATGCCTGCTTAGTGCTTGTGAAGGTCCAGCTTTAGTCTGAGTGTGTGTGTGGTGTGTTTGGTTGCATCCATCCATGCATATTTGTTATAGGAAAAATATCATAGAGAAGTCCTGCAAGGTCTCTTATTAAGCGTAATAGTTTCTTTTAAAATTTTTTAGACTGAAGACTTGAGCACATAGTGCAGAATATTCCTGTTTCTATATTTTCACTTGTCCCCTGTAGATTAATATTGTGCAGTAATGTTGTATATTTCTTGCAGTTAATATATCAATATTTTTACATTTCTTTTAAATGGAAGCTTTTAATTCACAAAAAGTTCACATCATGGCTCACTCTTGATGAGATAGTTTGTTGGTCTTCACAGATGGATAATGTCATGTATCTGCTATAACATCCTCATAGAAACTAACCTCACAGTCTTTATTTTCTTCCTATTTAATCCAGTTTGTCTCTTGAGTTCCCCAATTCATTAACAACTCAAAAACTTACTAAACTATTTCTCTTTTTTCTTCATATATACTGGAAAATATAACATGCATAAAGGATGTTTATAAAGTTGTAAATAAACATTGTTAGTATAGGCTTTACAGAGCCCAGGTATATGGTTGTCAGATTTAATATGTAGATCTCCTTTGAGATGGATACTTAGATTTAATCCTTAAGTTTGATTTTGGGGTGGCTGTATGAGTAGAGTGCTTGTCATGCAGTTGTGAGGACCCACCAGGACCCACACATCTAGAGGCTGTCGCACAGCATTCTCTTATCCCAGTCCTCCTATGGGGGATGGAGACAGGACAGCCCTTAGATCTGGCTGAAAGTTAACTTGGTGCACACACTAGGAAACATGCCAGAGAACCCTATTTCCAACAAGGTAGAAGGCAAAGAACAGTACCTTACATAGTTCCCTGGCTTCCACATGCATCTTATGGCACACTCATGATCCTGTTCATACATGAGAATCCATACCTCAATCCACAGAGTTTGATAAATAGCCACGATGTGTTTGGGGGTAGTTCAGTGCTAGAACACTTGCACATCATGCAGTTAAAGCTTGGGGTTTGATCCTCAGTACTACAATAATAAATGATTAAAAGCACCCCAAAGGGGCTACAAAGGCAGCTCAATGGTTAATACCTCTTGCTGCTCTTCCAGAGGACCATGGTTCAATACCCAATATCAATGCTGCGTGGTTTATAGTTGCCTGTAACTCCAGCTCCAGGAGCTCCAGTGCCCTTTTCTTACATCTATGGGAACCTGCATACACCTTACAGATATCTACAGATATATTTAAAAATAAATCTTGAGAGAAGATTTCTTATACTATACTTTTTTATACTATAGAAAAATAGAATTGCAAATATATGATTGTTACTTATTTTGGTTATTCTTACAATACGGTTTATGGAAAATATAGTTAAAAACTTAGTTTAAAATATAACTAAGGTCATTGCATAAAGTTACTTTTCCCCCTCACTATCTTCCTCTCCAGTGAACAGCTCTGCGCATTTTGTTATTGTGGGGAGAAAAGTTCCTTAGGACAAGGAGACTTGAAACAATTCAGAGTAACACCTGGACTTACCTTACCTTGGAAAGATCAACCTTCCAACAAGGACATCGATGACAGCGGTAGTGGGACCTGTGAGAAAATACAGAACTATGCTCCACGAAAGCCAAGAGGACAGAGAAGGTAAGCGGCTTTGATTTAAACCATTGGCAGGCAAAGATGACATCTAACTTATGTTGGATCTCATCAGTTACAGTTGAACAGACGTTTACTGTGTTTCACACATCCATGCAGTACTTGCTGATGTACCACTAACCCGGCAAACAGTGATTTCTCAGTTGTTTTATTTTACATTCTTCTTATCAAAATTAGTATGGCAACAAAAGTTAAACCCTGGAAGAAAAATGTAGTAAAGACAGCATAAGCTAGGGGAATACTCATAGAATTTTCACATGGAAGGAAGATAAAACACACTGAAATAGTTCTTCCTTTCCTTCTTACCTACCAGCTTTTGTTTGTAAAAATGCAATATTGTACCCAAACCAGAATTACTGGCACTATTCATAGCCCTCTTGTCATTCATTCATTTTGTCATTTATTTTTTTCATTCCCAGTTTATGAATGAATGTGTTTTGGAGAGTATTGAGCTGGTCTATAACTTTATTAAAATATAGTTGTCACCTCCCTGTTTGCCGTTCTTTCTTTTCCATCCCTTTCATTGAAGATACCTTTAAAAAAAAGTTTACGCTGGGCGGTGGTGGCGCACGCCTTTAATCCCAGCACTTGGGAGGCAGAGGCAGGCGGATTTCTGAGTTCGAGGCCAGCCTGGTCTACAGAGTGAGTTCCAGGACAGCCAGGGCTATACAGAGAAACCCTGTCTCGAAAAACCAAAAAAAAAAAAAAAAGTTTACATAGCTATATGTATTTATTCATAGACATATTGTAGTTACCTTTAGTGTGCTTTTAGAATTTTTTTTTTTTGTAGTTGTGTATTAAGGACATTTTAATATGTGGGCTTGATAGTTAAGGGAATAAAGTTTTTGTAATTGAAAACAGTATTAAAATTAATTTAGCTTGAGGGCTAGAGAAATATCTCAGCAGATAAGAGCACTTGCTGATATTTGTAGAGGACCAGAGTTGTTGTCGTACAGTTAGTGTCAATGCCACAGTAGGAATTCAGGTTCACTCCTCTTCAAGCTCTGAAGCACCTCTACACTTACGCCGCATACCAAACACACCAACACACACACACACACCTCTCTCTCTCTCTCTCTCTCTCTCTCTCTCTCTCTCTCTCTCTCTCTCCTCTCATTCTGCCTTTAAAAACCTTAGTTTATGATCTGGAGAAATGGTTTGGTTGTTAAGAGTACCTACTGCCCCAACAGAGTACCTCTATTCTATTCCCAGTGTCCATGTGGTGGCTCACAACTCCAGTTCCAAGGGTTCCAATGCCATCTTTTGATTTACACAAGTTCTCATACACTTGTGTGTATCTGCACACTCAGGCATGCACACAGTAAACAAACAATTAAAAGAATAATTTAGCTGTAGAATTCTATACTTTGAGAGCAATGATGCAAGTTTCCAAGAGTCTCTCTTGTCTTTTATGGAAGTTTAAGTGAGCATAGCACTGTTGTGCTGCCATGTTTGAAGATTCAAAGTGAAAAGTGAAATAGTAACGAAGTTTTAAAAAATTTGAAGTTGGAATGATTTAAGAAAACTAGAAGCATTGTACTTATAGTTATGACTTTTTTTTTTTTTTTTTTTTTACTTTGAAGCTAGATCATGTATAAGAACCTTATTTTTCTTTCATCTTAATTCTCACATGTAAACAGGATATACCAAAAGTCCAGCAAGCATATAATCAGTAGTTAGCAAATATAGTCAAGTAGGTCAGACTATATCTTAATGTTTCTATGTTGTGTCTTAGATATGACAATTATAATATTCTTTCGAAGGAAATGGAATTGGGGTTCATTTACGTATAAATGATTTTCATTAATTTTTAATAAAAATTACAGGATTGGATAATTTTATAAAAATAGACGTAGCTTAATGAAAGTTATATGTAATTGGCATTCATTATTAAATAATGACAAGGAGCTTATTAGTGTATACTGAGAATATTTGGCAATCTTGTAAGGGGAGATGATTTAGCTTAGTAATGATTTTAAATATTTATAAATGTATGTTACTAATGAAGTATAAATAGCTAATTAATTTTCATCTTTTTGGTTTTTAGTTACAAGGTCTTACTATGTAGCATAGGCTTCTCTGAAACTATATATAGATCAGGCTGGCCTAAAACTCACAGAGATCCATCTGCCTTTTTTTCAAGTGCTAAATTAAATATGTGGGTCCCTGCTCCTGGCTTCAAGCATATTTGATAAAAGTAGTTTTTAACATGATTCTTGTTAATTTATTTAGTGGTTCTTTTAATCTTTGCTTTTATAGGTTGAAATTTTGTGCTTATTTCAATTGGCTTTTCTTTTTAAAATTATTATTTTTAATTGTGTGTCGATATGTGTGTCTGCTTGGAGAGCAGAGATGATCTCTGGTAAGTTACAAGCCATTCTGAGCTGCACGACACGGGTTTTGGGAACTGAATTCAGTTCCTCTGTAAGAGTAGTATATGCTCTTAGCTGCTTAGCCCTCAACTGGCTTCTCTTGATCTCCTTCCTAAAAGATCTGCTGTCATCCTTAGAGCTGATACAGACATCTGATAAGCACATAAAACCTGTTTCACACTTGAATGCTGAACTTGACTGAGCTTTTTGTTAGGAACTGATTATTAGTAATAGACTAGTTGGTTATCCCACTGATTTTGTTTGTTTGTTTTTTACATTCCTCTTGTGATTAAAATATGCTAAACACAATGTGGCGTTTAATTAACCTTTCCCAGTGAAATAACAATAGCAATGAAGAGTGTACAAATGGATATAGTAAAGAATTTCCTGTAGGCATTCATAAAAATGAGAATTTAAAGTTAGCACAGTATTTTCAGTCTTTTAATGCATTTCCATTACTAAGCTGAAATTACCAGTTATTTTAAATATTTGATAATTTAAATGTACATATTGAACTATGTTAATACTTTTTTCTTCTAGTAATTTTGGTATAAAAGGTTATATCTTGGTTATTATGCTGATTTTTTTAAAAACAGGACTCGTGATAAATATCTACCATACAGAAGTATAATGCATCATAACTTACATTCAGTAGTAATTTGATATAAAATTCCATGAGCTTAAGCATTAGATTATTAGAGAGACATTTTAGTCATAATTATTTTACTTTCCATTTTAATGTTGAATAATAAGAAGTATCTTTAATAATCTTTTAAAAAAATTTTATTGGATATTTATTTACATTTCAGATGTTATCCCCTTACCCCATTTCTCCCCCCCAACCCCATTCTGCCCAGGAACCCTCTATCCCATCCCCCTCCTCCTGCTTCTATCACGATGTGCCCCACCTACCACCCTTCCCCCCACTCCCACCTCCCCACCCTTCAATTCACCTACACTCGGTATCCAGCCTTCATGGGACCAAGAATCTTCCTCTCTCACCTATGCTCAACAAGGCCATCCTCCCCTACATATACAGCTGGAGCCATGGGTCCCTCCCGAAGTGCTCCCAGGCTGGTGGTTTAGACCCTGGGGAGCTTTGGTTGGTTGATATTGTTGCTCTCCTCATGGGGCCCCAAATCCTTTCAACTCCTTCAGTCTTCTCTCTAACTCTCCATTGGGAACCCTTTGATCAGTTCAGTGGTTAGCTGCAAGCATCTGCCTCTGAATATGTCAGACTCTGGCAGACCTCTAAGAAGACAGCTGTATCAGGGTCCTGTCAGCATGCACTTCCTGACATCCACATCAGTGTCTACCTTTGGTGACTGCACATGGGATGGATACCCAGGTGGAATGGTCTCTAGACGGCCCCTCCTTCAGTTTATGTCCCATGCTTTGTCTCCATATTTGCTTCCATGGATATTTTAATACTCCTAAGAAGGACTGAAGCACCTGCACTTTCATCTTCCTTCTTCATGAGCTTCATGTGGTCTATGAGTTGAATCTTGGGTATTTCTAGCTTCTGGGCAAATATCCAATTATCAGTGAGTGAATACCATGTGCATTCTTTTGTGATTGAGTTACCTCACTCAGGATAATTTCTAATTCCATCCATTTACCTAAGAATTTCTCAAATTCATTGTTTTTAATAGCTGAGTAATACTCCATTGTGTAAATGTACCACATTTTTTGTATCCATTCCTCTGTTGAAGGACATCTGGGTTCTTTCCAGCTTCTGGCTATTATAAAATAAGGCTGCTATGAACATAGTGGAGCATAGGTCCTTGTTATATGTTAGAGCATCTTCTGGGTATATGCCCAGGAGTGGTATAGCTGGGTCCTCAGGTAATGCTATGTCCAATTTTCTGAGGAACCACCAGACTGATTTCCAGAGTGGTTGCACCATCTTGCAATCCCACCAACAATGGAGGAATGTTCCTCTTTCTCCACATCCTTGCCAGCATCTGCTATCATCTGAGTTTTTGATCTTAGCCACTCTGACTGGTGTGAGGTTGAATCTCAGGGTTGTTTTGATTTGCATTTCCCTGATGACTAAGGATGCTGAACATTTCTTTAGGTGCTTCTCAGCCATTCACATTTCCTCCGTTGAGAATTCTTTGTTTAGCTTGATACCCTATTTTTTAATAGGGTTATTTGGTTGTCTAGAGTCTAATTTCTTGAGTTCTTTGTATATATTGGATATTAGTCCTCTATCGGATGTGGGATTGGTAAAGATCTTTTCCCAATCTGTTGGTTGCCGTTTTGTCCTACTGACAGTGTCCTTTGCCTTACAGAAACTTTCCAATTTTAAGAAGTCCCATTTGTCAATTCTTGATCTTAGAGCATAAGCCATTGGCGTTCTGTTCAGGAACTTTCCCCCTGTACCCCAGTATTTAAGGTTCTTCCCAAAATTCTCTTCTATTAGTTTCAGTGTATCTGGTTTTATGTGAAGGTCCTTTATCCACTTGGACTTGAGCTTTGTACAAGGAGATAAGAATGGATCGATTTGCATTCTTCTACATGCTGACCTCCAGTTGAACCAGCACTATTTGTTGAAAATGCTGTCCCTTTTCCAGTGGACAGTTTTAGCTCCTTTGTCAAAGATCAAGTGACCATAGGTGTGTGGGTTCATTTCTGGGTTTTCAGTTCTATTCCATTGATCTTCCTTCCTGTCTCTCTACCAATACCATGCAGTTTTTATCACTACTGCTTGAGATCAGCGATGGTGATTCCTCCACAAGTTGTTTTATTGTAGAGAATAGTTTTCACTATCCTGGGTTTTTTGTTATTCCAAATAAATTTGAGAATTTCTCTTTCTAACTCTGTGAAGAATTGAGTTGGGATTTTAATGGAGATTGCATTGAATCTGTAGATTGCTTTTAGAAAGATGGTCATTTTTACTATCTTAATCCTGCCAATCCATGAGCATGGGAGATCTTTCCATCTTCTGAGATCTTCTTCAATTTCTCTCTTTAGAGACTTGAAGTTCTTGTCATACAGATCTTTCACTTGCTTGGTTAGATTCACACCTAGGTATTTTACATTGTTTGTGACTATTGTGAAGGGTGTCATTTCCCTAATTTCTTTCTTAGCCTGTTTATCTTTCAAGTAGACGAAGGCTACTGATTTGTTTGAGTTGGTTTTATAACCAGCCACTTTGCTGAAGTTGTTTATCAGGTTAGGAGTTCTCTGGTGGAAGTTTTGGGGTCACTTAAGTATATTATCATATCATCTGCAAATAGTGATATTTTAACTTCTTCCTTTCCTATTTGTATCCCCTTGACTTCTTTTTGCTGTCTAATTGCTCTGGCTAGGAATTCCAGTACTATATTGAATAGGTAGTGAGAGAGTGGACAGCCTTGTCTAGTCCTTGATCTTAGTGGTATTGCTTCAAGTTTCTCTCCATTTAGTTTGATGTTGGCTACTGGTTGGCTGTATATTGCTTTTACTATGTTTAGGTATGGGCCTTGAATTCCTTATCATTCCAAGACTTTTACCATGAAGGGATGTTGAATTTTGTCAAATTCTTTCTCAGCATCTAGTGAGATGACCATGTGGTTTTTTCCTTTAAATTTGTTTGTATAGTGGATTACATTGATGGATTTCTGAATATTGAGCCATCCCTGCATTCTTGGGATAAAGCGTACTTTATCATGATGGATGATTGTTTTGATGTGTTCTTAAATCGGTTTGTGAGAATTTTATTGAGTATTTTTGCATTGATATTCATAAGGGGGATTGATCTGAAGTTCTCTTTCTTTGTTGGGTCTTTGTGAGGTTTAGGTATGAGCGTGATTGATTGTAGCTTCATATAACGAATTGAGTAGTGTTTCTTCTGTTTCTATTTTATGGAATAGTTTGAAGAGAATTGGTATTAGGTCTTCCTTGAAGTTCTGATAGAATTCTGCACTAAAACCATCTGGTCCTTGGCTCTTTTTGGTGAGGAGACTTTTTAATAACTGCTGCTATTTCTTTAGGGGTTATGGTACTGTTTAGATGGTTTATCTGCTCCTGATTTAACTTTGGTGCCTGGTATCTGTCTAGAAAATTGTCCATTTCATCCAGATTTTCCAGTTTTGTTGAGTATAGGCCTTTGTAGTAGGATCTGATGACTTTTTAAATTTCCTCAGTTTCTGTTATCTCTCCCTTTTCAATTCTGATTTTATTAATTTGGATACTGTCTCTCTGCCTTCTTGTTCGTCTGGCTAAGGGTTTATCTATCTTGTTGATTTTCTCAAAGAACCAGCTCGTGATTTTGTTGATATTTTGTATAGTTCTTTCGGTTTCTACTTGGTTGATTTCAGCCCTGAGTTTGATTATTTCCTGCTGTCTACTCCTCTTGGGTGTATTTGTTTCTTTTTGTTCTAGAGCTTTCAGGTGTGCTGTCAAGTTGTTAGTGTATGTTCTCTCTAGTTTCTTTTTGTAAGGCACTTAGAGCTCTGAGTTTTCCTCTTAGCACTGCTTTCATGGAGTCCCACAAGTTTTGATATGATGTGTCCTCATTTTCATTAAATTCTAAAGTCTTTGATTTCTTTCTTTATTTCTTCCTTGAACAAGTCATCATTGAGTAGAGCATTTTTCATTTTCCATGTGTATGTGGGCTTTCCATTGTTTTTGTTATTATTGAAGACCAGCCTTAGTCCGTGGTGATCTGATAGGATGCAAGGGATTATTTCAATCTTTCTGTATCTTTTGAGGCCTGCTTTGTGACCAATTATATGGTCTATTTTGGAGAAGGTACCATGAGGTGCTGAGAAAAAGGTATATCCTTTTGTTTTAGGATGAAATCTGCTATAGCTATCTGTTAAATCCATTTGGTTCATAACTTCTGTTGATTTCATTGTGTCTCTGTTTAGTTTCTGTTTCCATGATCTGTCCATTGCTGAGAGTGGGTTGTTGAAATCCCCCACTATTATTGCTTGAGGTGCAATGTGTGCTTTGGGCTTTAGTAAAGTTTCTTTTATGTATGTGTGTGCCCTTGCATTTGGAGCATAGATGTTCAGAATTGAGAATAGATTTTTTCCTTTGATAAGTATGAAGTGTCCTTATTTGTTTTGATTACTTTTGGTTGAAAGTTGATATTATTTTATATCAGGATGGCTATTCCAGCTTGTTTCTTGGGACTGTTTGCTTGGGAAATTTTTTTCCAACCTTTTCTCTGAGGTAGTGTCTGTCTTTGTCCTGTATGCAGCACAACTCTGGGTCCTGTTTATGTATCCAGTCTGATGGTCTATGTCTTTTATTGGGGAATTGAGTCCATAGATGTTAAGAGATATTAAGGAAAAGTGATTGTTTCTTCCTGTTATTTTTGTTATTAGAGGTGGAATTATGTTTGTGCAGCTATCTTATTTTGGCTTGTTGGAAGATTACTTTCTTGCTTTTTCTAGGTTGTAGTTTCCCTCCTTGTGTTGGAGTTTTCCATCAATTATCCTTTGAAATGCTGGATTTGTGGGAAGATCTTGTGTAAATTTGGTTTTGTCATGGAATATCTTGGTTTCTCCATCTATAGTGATTGAGAGTTTTGCTGGGTACAATAGTGTGGCTGGCATTTTTGTTCTCTTAGGGTCTGTATGATATCAATGCAAGATCTTCTAGCTTTTATAGTCTCTGGTCAGAAGTCTGGTATAATTCTTATAGGTCTGCCTTTACATGTTACTTTACTTTTTTCCCTTACTGCTTTTAGTATTTTTTCTTTGTTTTGTGCATTTGATGTTTTGATTATTATGTGACTCGAGGAATTTCTTTTCTGGTCTAGTCTATTTGGAAGTTCTGTAGGCTTCTTGTATGTTCATGGGCATCTCTTTCTTTAGGTTAGGGAAGTTTTCCTCTATAATTTTGTTGAAGATATTTACTGGCCCTTTAAGTTGAGAATCTTCACTCATCTATACCTATTATCTTTAGGTTTGGTCTTCTCATTGTGTCCTGTATTTCCTGGATGCTTTGTGTTAGGAGCTTTTTGCATTTTGCATTTTCTTTGACAGTTGTGTCAATGTTTTCCATGGCATCTTCTTCACATGAGATTCTCTCTTCTTGCTCTTGTATTCTGTTGGTGATGCTTGCGTCTATGACTCTTGATCTCTTTCCTAGGTTTCCTATCTCCAGGGTAGTCTCTCTTTGAGATTTCTCTATTTGTAGATCCTGGATGGTTTTGTTTAATTCCTTCACCTGTCTGGTTGTGCTTTTTTGCAATTCTTTAATAGATTTTTGTGTTTCCTCTTTAAGGGCTTCTACCTGTTTACCTGTGTTCTCCTGTATTCTTTAAGGGAGTTATTGATGTCCTTCTTTAAGTCCTCTATCCTCATCATGAGAAGTGATTTTAATTCTGAATCCTGGGTGTCCAGGGCTTGCTATGGTGGGAGAATTGGGTTCTGATGATGCCAAGTAACTTTTGTTTCTGTTGCTTATGTTCTTGAGCTTGCCTTTTGACATCTGTTTAACTCTAGTGCTACTTGTACTCACTATCTCTGACAAGAGCCTATCTTTCTAGTTATTTGGCTTGTGTCAGAACTTCTCAGAGTCCAGATGTCCCTGAGGTCCTGTGAGTCTGAGCTCCTGGGTGAAGAACTCCTGGGATTCAGGCTGCCTCTGGGATCCTGGAATCCTGCTGCTCTGAGTGCAGTGGTTCCTCCAGGATGTCTCAGGATATGGTGTCTTCAAGGGAACAGAGCAGCTAGGTGTCTGCCCCAGCCAAAAGGGTTTCTAAATAATCTTAAGTAATAGCTAGAGTGTTGTTGTTTGCCGGACCTCAAGTCTTCAATGTGGTAAATACTTCAGCTTTGTTATTTACCTTTATCTCATTATACTATGTTTCTTATTCCTCATGCCCTTAGGACCTGTTTTCCTTTTACTTTGTACGATACAGTCTGAGATTACTCAGCATCATGCACGACCAGCTGTTGATACATGGGGATCATGAGAAACCTGCAGTTCACACGCTCACTTTTTTCCCTCTCAGTTTTTAGACTCAAATGGCTTTTCATTTTCCCTTGGAAATAGTCTGTACATTTAGTTACCTGCCAGCTGTGTGTTAAGATACTGTATGTTAAAATGTTCTCATATGTTTTATATGTAAAACTGAAAAAAATTTTTCATTGTATTTTTAAAAACATGATTCCTGGGTAGAATGAGTTAGTTTTCAATGGAAAAAATGAATTTATAACTGTAATTGTCATATTTCCTGTGATTGTGAGAGACTTTAACTGTTGCTTACATAAAATAATGTAACAACTACTTTAATATTATGAATAATAAGAACAGATGAATTCTTGAAATTTTTGTGGCTCTAATGTAGTAATTAAATTTTATTTGACATACTTTGTACTCATTGTTATAAAATGAAGTGATTTTTCTAATTATTCTTTCACAGCTTTTATCTTTCTTAATTTTGTTTTTAGAGAACGATCTCCCCAGCAGAATGTTGTTTCTTGCGTAAGTGTAAGCACCCAGACAACTTGTGAAGATCAAGCTGGCAAGTTATGGGATGAACTCAGTCTGGTTGGCCTTCCAGATGCCATTGATGTCCAAGCCTTATTTGATTC
Source organism: Mastomys natalensis (assembly GCA_021653895.1). Classification (NCBI taxonomy): domain Eukaryota; kingdom Metazoa; phylum Chordata; class Mammalia; order Rodentia; family Muridae; genus Mastomys; species Mastomys natalensis. Next base: position 145,125 of record JAJTUV010001232.1, read on the forward strand.
CACAGGTAAGGGCCTCTGGTCAGTAACAGCTTCCATTTGATTCCAGAAGCATTTATACTTGGTGCTTATTCAGTGGTAAATTCTAGAAATAAGTAGGATCATGTAAACAGGACACTTACAAAATGTGTCATAATTGAGTTTGCTTGACTAAGCATTTGATTGTGATAGGTATTTGACAATTGAAAGAAAAACTTTAAAGATCCTTGTGAAAACATTGTGAGCATTTTAGGCCAGACCTTGAACCAGTGGGAGTGACATTCAGGTGGTTTACTTACTGCAGCAGTATGGTGGGTGATTCACAGAGTGTAACGCTGCTGGTAATTTGAGTCAGTTGCAATTGACCTGATCGTTGATGGTAGACCAAATGTTATGCAAAGGAAAATTCAATCAGATGGTGGTTCTTGCATGGAATTGAGAGAATCGAAGTTAGATGCAGTTAATTTTCCATGCTCCTTGTCATCAACTTCGTATTAAACAGTTCTTTTCATTTTATGTAAAGACACTAAATAGGATGGTGTTTAAATAAAACAACTAATGGGATTTTGCTTATAGAAGAAGTAATTAGTAATTTACAAACTTCCTGTGTACTTCAGAATCACTGGAAGGCTTGTTAACGCAAAGATTACTGGGCTGCAGTACAAGACATATTGATTTTAGTAGGTCTTAATTATGCCCTGTGATTTTGCATTCCTGAAAAGTTCCCAAGTAGGTATTCTCACCCCCAAGTCACAGTCAGGGCCAGTTGGAGAAAGGCTACTTTAATGGAATCATATGAAGATATATTGTATTTTTACACATCGTTGTTTGGGTTTTGAGATAATTTTTTATTCTGCAGTCCTCATTAACCTAGCCTCGAACTATATAGCACTGGTGGACTTTGAATGGATCCTCCTACTTCACCCTCCTGAGTACTGAGATTAGAATCATGAACCACTCCAACCAAGTTGCATCAATACCTTTAGTATTTCTTGCATTGTTCATTTTCTTACTTTAGGCACCTGCTGGGCTCATCGTCGGTGTGTGGAATGGTCACTGGGAATATGCCAAATGGAGGAGCCGCTGTTAGTGAACGTGGACAAAGCTGTTGTCTCAGGGAGCACAGAAGTGAGTGGAAGAAACAAATATTTAAACTGCTTTTTTTTTTTTGCTTTTGTTTTGTTTTTGAGAATTTAATATGTAGTAGAGAATGATCTTGAACAGCTGATCCCGTGCCTTTACCTCTTCAGTATCTGTGTGGTGCTATGGATAGAATCCAGACTTTGGACATCCTTAGCCCTGTCCTACAGTCTTCTAACATTTTCCAATCTAAAATTTCACTTGGGAGAATTATTTACTAAATGCATACTATAATAGAAAACTCTTAAAACACAAAATTGCTAATTTATACCAAGAATGTAGTTTGTATAAGTTTATTTTTCAGCTAACTTAAAACTTACTTCACATTTAAATAAAAAGAGATCAGTTTTAGAAATGGGAATCCTAATTACGTTTATGTGTTCGTGTGGTCATCCATCCATCCATTCATCCATCCATCCGTCTGTCCGTCCATCCATCCTCTTGAACTCACAGAAGTCCTCCTGCTTCTGTCTCTCAAGTGTTAGGATTAAAAGTGTTTGCCTCTATGCCCAGTTTTATGTAGTGACTTTTACTTATTTATTGTTTTATGAGCTCAGGTTCCTCTGTGTAGCCATGGCTGTCTAGGAACTCTGCTCTGTAGACCATGCTGGGCTTGAACTCAGAGATCTATCTGCCTCTGTCTCCTGAGTGCTGGGATTAAAAGGTCTGCACTATCACTGTCTAGTGTACATGTTGTGACTTTAAAAGAGCAAAATAATAAAGATTTCCACAATACGGAAGAAGTATAAATGTTGATGAAAACATTTTTGTTCATTCCATTTGTCAGTTTACTAAACCTTTTTAGTAATATCTCACAATAACATGCAATCTGTGTTTTTCAAAGCTTCCCCTTTGTTTTGATGTACCTTTAAATGCTCACAAGTAGAAGTAGAAGTAGAAGAAATAGAAGCTACTTCCCATTGTGAAGGCAGTAGCGCGCCCCCCCACCCCCATGATCTTTCTTGTTATCTATAAATTCCTTTTACTTTTGGATAAATAAATGGAGAAGTGATATAGCTCCTCGAAAAGAACATGAAAGCTAGAAATTTTGACTATAGGAACTGTAAGGCTTTCAGAAATATACACTCGAATTATTGAATGGCTTAATCTGTATGAGTAATTGTCAATTTAAGAATAGTCTGGTGACAGTCTTGTAGCTCTAATTACTCAGGGCTTAGCTAGGAAGGTTGCAAAATCAGGCCCAGATTGACTATGGCTTCTTTTTTAAATTTTGTCCTTTGGTTCACTAGCTATTGATATTTAAATTTTTCAGTATTTTAAAAAAAATGAGGTGAGTAACATTTCACAATACAAAATTCTATGAAATTCTAATATTAGAGTCTAAAAGTAAAATTTTGAGTGGAGGTAAATAACATCATACCAACTTATTTTCATGTTTGGTAAAGTTTACCACAGTGGAGTTGTTGCTACAGATATCCAGACACTTTGAATTCCTTTTCAGCATATGACTACTTAAAGTTGCAATTTTTCTGTTTTTGATTGTTTTGACCTTAAAAAACCAAACCAAACCAAAATAACAACAAAAACCCCAAAACCAAAAAAGTTGGGCAGTGGTGGCCCATGCCTTTAATTTTAGCACCTAGGGGTCCTAGGCAGGCTGATCTATAAGTTTGAGTCCAGCCTGGCCTATAGAGTGATTTCTGGACAACAAAGGTTACACAGAGAAACCCTGTTTCCCAAAACAAAACAAAAACAAACCAAACAAACAAATCAAACCAAGCCAAAAAAAAAAAAGCAAAGCTCTAATACATGGCAGTCAGGTCTGCCTACCTTTGCCTCCTGTGTGCTGGAAAACTAAAGTCCTACGTACTACCCCCTGGCCTCTTCTCTCTTTTTAACAATCATTGCCTTTTGTGTTTTTTCAGCTGTATTTATCTTTAGAGAGTATCCACTATTTTGTTGGTCTTAGGTATATTTTTGTTTGCTTATCCAGCTTATGTTAAAATTTCTTTTTACTTTTCAGTTGTGGGTTTTTTTTTTTTTTTTCCTCTTGTTTCTCTGTCTCTTTGAGGTATATTATCAAGTTGTTTATTTGAGATCTCTCTCTTCTCCCCCACTTGGTCTGTCTCTCTGGTCTGTTTGTCTCTGCATGTGTGCCATGGTTGTGCAGAGGCTAGAAGAGCACCTTGGATACTTTGGAGCTAGAGTTATTATATAGCAGGTTGTAAGCCACCTACAGTGGTTGCTGGGAACTGAATTTGGGTTCTTCGTGTACATAAGTCCTGCTTTTACTCCATCTCCTTGAAGCCGTTCGGTTTTGTGGTATATGTACTCATTACTGCAAACCTCCCTGTTAGTACCGCATTTTCTGTCTCATACAAGTTTTGTTTTAATTTTCATTTGTTTCAATAATTTAATTTCCTTTCAGTGTCTTCCATTATTCATCGGTCACTTAGTACCAGTATGTATTTCTACGTACTTGGATCTTTTCCTTTTTTCCCCCTTTTTTGTTTAAGAAAGATACATGAAGTAATTATAGTTTTTTAAAAAATTATTGGGATATGACTTGTCATGATTGATTCTAGAATATATGTCTTCAGTTCTCTGGCATATACTGGCCTTCTTAGTCTCTCTTTTAATTTTTTTTTAACATGTATATGTGATATGAGTGTGTTTATGTGTGTTAGTGTATGTGTGTGCACATGTGTGTAGGCCAGAGTTTGACATCAGGTATTTACTGCTCACTGGACTCAGAGGGCACAGATGCTGCTAGTCTAGCTCACCAGGTTGCTCTCAGGATCCTTTGCTTTCATCTCTGGACTGGTCTCCAAGCCCACTCAGCTGTTATCTGGGTCCCGAGGATCCAAACTCTGGCCCTTATGCTTACACAGCCTTATGCTTGCACAGCCTCATGCTTGCACAGCCAGCACTTCATCCATGAGAGACTTCCCTAATAAAGATTTGATGTAAAATCTTATTTGCGGTGGTGAGGTGAGTGTACCTATTCCATCAGACCTCTCTTTGCATTTTGTGTGATTCTTTACCAGTAAAATACGTTTCTTGTGTGGTACAAATCCATCAGAGTCCTGCTCATTCATTCATTCATTCATTCAGTAATTTTATTTGGCCAGTTTAAGGCCTTTGACTAATGACCTTAATATATTTCTATTCAGTGTTATTATTGGTAAGTGTGGAATTTTTTCTGTGCTTTTGGTTTTTGTGCTCTGTTTCTTTTTTCTTCTTTTTCTTTTTAACTATTCTTTAATCTTTTTTTTTTTTTTTTTTAAACAGTCCAGTCTTTATCCCCCTCTCGGTCAACCCTCTGACTGTTACTCATCCCATTGCTCCTCCCTATCTCCAAGAGGATGTGCCCACCTCCCACCTCCACTCTAGCCAACCTCACCAGTCCCTGGGGCCTCAAGGGTTAGGTGCATCTTCGCTGACTGAGGCCAGACCAGGTCGTCCTCCTCTGTATATGTGTCAGGTGCCTCATATCAGCTGGTGTATGCTACTGGTTGGTGGCTTAGTATCTCAGAGATCCCTGGGGTCCAGGTTAGTTGAGACTGTTGGTCTTCCTGTGGGGTTGCCCTCATCTGCCTTTCCCTAATTTGACAACAGGGTTGCTTGACTTTGACTTTGACTGCTTTGACAACAGTCCAATGGTTGGATGTAAGTATCTGCATCTGACTCTTTCAGCTGCTTGTTGGGCCTCTTGGAGGGTGCTATGCTAGACTTCCTGTCTGCAAGCACACCACAGCATCAGTAATAGTGTCAGGCCTTGGGGCCTCCCTTTGAGCTGGATCCCAATTTGGGCCATTCACTGGACCTTCTTTCCCTCAGTCTCTTCTCCATTTTTGTCCCTGCAGTTCTTTCAGACAGGAACAATTAAGGGTCAGAGTTTTTGACTGTGGGATGGCAACCCCCTCCCTCCACTTGATGTTCTATCTTTCTACTGGAGGTGGACTCTACAAGTTCCCTTTCCCCACTGTTGGACATTTCATCTAAGGTCCTTCTCTTTGAGTCCTAAGAGTCTTTCACCCGCCAGGTCTCTGGTACATTCTGGAGGGTTCCCCCAACCTCCTACCTCCCAACGTTGCCTGTTTCCGTGCTGTCTGCTGGCCCTCAGGGCTTCAGTCCTTTCCCCCCACCCAATACCTCATCAGGTTCCCCCCTTTCCCTCCCTGTCCCCTTTCCCACGCAGGTCCCTCCATCCCTTCCCCCTTGTAATTGCTTCTTCTCCTCCCAAGTGAGATTGAGGTGTCCTCACTTGAGCCCTTCAGCTTGTTGACCTTTTTGAGTTTTGTGGACTGTATCTTGGGTATTTTGTACTTTTTTTTGTTTTGTTTGTTTTTGGCTAATGTCCACTTACTAGTGATTACATACCATGCATGTCATTTTCGGTCTGAGTTACCTCACTCAGGATGTTATTTTCTAGTTCCATCCATTTGCCTGTGAAACTCAGGATGTCTTCGTTCTTAATAGCTGAGTAGTATTCCATTGTGTAAATGAACCGCATTTTCTGTATCCATTCCTCTGTCATGGGACATCTGGTTTGTTTACAGCTTCCAGCTATCACAAACAAGCCACTATGAGCATAGTGGAACACATACCCTGTGGCATAGTGGGTCATGTTTTGGGTATATGCCCAAGAGTAGCTGGGTCTTCAGGTAGGTCTATTTCCAATTTTCTGAGGAAGCTCCAGATTGATTTCCAGAGTGGTTGTACCAGTTTATAATCCCACCAGCAATGGAGGGGTGTTCCTCTTTCTCTACATTCTTAACAACATGTGCTATCACCTAAGTTTTTGATCTTAGCCATTCTGATTGGTGTAAGGTGGAATCTCAGGGTTATTTTGATTTGCATTTCTCTGATCACTAAGGACTTTGAATATTTCTTTAGGTGCTTCTCAGCCATTTGAGATTCTTCTGTGAATTCTCTATTGACTATGGCCTTTGCCTTGCAGAAGCTTTTGAGTTTCATGAGGTCCCATTTATCAATTCTTGATCTTAGAGCCTTGAACCATTGGAGTTCTGTTTAGAACATTTCCCCCTGTGCCAATGAGTTCACGGCTCTTTCATACTTTCTCTTCTATTTGATTCAGTGTATCTGGTTTTATGTTGATGTCCTTGATCCACTTGGACTTGAGCTTTGTGCAAGGTGACAAATAATGGGTCTATTTTCATTTTTCTACATACAGACAGCCAGTTAGACCAGCACTATTTATTGAAGATGCTTTCCTTTCTTCTTTGTATATTTTTGGCTTCTTTGTCAAAGATTAAGTGTCCACTATTGTGTGGTTTTATTTCTGGGTCTCAATTATCTTCCATTGATGAACCTGTCTGTCTCTGTTACCAATACCATACAGTTTTTATCACTATTGCTCTGTGAGTACAGCTTGAGGTCTGGCAAGGTGATTCCCCTAGCAGGTCTTTTATTGTTAAGAATTGTTTTTGCTGTTCTAGTTTTTTTTTTTGTTTTGTTTGTTGTTGTTGTTTCTCCAAGATGAATTTGAGAATTATTCTTTCCATGTCTTTGAAGAATCGTGTTGGGATTTTGATAGGGATTGCATTGAATCTGTAGATTGCCTTTGGTAGGATGACCATTTGTACTATATTAATTCCTCCAATCCATGAGCATGGGAGATCTCTCCATTTTCTGAGATCTTCTTTGATTTCTTTCTTGAGAGACTTGAAATTATTGCCATACAGATCTTTCACTTATTTGATTAGATTTACCCCAAGATATTTTGTATTACTTGTGCCTATTATGAAGGGAGTTGTTTCCCTAATTTCTTTCTCAGCTTGATTGTCATTTGTATAAAGGAAGGCTATTGATTTATTTGAGTTATTTTTATATCCAGCCACTTTGCTGAAGTTGTTTATCAGCTGCAGAAGTTCTCTGGAATTTTTGGGGTCACTTATGTATATTATTATATCATCTGCGAATACTGATACCTTTATTTCTTCTTTGCCAATTTGTATCCCCTTGATCTCTTTTTGTTGTCGCATTGTTTTAGCTAGCACTTTGAGTACTATATTGAATAGATAAGGGGAGAGTGGCCATCCTTGTCCCCGATTTTAGTAGGGTTGCTTCAAATATGTCTTCATTTAATTTGATATTTACTGTTGGTTTGCTGTAAATTACTTTTATTATGTTTAGGTGTGGGCCTTGAATTCCTGTTCTCTCTAATACTTTTAACATGAACAAGTATTGTATTTTGTCAGATGCTTTTTCTGCAAGTAGAGATGATCATAGATTATGTCAATGGATTTTCTTATATTGAACCAACCTTGCGTCCCTGGGATGAAAACCTACTTGATTGTGGTGAATGATGGTTTTGTATGTTCTTGGATTTGGTTTGTAAGAATTTTATTGAGTATTTTTGCATCAATATACATAAGCAAAATTGGTCTCTTTTTTTGGTTGCATCCTTGTGTGCTTTAGGTATCAAGAGTAATTGTGGCTTCATAGAATGAATTAGTAGTGTTCCTTCTGTTTTCTATTTTATGGAATAGTTTGACAAATATTGGCATTAGGTCTTCTTTGAAGGAAGATCTGGTAGAATTCTGCACTAAATCCGTCTGGCCCTGGGCCTTTTTTGGTTTGTAGATTTTAAATGACTTCTTCTCTTTCCTTATGGGATATGGGCCTCTTTAGATAGTTTACCTGCTCTTGGTTTAACTTTAGTATGTGGTATCTGTCTAGAAAATCATCCATTTCATCTGTATTTTCCAGTTTTGTTGTACATAGGTTTTGTAGTAGGATCTGATGATTTTTTGAATTTCCTCTGTTTCTCTTGTTATTTTTCTGTTGTTATTCTCTTTTCATTTCTGGTTTTGTTAATTTGGATACTGCCTCTGGGCCATTTGTTCATTTGACTAGGCGTTTATCTATTTTGTTGATTTTCTCAAAGAACAAGCTTTTGGCTTTGCTGATTCTTTTTATTGTTCTCTTTGTTTCTATTTGGCTAATTTTTGATTCATGAGCTGGGGAAAAATTTCCAACTTCCGTTATGTTCCTCAGTTTCTTCAGAGACTTGAAGTTTTTGTCATACAAGTCTTTCACTTGCTTGGTTAGTTACACCAAGATGTTTTATATTATTTGTGGCTAATATACATCTTATATTATAAAGGGTGTTGTCTCCCTAATTTCTTTCTCAGCCTGTTCATTGTTTGTATACATGAGGGCTAATGATTTTTGACTTAATGTACAGCCACTTTTCTGAATGTGGTTGTCAGCTATAGTCTCTGTTAGAAATTTTTGGGGTTACTTATATATACTATCATATCACATCTTGAATAGTAATACCTTGAATTCCTTTCCAATTTGTAGCCCCTTAATCTCCTTTAGTTGTCTTATTGCTCTAGCTAGGATTTTAAGTACAATGTTGAATAGATAGGGAGAGAGTAGGCAACCTTGTACCTGATTTTAGTGGAATTATTTTAAGTTTCTCTTCATTTAATTTGATGTTGGCTATTGGCTTGCTTTAAATTGCCTTTATAGTCTTTAGGTATGCACCTTTGTATCTGATTTCTCCAAGACTTTTATGGATTTTCATATATTGAACCATCCCTGCATCTCTGGGTTGAAGCCTACTTTATCATAGTGGATTATGTTTTTTGGTGTGTTCTGGACTTGGTTTGTGAGTATTTTATTGGGTAATTTGCATCAATTTTTTTTTCAGACAGATTGTTTCAGTAGTAAGATACAGATATTTCTTGTCTTCTTAACCCTCCTCAAAGTTTTGTAAGTCATTTCTTTTTTTCTTTTCAGCGATGTGCATTTTGCAAACACCTTGGAGCCACTATCAAATGCTGTGAAGAGAAGTGTACCCAGATGTACCATTACCCATGTGCTGCAGGGGCTGGCACCTTTCAGGACTTTAGTCACTTCTTCCTTCTCTGTCCAGAACACATCGACCAAGCTCCTGAAAGATGTAAGTTTATACATACAGTTGTAAATTTACTTGGTACTTACTTAAGACATCACATGTGGATTTGGAGAGTTACTTTACTTGTATTAAAAGGTAATAATATGAAATTCTCAATCCCAGCATTTGAGAGGCAGAGGCAGGTGGATCTACAAATTTTAATCCAGTCTGTATAGTCTACAGAGTGAGTTCCAGGATAGCCAGGGCTACACAGATAAACCCTGTCTTGAAAAAGGAAAAAAAAAAAAAAAGCAAAACAAAAAAGAAATTGATATTTTTGCTGTACAGTCTCCTCTCTTCCTCAGGGTCTTGCTGTGTAGCTCTGGCTCTCCTCGACCTCATAGGTGACCTGCTTGCCTGTGCCTTCCATCTGCTGGTCTTATAGACATGTATCACTAGATCTGGTTTGTTACATGTTTTTGAGTGGAAAGCTATGACCAGTATATTTTTTGTTATTAATTTTTAAAAAAAGTATAGAATAGAGTTTACTCAGGGCATGGAGAGGGAAGTTGAAAGGATAATAGAGGCAGAGAGAGTGAGTAGAGAAATAGAGGCCGGCCGTGAGCACGTGGAGAAAGAAGGAAAGCTATGGGGACAGCTGCTATTAATTTTAAAAAGGTTATTTTCTCTAATATTCAACATTTTCATATTTTAAAAAATGCTTTAAACCATTTTAGAAGACACACTGAGGATATAGTATTTTTTAACATTTCTAAAGAAAAGAATTCACTTAAAGGTTGAATAGTGTTCAGTGTCTTTTACAGAAGAACAGTGTCAGTGGGTCAGTGTAAAACTGATTCCAGTGTTGGTCAGAATATTATCTCTAGGAGCATCACTCACTGGCTGACATCTTGTTCATGAACTCTATAGACCTGGTTGTGGGACAGACATCTCTAGTGCTGCTTCACAGCCCTTCCATCTTGCTTATCTCTAATCTGCAGTCCTGGGTTTTGCTTTCTTTTCCACTAGAGTTTTATAATGATAATAAAATGCTGTTTTATGTTTGAGTTTTAATGAGCACAGAACATTATAATTTCTTTTTACTTTATTACTAACCAAAGATCTGTTTTTTCCTATGGATGCAATACATGTTTTGCTTTTAAAATTTTAATTTATGATATGTATATGTGTGCATATGGTGTGTGAGAGTCAGAGGACTACTTTGTTCAGTCAGAGTCTTTAATTTTATTTTTAGATGGGTTCTAGGATTGAATTTTCTTCCCAGGCTTTGCACAGCAAGTGTTTTTACTACCTTGAGTCATTTGTCAGCATGTACACTTAAGGAACATCTTTCTTTTCTCCTAGAAATTTAATTTTCAGTTTCTGAAGTCTTCATGATTACTTACTTCATGATTATTATTTTCATTGTCTTTTATGTTACCTTTTACCTGTTAGCTTTTATCCATGTCTTACCAGTGTATTAGATCTTTTAATCCATGCCTATCTCTGTGCATGTATTTAACCATGTTTTTAAGACATGTTTTTTTCTGTCTTTTTCAGGTTTAAGAAATACAAACATAGCTACTTCAGATTTAACTTAAAGTAATTCCAAATAGCTAGATTAACATGATCATTGACTAGCCTTTTTATCATTGTTTTGCATCTAGTTTTATCTATAGTCAGAGTTACTTTTTGTCTACAATGTAATCATGCTTTTATTCACTGTGCAGACTTAACTTATAGCTAAAACAAACTGTAATTTCAAATTATATTTAAACTAATAACTGATTTAAAATTTTAACCGTGTTTTATGTTATGCTTATTAAATCTGGAAGAGAAAGGACTTTCATACACAGCTGTGGCTATGAGGATTAGTTATGTAGTTAATTATGTTTTAGAAGTTTAAGTAATTGTGCCATTGTTTCTTCTGATGGTCACATTCTGCATGTATACTGTTAATGGTTACTGGAGTTCAGTCAGTTCGTAAAGTTATGAACTATTAACTCAACCTTAATATTGTGATGATGAGAGATCATGCTGGCACATAAAGTTAAGAGGAATACTGCGGTCATTGGTTCTGTGCCTTCTTCCAAAGTAGACATAAGGAGACTCATAAGATATATGAGCAACAGAATGAAGCCAAGGTGTAGTATGGAAATTTGGCAAGGGAAGTGTAGATTGTAGCAGTATGACAACAATGGTGAGTGAGGGTGATACTCCTTCCCAAATTCGCACTTGGTGACCATTCTAAAAATTAATACAAGGAAATCAAATGTTAGTACTTAATCTGGTTCATAGTATTATTTTAGGATTAATGGACACTATCTGTTATAGAGAAAATAGTAAAAAATATTGCATCAACGTAGCAGCCTGGTAGTATAAACATACCCTACAAGGCTATTCTCTTCTTTTATTTCCTTCTCTTTAAGCCACAAGTCTAAAACCAGTGCCCAGTAAAGTAAATTCTATTCCCTGGAAATCTTAAACACCGAAGTGTAAATGTGCAGCAATCGTCTGCCACATGCACTCACATGGATTTGGGAATGTGGGCACATTTGCATAGTGGAGGCTAGAGATTGGTGTGGTTGTCTTCCACTATTGATCTTTACCTTATCTTTTGAGACAGTCTCTCACTGAATCAAGAACTTAAATGGTTGGGTAGACTCAGAGGCGATCCATCTGTTTTTCACTCTAACCCCAAGCTGCAGATATGATAATACCATTTGCCTCCTTTCTTGACTAGCAGGACATTGCTGTATGGTTTGACTGTCAAGTCATCCCTTGAACAACAAGTAAATTATGGGATGCTGTCCAGTATACTGAAAAGAAAGGTCAGAGAACTCCAAGGATTTAGTGTTTTATCCATGGTACACATGTTAAAACCAAGAATGGCAGTGCATTTCTTTTCATAATGCTTTTTGCTAATATTGTAGTCTTTCACTTCACATTGATGTTTCTTTGAAAAGATGGTCATCAAGGAGTTACTGAGAAAATAGTGTAAAATAAACAGCAATCTCTTCAACAGTGATATTTAGGAGTTGTTACAGAGTGAGTTTGAGTGAATAGTACTGTATTGGTGATAGAAATGTAATGTGAGCAATATAAATAATTTAGTAGCATGTATTATTTTATTTACCTTATTTAAAAAAATGCCAATATTTTAACATGTAATCAATACAAAGGTTTTAGATACTTGATTTGTTTTCCTACGGTGATTTTGGAATTCCACATGCGTTTTACACTTAGTGTACATCTCAATTTGGACTAAACTATCAGCTAGTCAGTATTTACTGTGGCGAGTTAGAGCTGTAGAGTAGCAAACGCTAGGCAGCTTTACATATTTTTAATCAGTATTCCTGAAAAACTTGTATTAAGTTAAAATGAATATCTGATTGTCAATTGCTTCCCAATTTAAAAAAATTAAAGTTGCAAAAATCAAAGATTCCCTTTAAGTGGAATTTTTTTAATGGGTGCATACTAGCACTTTCTTAATATTAAGGAAAATACCCCATCCTCCATTAAAAACGAGATTATTACTATACTCCTATCTTTAAAATAATCACTTATTTTAAGTGCCGGACAATTGAAGAATCACTTAAAGATGGTTTGAAAAGTGAACCTTCACCTTAAAATATATTTAAATAAGACTTGATTTATCCTGAGTTATTGGATATGCAAAGTAGAAATGATAAGCTTCCTGTCTTTCAAGGCTATCGTGTTGTAGTTATTTAACAGAAGTTTCTTTAAAGCATACAGGGAAAAGGAACATTCAGTTAAATTCCATGCTTTTAGATTAAAAAGGAGGTATTGCGTGTGCATGTGCGTGCCAGTATGTGTGAATTGTGGTACTCCTGTTACAGTTTATAAGGAAGTGTCATGTATTTCAAACGGACTCTGCCTTAGCTGTGCAGCTGAAGCCAGTCTTGGAATCTTGTTCCTTTTGCTTCCACCTCTTATGTGCTGAGATTACAATCATATGCCACCATTTCTAGCTCCATTGATCGGCTCTTTTAAAAAGTTAATATTTTATTTTCTGTGCATGTATATGTGTGGCATTCATGTAGAGGGCTGTGTGTGTGTGTGCGTGTGCGTGCGTGAAGCCAGAGGACCATTTGTGTTGTGGTTGGTTCTCTCTTTTTCACCATCTGGGTTTCAAGAATTGAGTTAACAAATCAGCCAATCTGAACAGCGAGCACCTTTGCAAGTTAAGCCATCCTGCTGGCCCTGTTGATTGGTTCTTAATTTAAACAGAGCATGATGATTATTCTTAGGATTTTGAAATTGTGCTTTGCATATCTGGGTTATGTTTTAGAGAGAATAGAATCATAAGGAGGGATGGTTTTACTTACAATGCTAAGAACTATTATAGGCTAAACTGTAAAAACCGAAGAAAAATATATAGATAATTTAATAAAAAGAATTTGGATCTGGTGAAGTGTCCTAGGATAGGGAGATATTGTTAGCAAAATGATTTTAAAATTTATGCTTTTTTCCCATTCTTTTGAAAAAAGGAATATCGGTATCTGTCTATCTGTCTGTCTATCCATCCATCCATCCACACATTTTATTTTAGAAGTGTTGAGTTTCAGTATTTTTAGAACATCTGGTGTTGAGCTGAGTAAGCCTTGACATTGTAGGGATGATAATACAGATTTTTGAGCATCAGCATCTAATGAACATCAAAGGAGATTATACAAGCGCAGCAGAAATGTTGAGGAGTTTGTATGGAAACATGAAGATGTGTTCTAGGGTTTGCAGTATTCAAAGATTGTACAAAGGTGGTACAGGCCCCCACCAAATGCCACAGGACCCTAAGGAGAAACTGAGGATGCCATGGAGAGGGAAGAGTAGATGTACAGTGGTAAGCCTTGTACAGTTGGCTAAGTGTTAAGACGGTGCAGACTACAGTGTAACTGTTGGATTCCATGTGGTCATTGCTAACCTTTCTAAGGTGGCTTCAGGTATGAGGTGGTTGTGTAGCTAGACTTTATGTCAGGTGTAGCCTGCTGTCCAGACCCCAGGACTTGTTTTGTATTTCCTCCATTCTAGAAATTGTCCTCACATTCTCAAAAGACTGTAAAAAAAACAACTAAGTCTCTATTACAGAGACTGCTATGACTTACAGATCTATTTCTTGTAGCCCTTAGCAGGAGGATGCTCTTGACTTCTAGTGTACGTAATGGAAATTTACCACTTAGTTTCATGGTGCTTGATCTGCAGAGGTAGAAAGTGCTTTTAGCTGAGTGGATTAGGTGAGACTGGCTCAACTGTGGACAAAAGAGGAAACATTGCTTTGTTAAACTTGTTATAATGGAATATCTATATTATTAGCATTGGTATGCTTCTAGAATACCTCATTTCTTTTTCTATATTGTAATGTGCATAGGTTTATTTGTATATTGGGCAGAGGCACAATTTATTCTTATGTTTTGTTTTATATAGTAAACAAACTCTTAATCTATTTTAGGCATGGATGTTATAAGTATGTTGATTTTAATGTTTTTGTAACTAGAAATCAATGTGGTTGAGTATATAATTAGTCTATGAATTGTTGTATTTGTGTGTGTGTGTGTATATGCCCTCTATCAGTAATGTTCTACATAAGATACATTTTAGTATTAAGAAAACCTCTAAGTTGTTTGGAGTAGTCTGTTTTCAATTAAGAAGCACATTAATCTAATTGATATTAACATTCTAATTTTGTATTATTTGATTTTAAGTTTACAAGAATTTAATATGAATAAAATACTTAATTTTAATACTACAAGTGTCTGTGTTGATTTTTTTCCCCCTCCCAGTTCCTTGTTTGGTTCTTTCTAATGCATGTACTGAGCATCAGCTAAATGACCAGCATTGCCTTTCATATTAAAAGTATACAATTAAATAAAAATTTCTTATAGTCCCAAGTAGATATTGGCAAGAGTATATGATTAAATTTCATATGGTTAGACTTAAATTATAATACACTATAGTGTTGTAAGTGAGACCTCATTCTTACTTGGCAAAATGTGGGTAACTTCACATGTCTAAGAGTCCATGTGAATTCCCATCAATTAACTTTAAACTATTAGTTTAGAAAAATAATAAATAATACAATAATTTCATTATTTGCTGTTAATTATAGCAAAGGAAGATGCAAACTGTGCAGTATGTGACAGCCCGGGAGATCTCTTAGATCAGTTCTTTTGTACCACTTGTGGTCAGCACTACCATGGGATGTGCCTGGATATAGCTGTTACTCCATTAAAGCGTGCTGGTTGGCAGTGTCCTGAGTGCAAAGTGTGCCAGAACTGCAAGTAAGTTTCTTATTTCCACTCAAGGGTTTGTACTGACTCTTAGTGAAAGCTTGTTTATTCTGTAAGCTATAGTCACACTGTTTTCACCCTGTATGTCTACTAGACGTTTACTAACTTTTCTATTATTTTGAAGGATATCTTAAACAGAACTCACTGTGCTTTCAATTTTTTAATAAATGATATTATTTCAAAGTAAAGATTAGAAAAAAAACTTGTATTGAGAGGAATTAATAGGATAATGAAGCAGTAACTGTAGAAATAAGTTATAAACTTCGAGCCTCCAAATCAATGGTATGTTTGAATTTCCATTCTAGGATGGATAATTCCTACTGACTACTGTTTTGATACAACCTTGATGTTCATATTCTAGTAAATTCTATTCAGAGCACTATTCAAACAAAGCATGGTGTGGAAATTAAACATTTGGAGTTATCTTTTTTCGTCTACTGTATTTCATCCCTTGGCTATTTCTCCACTCTCTCCTGTAATTTTCCCAGCTGTAGTATATAGTTAGTGTAGCGCTTTGCGAGTGTTATGTGCATCTTAGGTGATGCATAAATGGCTGCAAACACAAAACTGCCTATTTCAGAAGAGCAGTCAGGATCAGTATCTTAGAATCATAAAGTAATTCAACCTGTTTACTTTCATGCTTGGCTAGAATTTAGGAAGAAGATCAGTTAACATTTATTTGATAATTTGTATGTGTACTTAATGTCTTTTGAGAAGAGGTGTGAAACTTAAAGGGAGGAATGGCCTCAACCTTATTCATGTAGTGGAAGTGCTCAAAGGTAAAACATGGTAGAATTTGTTAACCTGAGTAACAACCAGAGGCCTTGGGTAAAGGATGAGTATTAGAATTTTAAAAAAATGTTATGATGAAAGGTTTTTGCGGTACTACCTCCTCCTCTGTAGTAATCTACAGTGAGTAAGGGAAGCTAACCTAGGAGAAAGCTTTAAGTAGGACGATCTTTCTGGATTCATGAAGGTGGTAGTCTCTTTCATACTCTATACAAAGAAGGGACACTGAAGTGTTTATGGATTGTGCAGTTTTTAGGATTGTTGTTCGTGCATATTTATGAGAACACAAAGGTTTAAAGATAATGCTATCTTATTTGTAGACAATCAGGAGAAGATAGCAAGATGCTGGTGTGTGACACATGTGACAAAGGGTATCATACTTTTTGTCTTCAACCCGTTATGAAATCAGTGCCAACCAATGGCTGGAAATGCAAAGTAAGTGCTTTGTTTGGTTGTTTGTTTGTTTTTTGATATCCTCTATATTTATTGCATAGAGAGCTGACACCATATTCCTGTTCAAACCTGTTATCATCATTCCTATAAGAACAGCTTTTGCCGGACAGTGGTGGCGCACGCCTTTGATCCCAGCACTTGGGAGGCAGAGGCAGGTGGATTTCTGAGTGAGTGCCTGCCAGGACAGCCAGGGCTACACAGAGAAACCTGTCTCGACCCCCCTACCAAAAAAGACCCAGCTTTTAAAATTTCTTGATATATAATTGACATATAGAAAATACATATTTTAAAAAGTCTGTAATTTGACACAAGCATTTTACCATGGAGCCATCATTGAAATAAGCCTTTTTTATTAGCTGAAAAAGCTTCCTGATGCCTCTTGGAAATTTTTTCTTGGTTGTGTGTATTCTTCTCTTATTTCACACGGAAAATGTTAGCATTTAATTAACCCCTGGAGTGGCTTTTAAGCCATCAGAACACAGGCACCTCAATACCTTTAATCTTCTTTTCAGCTCTTCTGCTGAAGAATTCTGCCTTCATGATGACAGGTTGCTTAGGTAGCTTTCTCTTGCCCAGAACTTTGTAGTAGCCTGATCAAACAGCATCAATGATGGGAGCAGCTCCAGTCTTGTCTTGTTTTTGGCTGCCTTGACCACTGTCTGCTCGCTGACCGGCGTCCATAATTTATCCAGGTTGACAGTTGGGCAGAAGCTCTGGTTCCTCTTCAGGTGGTAATGCCTCAGACCAACTTTGCTGAAGTTGATCCTGTGGTGGTGCATGCCTCCAGCATTCCCGAGGCCTCCTGGGTGCTTCGGTGCTTACTGATGTGGCCATGGCTGCAGTGGCCGTGGCTCACGTGGCTCCGGAGTTTCCAGGTCTTCCTCAGTCAGGATGGCATGGCGGTGGCAGAAAGAAAAGAGGGTGGAGTGTTGTTTCTTTTGCTTAGACAGCTTTGTTGAACCTGTTTTCAAAATTCATTTGGAGTTTGCATTTCCTTCAGACAGATTTCTAGATTTTTTTTTTTTTTTTGGAGACTCTCCAAAGGGCATAGTTTTTGAAACCCATGCGAGATGGGCTTGTGAGTGTTGCTGGCTGGCCACCTTGTTAATGGCAGAATGGCCCTTGTTTTTCTTGCCACTCTTCTTTGAGAGAACCATCTGCTTTGTGCTGAAGGTGGCATGACAGGTTGTGCTCTCTCTGTCAAGAAAATACATTCCTTGACTGTGTCTATGGCTTTATCCGCTTTAGTGTTTATGACCTGGAGTTGTTCATTTAATGCTGGTCATTTTACATTTTGTCAGTAATTTACTAAGCCTTTTCTATAACTGTTTACAAGCTCTGTAGTTGACTGACAACGCTGCCTACTTAGGCACTACTCTTTTTTGTAGTACCAACTATGCAATAACTTTTTATGACTTACATACCCAGAAGCACAAAGGTTTAAAATTCTGTGAAAATAGAAATTATTTAAGTTTACTTTAAATTCTCTACTCACTTAGTAAAACTACTATTTTTTCTTAGAAGGTATTAACAAAAATTACTAAAGATTCTAAAGTAGGTAAATCAGCTATGAACAGTTCTCGTATTCTTGCTTTGAAATCTGTACTTGCTAATAAATTCTAGATTTATAGTTGGTGAAGAAGCCTTTACCAACTTTACTTCAGTTATTGTAATCTGTCTTGTTTTGTTGTCAAGACAAAGTTTGTCTCTGTTAGCCTATAAATAGCTGTGTAGACCAGGCTGGCCTCGAACTTCAAGATCTGGCTGCCTCTTTAGTGCTAGTATTTAAGACATGTGCCACCACTACCTGGCAATTATTGTAATCTTAAAAATAAAACCAAATTGAACAATTAACTAAAAAATGACTTTCCTTTGACGCTAACTTGCCAAGCCTGGCAGAGGTGTGCCCTCTGATCCAGTTCTTTGACTAAATAATTTGATATAGAGAATACATAAAATTTTTGTACAATAAAGAATATTGATAATACAAAACTTTTGCTTATTATTTTGGTTTAATCAGACTGCAAAAGGCCAGTAGGTAGTATTTGAATACTAGACTTAATTTCCTTATTTTCATGACTATTTTGCTATACATTAGATCAATGCTGTCCAATAGAAATACAATACAAATCATGTTTACCTCATTTAAACCAGTATTCATTTGTATTTCATTTAGTATGTATTTCATTTAACCCAGTGGAAGTCACTGTAAAGTTGAGAGCTTTACTTTCTTTCCAGATTTTCACATCTGATTTCTGTTTTTAAAAACCTACAGAACACACCAAATTGAAATTTGTGCCAGCCACATTTCAAGTATCGAATAGCTTGGTATGTGTATGGTAGCTGTCTGTGTCAGAGCACAGTTTCAAACTCTGTTGATTTTCCAAGCATAACACGTTTTTCCACCTTGGGAGTTTAGTAATTGAAACAGTGGCACTCATCTCCTATAGGTTATGGGCCAGGGTTCCCATTCCGTGGGAACAACAGTCTGCTGTTCCCAGAAACAAATCAAGATGACTGACATATACCACACATTTTTGACTGAGTTTTGTCTCTTAGTCTCAATCCTACTGGAGGCCTTCCGGAGTTGCAGATGTCAGTGCTAGACTTTGGGTACCTGCAGTCATCATGAGCTCCATCAAGGGTCATTTAATCTTATTTGTATGAGCTGCACTAATTCTTTTCAAGCACTAGAATTTGTGTTTAACATCTGTGATACAGCACCTTGTCAGGAGCAAGCTAGATCAAGTTTAAAATGGGCCTGGTAGACTTAAGTCTGTAATGTTACACAATTCTGTAAAAGCTGTGCTTCACATATTCATACCATTAGATCACGAAATCTGTAACAAATGGCCCATCCAGCCGCTCTTTCCACAGTTCTGTACTGAAGCTTGTGGATGTGCTGTTTGCAGTCTACCTGCTTTTTGCCTGAGTATGACACTGACCGCAGTGGTGCATATTCTGTGCTATCCAGAGGTCTGGTCTTTATGCCACGATTTAAAAAAAAATCTCCTTTCTTTCATCTTTGACAGCACTCAGGATTAATGTAAATAAATGCAGGCATAGTAGTTAGTCTGCATTATGGCATCCCTGATATCAGTCATTTCATTTTATTTAATTTTGAGTATTATGTCCCCTTTTAGTATTTTCCCCTCCCTTTCCTCATCCTGTTTGCTCCGGGGTCTTCCTTTTGTAGCTCAGTTTGGCTTAGTGTTTCTGCTGCCTCAGCTTCTATTGCAGGGATCACAGGTGTATCATGATGCCTACTAGCTTTAATGTTTCTATGAAGAAGTTCCAGGTCTTAGGTTTTTTTGTGGTTCGGTTCCGTTCGGTTCGGTTTGGTTCAGTTTGGTTTGGTTTGGTTGAACTATCTTCTGCGATTCTCCTGCAGCCGCATGTTCTTGTCCTGTTGGCCCATTAAAGAAAGACGGTATTGTTTCTCTACTCCCTGCGTCACTGTCCAGCGTATTGTGTCTCTGGTGTTTTCCTGTGTGGGGATGGAGTGATGATGCTGTGGAAGCCCGGGCTGCTGGGGTGGTGAATGTGCTGGACCCCACGGCACAGAGCTTTGCGGCCTGTGGGAGCGAGGCACTGAGCTGCCTTGAGCAGGGCTCTTTGGGCCTGTGCCCACTTTGGACCTGCTTCTAGTGCTTTTTACACTTGTTAAGGCAAGAAGGATAAGAAAGGTGCTTAGGCCGTAAGTGTGGTGTAGCGGTGAATGAAGCACAGAGCAAACAGCTCTCTCATTGGGCAGATTGGAGGCTGCAATTCTCTCTAGTGTTCTAGAGAGCCCCAGTGAACCCTATTAGGTAGTAGCCGGAATGATGAGATGTGAGCGATGGAGTGTGAACAGAAGGGTTCATCAACTGGAGAACAAGATGCTTTAAGTAACTCTGCTTAGCTGTGCCTACCTGGGAGGTAGAGTCTGTGGGCTGAAGATCTGACTGCCTTGGTAGCTCCAGTTCCTTCTCTGCCTGCATGAGAGCCTGTTCCATGGTCTCTTGGTGGCCCAGTTAAGGAGAAAACCACACTGTGTGGTTTTTTGACCTTCACTGTATGCCTCTACTTGCCTTACAGCCTTTCTGAAATACAAAGGTGAATTCTTAATTTTCTCTCCTTTCTGATGGGAACAGAATATGTAAAGTTATCAGTTTACTTTGGATTATAACTTTGATTGGCCCCAGCCTATTTGTAACTGTGTAAACCTGACCTCTAATGTACAAAAGTATGTTTATACTTTCGTTGCACTCAGAATTTAGTTGGTGTAGGGTTTTTGTTTTGTTCAGGAACAGATACCACAGTGTGCAGTTCTAGCTGGTCCAGAACTTGGTGGTAAATTTATAGGCTACTACAGCTTCATCAATTCTGGGATTGCTGGCCTGTGGGATGGTTTCTGGCATTTTAAGCAAATGCTTCCACACTTGTAATAGTGGCTTTTAACACTGTGTGTTTGTTACTTTCTTGGTAGATAAAATCGTTTTACTGCATATTTTGACTATCTGGTTAAAAAAAATCACTTTTTTGTTTTTTATCAATTTCTTCTTGTGTTTTCCTTCGTTAACTATATGTATATGTTTGGCTTTAACGTAGCAAACAGATTGGCCCCGTGTTTATTAGTGTAAAACTACTCAACTCTGTAACTGCCTACCCCCCCAACCCCTTCTCCCTTTGGACCTTTACCCAGTAACATGAGCAAGTATCTAGTTTACCAATTGAATGTGGTTGTTTTTTTCTTCTCTTCTCTTTTACTCTATAGCCTTCTGTGACATTTCAAATGTACATTTTAAATGACTTAGTACTTTGCTATTTAGATTAGTAGAAATCAAAATGTTGGCTTTTTTTGACTTGATTAAATTAAATTATAAACCTTATTATATTTTCATTGCTAAAATACATGTTTTACCTAACATGGTGATAACATGCTTGCATAAGGCAGGAGAATCACCAGTTCAGGTCCAGCTTGTGTTGCATGTTAAGAAAGAAAGAATTTATATGCTTTCTGTAAATGCCAAGTACACAACACTTGCAGTTTTTTGTTTTGTTTTTCAATCTTTGTTTACCTCTTGAAAAAAAAAAATCAAATTTTCTGAAAGAAACTTTTTTTTACCCTATCACAGACTTTATACTCTAGAAACAGTTTTTTTTCAAGGCTTATGAGGTGAATTAGTGGGTAAAGGCACTTGCATTGCAATCATGGTGACCTGTGGGAGGGGAGGATCTGTTCCACAGTGTAGCCTCTTTGTCTTCACTCCCTCCCTCCTCTCTCTGTCCCCCTTTCTCTCTCTCTCTCTTCTCTGTGTATGTGAGTTTGTGTTGACTCCCTCCCTCTCTCTGTTTCCACTCCCTGCCCCCCCCCCCCCCGTGTGTGTGTGTGTGTGTGTGTGTGTGTGTGTCCACACTCCCTCCTCTCTTTGTGTCCACTCTTTCCCCCTCTCTCTGCGTGTTTTACACTCTCTCGGTCTATCATACACACACGCCATTTAATCATTTATTTATTTCTATTTATTTTTAAATTTAATTTTCATTCTTTTTGTTTGAGGACTTTGGAAGTTTTACTTTTAGGTAATTCTTATGATTTGTCTTCAGAACCTGACAGTGGCTCTGTACTGATAGTTAGTTATGGCTGAAACATTTTGGTCACTGAGATTTGGTAGTAAGGCCCTTTTACAGGACTGGAGAAGTGTTTTGTTGTTTTATTTCCAATATTTTAAAGTATTTACCTGTGTACCTTTAGTTCTTTGTTTTCTTTTTAGACTCAGTAACAATTAGATAATTTGTTTCTTGTTATCAAATATTATCTTCTTTGTTGTTGTTCTCCTTACTTCTTGAAGGTGTTTCGCTTTCTGAACCTTTGACCAGTTGAAGTTAGGAAGGGGCATGTGTGCGTGTATTTACACGATCATGAGTATTTACTCACATGTACATGTAATGGGGAATACTGCCCTTATATGTCTTTTTGATTCATCCTGGTTTTTTGCTTTCTTCTTTTGCAAAGACTTTCTTTCATAGTAAGAACTCAGAATTCAAGATCATACATGCTTTCATTTAGTCTCTCAATAAAAATGAGTTGTTTGGGTTTTATTCCCCTTTCTTTTCTTTCAGATTTTAAAAAAAATAATATATAGGATTTTAACATTCTTTCCAAAAGTCAAAACTTTTACCAAATGTCTTCTGAGAGAATTGTCACTACTTTCTTCTTAGAACTTGTTCCCTGATTCTCCTAATCTCTTGTAAGTAGCTAATGTCATTGTTTTCCAGATTTCTCCTTCATTTGTGTTATCTTACTTCCCTTTTTATACTAAAGAGCACATTATAGACATTGTTTGCATATGTCCTTTTTTATGTAAAATATTGGAAATTCTTCACATCAGATAATAGTAGTTTTTTTAATAGAGAAATTATATCAATTCAGAGACTTTTTTTTAGAAGCATTTGCACAGTATGCTTCGTTTTTGTGTTGCAGTTTATTTGACCAGTGTTTTGTGCTTTGATATTCAAGATGTTTCCAGTGTTCCATAGTACAAACGCTCCAGACGTATGTAACTTTGTGTACATGTAGATGTTTGAATTGTTGAGAGAAATTGCTACATAAATTCTTAGAAGTAGAATTACTACCTGAGGATTGTATGTGTGTCTAGTTTTGATTTGTGCATTTTTTAGTGCCAACACTGAGAAGGCTGCTCTGGCATCTGTGCCAGAAGGGTCTTCTTAGTCAGCTATTGCATGTTTGCCTCACATGGTAGAAGATGAGATCTTAATGTCCTTTCAGTCTTCATCTCTCTTATGAGTGAACATGATCGTTTCTTAAATTATTTGTTCATCTTTAGAGTCAATTTTTACCTCTGTATTTGGCCATCTAGTAAACATTTTGGCACTTTGAGTTCTTAGAGAATTACAGGCTATTATCATGTATTGTTTGATAAACATGTTTTTATTAATTTGTCAGTTTGTCTTTTGTTTTGTAATAGTTCTTTGGTCCCTACAAAAGATTTACTTCGAGACAGTTTCATTGTGTAGTCCTGGCTGCTTTAGTTTCTAAGCTAACAAGGGGTAAATAGAGTAATACAGCAGCAGCATTTTGTCATGTACAGTGGTAAGATAAGGAGCTATGGTTTTCAGAAATTACTCCCTGGTCTCTTCCTTCTCCTCTGTTAAAACTCTTTAGAATTTCATACAGTGTATTTCAGTCATATTCCCTCCACCTCTCCAATTCCTTCTGGGTCCTCTCCACTTCCCTCTGCATTCAACTTTGTGTATTCTTTCTTAAGGTCTAACCTGCACTATTCATAGGTTCTTGGATGTATGGCCTTTCACTAGCTTGCAGTCAGCTCCAGTGGACCTGCCACACTTGGCTCTCAGTGTCTCCGCTTTAGGTGTATTTGTTAACGTGCTTATCTGAGTCTGGTGACTAAAATTTCCCGGTCTAGCACAGTTCCTTAGCTGTGGCCGAGTTTTTTCTTTATAATCCAGTTTATCTTTTCCCAACTAGCTTTTGTTTATCACACCCTTTCTCTCAAGCCTGGGAAGAGGGGCAAACGATTTTAAGAGCCAGAGGCAGTGACAGCTACAAGGTAACTAACTGTTTCCCATGTACAGCAGAGTGCATATGAACTACAGCAGTTGTTACTGCATGCACAAGACCTGCACAACATGACGCTAGACAAAAAGCCCAACATGTAGAGGAGCCGCAGACATGAAGTCCCTCCCACCCTAGCTGAGGAGCTATTGGCAATTGCTGACTCCAGGGAGAGAGAAAATCTGTTTCCTTTAGGAGTGTCTGCCCTGGTAGACTGACTGCTTCTTTGTTTTAGGTTATATTTTATCCTTGAAATTTGGCTAATTATGTTTGTGGTTTCTTTCTTACATACTTGCTTTCCAGAGTATCTTCAATCTCTATTTAAAACTTCCTCAAGCTTTAGTGCAGTTTGTCTGAGATGAGCTACCATTCAAGACAAATCGCCCTTTCAAAAACAAACTGATGTGATGAATAATCCACACATGTTTTGTTCATTTACATCTGAGCTACAATTGGAAATGTGTAACTTCTTGTTTCTATTTTTCTTGGTCTAGAATTGCAGAATCTGTATAGAATGTGGCACACGATCTAGTGCTCAGTGGCACCACAACTGTCTGATATGCGACTCTTGTTACCAACAGCAGGATAATTTATGTCCTTTTTGTGGAAAGTGCTACCATCCAGAATTACAGAAAGACATGCTCCACTGTAATATGTGTAAGAGGTAAGAATGCTCTATTTAACTGCTTTGTCAATTCTTTGGTTCTTGTGAACATTTGCTCTACTGTGTTGTTAAGCTTCTGCCTTTTGTCATTCGTACAGACCCTTTCCTAGAGTGCTGTTAGGTAGAATTAGCTTCTCCCTGTTTTTTGAGATAAAGACTCACTGTGGCCTAGATCTTGCTGTGTAGGCCAAGCTGGCCTCAGACTCCCAGAGTTACTCTGTCCTGTGCCTCCCAAGTGTGAGATTAAAGGCATGCTTACAATATCCAGCAAATTATTATTGTTATTTTTAATGAATCCGACAGACATAAAGAAACAGATAGGCAAAAGATAAGAACACGAAAGGTGAGAAATGAGCACTAGGAGAGAAAAATTCAACAGAAGGTAGTTTAAAAAAAAAATGTCAATGTCACTCTAATTGTGTCCATAAGTGTCATCTTTTTGAAATCCTTTGGTCGTTTCTAACCCATATAACCATCTTTTTCTTATCGTAAATCTCATCTTAACCATTCTCTTTTTTAAGCAATTGACATCACTTTCCCCAGGTACTAATTTGGCTTTAAATTAGAGGCTTTTATTTAAATATACTTATCTCTACAGATGGGTTCACTTAGAATGTGACAAACCAACTGATCAGGAATTGGATTCTCAGCTCAAAGAAGAATATATCTGCATGTATTGTAAACACTTAGGAGCTGAGATAGATCCCTTACATCCAGGGAATGAAGTGGAGATGCCTGAAGTACATCCAGGTAAAGAAAGTATGTGGTGTATATGTGTGTGTGTACTTTTTATGTTGATTAGCCACCAACATATATAACTTATAATGAAGGAAGTTTTTGTATCAAATCCCATTGTATCTTCAATTTTACAAAACTCTCCTTCCTTTTTTGTCTTTTGTATTTGAAACAGTCTCACTGTGTAGACCATGTTAACCTTGAACTCATTAACCTCCTGTGTTAGCCTCCAAGTACTTGGATCATAAATGTGTACTACCACAGCTTTAGGTGGATACACCTAAATAAATATTCACACACTCAAACTTGTAATGCTTTATAATATCCATATTTCAAAATGTAAATGTGCTTCTGATTAACAAAGTGATAATTTATCATTAAAATAAGAGCATAGTTCTTGGTTTTGATTTTAAAAGTGCAAAACTTCCTCTGAGGTAAAAAGAATTAATCATTTTCTGTTAAGATTATTCCAGTGGAATGGAGATTGAAGGTCCTGAAGATGAAGTGGTATTTCTGGAGCAGACAGTTAATAAAGATGTCAGTGATAACCAGTCCAGACCTGGAATTGTTCCAGATGGTAAGACTATAGTTTTGAAGAAAATAGGTAGTATGTATGCAAATACCTTCTTGGTAATTGTTTAAAGAGGAGTGTTTTAAGGCCTGGATATGTGACTCAGTAGTACAGAAGAGACTCTTAGAAAAAAAAAATCATCTCTGGCATAACTATATTTGTAGTTCAGTTGTAATCTAGTCTTGTTAATAAATATGTACTTTGCTTAGGGACCAAGTAATTTTCATTAAAAAGCAATCCATTATATTCTTATAATTGTGAACTAAATTTATTGCAGATTATGAGGTATTTCTTTCACAGATAATGGAAATTTTATTATATGAAGTTATCTCAGTAGTGCTATTGAGGGTATTTTAAAGTTTCAACTAAGTTTTTATAGTATTGATAATAACTTTACTGAACTTGTAAAATTATGTTATAAATTTTCATATTTGGGGAAATAACTTACTAAATTATGAGCTGCTCTAAATTTTTTTTGTAGATGAAGTTTTATGTTAAATTATATACTTTGAATGAATACATAAAGTCTTGAAGTTTTTCAAGATTTTAAATGTCCGCATTTTATAACTCATTAAAATTTATACTTTATACAGATTTAACTGGAGAAAAGAAGATATATCAGATCTGTAGTACATAAATGGATTTCTAGTTGTATCTCTGTGTACAACTCACTAATATAACAATGTGTTTTGTGCTCATTTTGGAAATTGGCATTTTATAGTAAAACTCATTCAGTTACTATAGAGACAGCAGTGTTCGAGGAATGTTGACTTCTCACTTAAAGGTGTTGTAATATGTCATTTGTTGCTAGCAGTTCAAGTGCACACTGAAGATCCCAGAACAGTCATCCACTGGAAAGCCCTGACACAGCTGGTCTCATCACTTCTGGTAAGCTATATGTTCAGATTGTCTAATTTAATTGGATTGTAGGATAATTGCCAAGTAAATTTTTTCAACTAGAATGACAATGAACAGGTCATCTACAAAGGACTTATGGGTGTTTTGCATGTTTAGTATAACAGATCTATTACTTGACGTTTTTCTTCTATCCTCATTCATAGCCTTTCATTAGAGCAGGAGTGAAAAGTGAAGTTTCATTTTGGTGTCAGACTATATTAATTTTAATCTTTGATTTCAAAATAATGATGAAGAATTTAATGTTTTTGTTGATACAGCCTCAGTGGCACTTTAAATAAATGTCTCTTTTTCAGTAGTTCTCCGTTGTAGGGCCACTTGAGCTTCATGCCAGTTAAGACCTCTAATCTTTCTCCTAAATTTTAAGCCTTTCAGGCTAAATTTTGTTCAGTTGTTTTGAGACAGGGTTCACTCTGTAGCCTAGGCTGCCCTAAAGCTTACTATGTGGGTCAGGTTGGTTTTGAACTCTAGAGATTTGCTTGTTTTTGTCTCCCAAGTGCTGGATTAAAGTAATGTGACACCATAACCATCTTTAATAAATTAGCACTCTAGTTTAAAGTTTACCAGTCACACATATTTCAGTGTCTGACATATTAATAGAACAGTCACGATTAGTGTTTAAGATAGTGACAATGAGGAAGAACAAGGACATAACCCAGGATGGCGTATGTAGGTGATTATCAAAGGGATCCTCAGTGTGGCTAGAAAAGCTATCAGAAGCCAGACGCGGTGTCACAACTGTGTCTAGATTGTACCTTTATGTTCTAGTCTAGTTTCCCTTTTCCAAGTCTGGCACTTCGCTTAGTATCTTTGATTTTTTTTTTTTTTTAACTAGCTTTGAAAAGTTCAACTTTGCTTACATAATTTTTAGTCTGTAGTTGCTTAAATCATAAATGTGTCATATGGGTATAATAGAGATATATTAGTAGTTGAGTCTCTTTTTTTTTATTTTGTTTTTAACCAGAAATTACTTAACTTTAAGGATCTCACTAGGCCATGTTTTTAAAAGGCCCACAATTTATTTTAATTCACAAATCATTTGGAATTTTTACTTTAACTACTTCTATAATCTTGTTTCTCGAATACCTTTAATGTTGTAGTTTAACCAGATAATCCTGTTTATGGTTAGACATTTTGCAATTTGCATGTGAGTTAATGTCACCTGTATTCTAAATTTTGTAGAATCATCTGACAATAAAGTGAATCCTGATTTGGCAAATGAGATTTCTCATGAAGTTGGTACTGAAACAACAGAAAGGCTTTCTAAAGGGGGGCATGTTTGTGAGGAGGATCAGAATGAAGACAGAATGGAGGTGACAGAAAACATTGAAGTCCTTCCACACCAAACCACTGTGCCGCAAGAGGACCTGCTGTTGTCAGAGGACTCTGAGGTGGCGTCTAAAGAACCTAGCCCTCCAAAATCAGCTACTGAGTCTGCTGCACCAGAAGCCTTACTGTCCCCACACAACGAAAGTTCCTTATCTTGTAAGGAACCGCTGGTGATAGAAAGAGTACAAGAAGAAATGGAGCAGAAGGAAAGTTCTGAATTGCCCACTGGGTGTGTGGATTTGAAATGACTCTTGCTGTTGACAGTTGTGTCAAAGATAGTTCATGCCGAGGAGACAAATCTGTAGAGTTACCTGGTGAGGAAGAACCACCATTCTCTTCAGCAACTGACTTGAACAAGCAGATGTGTCTTCCTCCTCCACACTTTGTTCAGAGTTGCCTTCATGCGACGTGCTCCATGGTTACCCTTCAGCTTTCAATTCTGCTGCTGGAAGCATCATGCCAACAACATACATCTCAGTCACTCCAAAAATTGGCATGGGTAAACCAGCTATTACCAAAAGAAAATTTTCTCCTGGTAGACCCCGGTCCAAACAGGTAGGGTGATGTTAATGATGAAGAAAAGATTCTGCAGCAGTCATTTAAAATGGGAAGGATACATTTAGCTTTGGTTGAGAAGGCAACTTTTCATCCATAAAGCTCAGTTTTAATGTCTCTGTTTTGGGAGGAGCGCATTATTTAAAGAAAAAAAATGCTCTTAACTGAGAGTGTAGTTTATTAAACTCCAGGATATAAAAATATGATCTATTTGATTATAGTATCTGTAGAAAACACTTTTAAAGATGTTTTTAGTTCCAAAGTAATCTTAGAAATTTAAAAACACAGTGTGAGATTATGTCTATACTAATAACATTTACTTTCCCTGTAATATATTTACTGTGAGATATATATACTGCACAAGTGGAAATTTTATGCTGAACAGTTGCTCATCTTGATGTTTGTTTCTGTATATAAACTTTTATAAAATTATTTTTCAAAATAGGATTTATTTCAGTAATTTTAGATAAAATAGTCTTAAAATGAGCTGCTGTTGTACAGTTCGTAAGGGGCGCACCTCTTGAATGTGTTAGGTGGGCACTCTGACCTGAAATCACACACTGTGTGCTTCCAGAGGTCTTAGCATAAAGCTCAGGTCCCCTGTGGATTGGGCCATCCTACTCTGACCTTCCCGCGCTGTGATTCTAAGTTGCTTCTCTTTGCTGGGCTTTGTCATTGTTCTTAAGTAATATAGATTCTATATTTTAGGGCTGAGTTAGTTCTAAGTAGGTTAAAGTGAGACTAAATGCTAAAATTAAGATAATGCTGCTAGAATTTATTGTTCTATATAATGGCTATTTTCTGATATCAAACAGTAGCTATGCGTTTAGTTTGTAGTATTTGCTTGGAATTGTAAGTCTTAAATTGCTTCCAGAAATTATTTGACTTTTCAATAGTGGTAATATATTAATATTAAACAGTTAACTTTGGAGCTGTAAAGGCTCTATAAAAAAAAAATCTGCTTTAGTAGACTGATTTGTCTCCTCAATAAATCCTATGTATTTTTTATTCTCTAAAGTTAAATTATACCAAAGCTCAGGTGCTAGCTCTTGCTCTGTGGAAAAGACATTTTCAGTGAGCCACAGTACTTCATATGTGTGCCTGTCTATCTGTGTGTGTAGGTCAGAGGGTGCCTGCGATCAAACTCAGGACATGGTGCTTGTTGCTCTCTCGCCCTCCCTCCCTCCTCCTCCCTTCCTCCACCTCTTCCTCCCTCTCCTCTCTCCTCTCCCCTCTGTGTGTATATGTATGTGTGGTGTCCCTCAAAGATGTTTGACATTTCGCTTCTGTTATCCCATGAGGCTTTTTTTTTTCTTCATAAACCGATTCCTTCCCCCTCCCATCTTCATGTTGTTTTGTAAAGTTAGCTGTATAACAGTTATGTAGGTCTGTGTCTCATATAAGTTCCTATAGTTTTGCATCCTGTTAAGATACTGCATTATAAACATTTTGGGGAGGAAGCCTGACTATTGCCCATATTGGCCTGCAACTCCTTCTATTCCAACTTTAGCCTCTAGATTGATGGGATTACAACGTGAATCTCCGGCATTGAGTAATGGTTTCATTCTAGGCTAACTAAAACAGCCTCTGAGGCTCAAGTTTGACCTTAACCTTGGAAGTAGAGTCCTGAGTTAGAGATGGAGGCTTTGAATTCTTTTCCTTTGCTTTGTTTGTTTTGTAATGTATTGAACAGAATACTGTGGGGAAAACGTTTTAGAAAGTTGTAGGAAGTAGGATGGAAAAGGTTTTAATTGGTCAGTTCCCTTACTTTGTTTAACTTTCGGGGCCTGTTTCATTTTTCACGTTCCACGGTAGTTTGCCTGGTTTCTTCTTTTCTTTTTTATACTTGCTTCTTGATTCAGGATCTTTCTGTGTAGCCATAGCTGCCTTGAGCTTGGGGTCATCATCCTGTCCTGCTTCTGCTTCCTGAGTGCTGGGATTATAGGCATGTACCACCACTTGTCTGTTCTAGTTTAAAAATTCTGAAATAACAGTAATTTTAAAATCACCTTTTAAAAGTGTATGTGTTGCAATGCTGAGCTGAAGGCACATGTAGACTAGAAACAACAAACTTTTTGTTTCCTTATGCTGGTTCTAAAGTTATTTCCTCAATCTTGACTTAAGGAGCCATAATTGTATTGAGAAACTATTGACTACTGAAGTGGGCGACTGTACTCTTAACATTGCTTTATCAATCACAGTCAGGTCTACTTTCTTACTCTGATTAGAGTTGAGCTTTATTGTTCTTTCTTTGTTTTCTTTGAAGCAGGATCTCACTTCGTAGCCCTGCCTGGTCTGGAATGCACTATTTAGACCAGGCTGGCTTCCAACTCATAAGAGAGATCCTTCTGCATCTACCTTCCCAGTCCAGAATTAAAGGCTGTGCTACTACTTGAGGGTGACCTTGGGGTTTTAGAGAGTAGATGTTTTATGTAAAAAGACAAGTCATAAGACAAGATGTTGCTGTTACAGCATCATCTGCATAAGTGAACAAGTATGTTTACAAAAAGACATCTGGGAATTTTTATTACTTAGAAGTGTGAACTTGCCTGTGAAGTACAATACTCTTTCTGGTTGTTCATCCCTTGAGACACATGACAATAGTGTTGATATACTGTATTTATTTTAGTGTTGATATACTGTATTTATTTTTCTGTTTTCTTTTGCTTTCTTCTTCCCTTTTTGGAGGAAAGGAGGTGATAAGGTACTTTGGAGACTAGGCTAGCCTCAAACTTGGAGTAATCTTGTCTTACTTTTTCAGCCTCCTGAAGCTGAGATTATATTTGACTTTAAATAGAAAGCTGGCCATAACATTCCTTCATTATTGTCCCCTTTTTTTCTATCATATAGCCCTGTAACACCTACATTATATATTTATAAGTTTCTGTATGTTTTGTAACCAGTTTAATCTCTGTTGTATAATATTCATAATCTCTATTGGATTTCAAAGCAGCTTGATTCTATGTAGCTCTTCTCAATTTTAGTTCCTTGATGTTTTATATTTGGACTTTTGTTCTTAATTCTAGTTATAGATAACTTAATAGTAACATTGTGGATTAGGTTTTTTGTTTGTTTGTTTGTTTGCTCATATAAGGAAATCTAAGATTTGGGACAACTGGATAAGCTTAGTGTGTTTGATAGTACAGTGCAATGTTTATTGATGAATTATTTCATGCTCACATGCACCCAAAAATATAATTGAAGCAAAACTACTAGTGCTCAGTAGTTGTTGAACAGAACACATGACACAATAGAGAACAAAAATAGAGAAAAAACCCCATAACTTGTCCTTATGCTTATAGTCCAGTCCAGGTCATTGCAGTGAGGACACCAGTAGGCAGAGCGATAGTGCAGTAGGCAAGCATACCTCTGTCAGTGGCAGTGAACCTCTTCTCGGTGCTTATGTAAGTTCTTATTCCTCAAAGCTGACATCTAAAGGATGATGTATAATTGAATTTTGACAAAAACAACAGCATTTCATTCAGTTTTAAGGTCTAAAAGATAAGTAATTTTTCTTTGTCAAAATATATATATGTAATCATGATTTTTCTTTAGTTCCTTTTAAAATTGAATATAATCTATCTTCTTGTGCCTTATGATAATACACTTTTAAAATTTCGTTTGGCAACTATCAAGCTTTTATTATATAAATTCTTAATAGCAGCCAAGAAGTTTCCTAATTATTCCTGTATTGACATCCAGATTTTCTTGGTTTAGAAAGCTCTTTAATTTGTTCATCCATGTTATATGAAATGTAAATACTTTTTGAAATGGGATACAATTTTGGCATCAAACTAACCTAAATTATGATGAATAAAACATAATCACCAGAAAATTCTTATTTATGAAAAAATTTAACAATATTTTTATCTTGGACTGTTACTTTTTATGATAATTTGTAGTAGATATGCAATGTTAAAAGATCAAAAGAACTTCAGGTGTGCATTAAGGAACTATCCTTAGTGAAAGGCAGTGGAAGCAGTGAGGACTAGGCTGAATTATATCTTGGCTGTACTTCTCCACCACTAAGTAGAATGGTAGGGTGCCGAGCCTGTCAGTGATGCAACAGAGAGAAGCCTACAGATCCAGAGAGGAGGACTGGCTCACTCATAGTGCTAGGGAAGACTTTCTGACAACGAAATACCCCAGGTCTTACCCGAAGGATTAGAAGCAGCCATCCAGTGTTTAAAAGATTGGAAGGGGAAGTAGCTGTGTCACCTGGGCCCTGCCTGTCAGTAGTACAGTATGTTTGAAGGGCAGTAAGGAAGCCAGGACAGGAAGAATGCACAGATGGGGAGAAAACATATATGGTGCAGGGGTGGGTTGGGGTGGGTTGGGGAGGAAGCAGCTGGAAGGGTTTGCCTTTTAAGTGAATTGAGGCACAATCAAGAGGGTTCAAAATAGGTTAGTTTCTTGTTGGGTGAGATTCAGCTCACCCAACAAGAATCTAGCTGCTGGGCAGAGAAAGTCTTGAGGAGACTCTAACAGGGTGGAAGGAAGTAGAACTGCCTGACTTTTAGAGCAGATGGTGTACAAGATGGCAGGTAGGACTTGGTGTGGCAGTGGAAGTGCTGAGGGGAGTGTAATGGCCAGAGACACTAAAGATCAATTCTGAGTTTGCTGATGGTTCGAGTATAAGAGTTGATAGAAAACAGATCAGAAGGGCAGAGAATTTTTTTTGACCAGAAGATTAGATGCCATTATAAAAAATGAGAAAGACTAGGACAAAAACCCAACTATGGGAGAGAGTTTAGATGTGATACATGTTAGAGGTTGTCTTAGTTACTTTCTGTTGTTTTGAGAAGGCACCATGACAAAGGCAATTTATAGAAGAAAGGGCTTATGTTTGTTTGAGGCTTATGGTTTCAGTGGGTTAGATTCCATGAGCATCATGGATGAGAACATGAGGCAGGCATGGCATTGGGGCAGTAGCTGAGTGCTCACATTTTAATCTACAAGCTGAGTCAGAGTATACCGGGAATGGTGCAAATCTTTTGAAAATTCAAACGTCATCCACCAGTGACACACCTCCTCCTTCAAGATCACATTCCTAGTACATTCTCTTTAACCAACTGGATACCAAGTGCTCAGACATAAGTCTCTGGCCCTACAGGAGCCATTCTCATTCAAACCTCTATAGAGGTTTATTTATTTATGTTTTACAAGATGGATGTATTAAGGAAATAGAAAATTAAATACTTCCTTGGAGATGTTAGAAAAAATTAGAACTAGAAACTGAATGTAGACCTATTTCCAATATGACATTTCAACTTTCACTGTAAATAGTGTTTAGGATTTGGGCTTCAACTCTTCAGACATTTGAGGGCTTTAGGAGTCAGTGAGGTAGACCTTGCGTAGGAAATGGAGGGAAGTCATCGTGGAGGGAGGTGTACAGCGACAAGATTAGTAGAGCTGCCTTGAGTAGAACGAGAACGGAGAATGAGCTGTGGGCAACTCGGAGGTTCCTAGGGCCCTTGACTAATGCAGGGAAGGTGGCACAGAGACAGATGCCATGGGAAGTGCTGTTGGGAGCAGGAGTGATAGCTGTGCTATGCTGAGAAGTCTGTCCTTCACTGATCGTGGTTAAAGTGTGATTAGGAAGTGATGGGACAGATAACCAGGCTGCCGATGTGGTGCTGGCCTTAAGACATGCAGCTGCTTAGTTTGAGTTAGAAGTACAATTGGTTTTTCCTTTGTGTTTCTTAATTTTTTCCCCTCTAAACGTCATTAACTATCTCTTCATTGTGAGTTGGTCATGCTCTTATTTTTGGTTATTTAAATTAAATTGCTGGTTGCATTTTTCTTATTGCTGGTATTCTAACTAGTTTGATAATGGTCTAGATATATGGTAAGTACAACATATCTTGTTTTAAGATTTTGTCACATAATTATATGATAAAATATAAGGTAAAATAATCATATGAATTCTTAAATTGCTTTATTCAAAATAATGTCTTTGTTGTTTGACATTTCTTCTGTTTTTCTTTAAACTATTACCTTGGTGGGATAAACATTTTTCTTGCTCTTCAGTAGCTTCCTCAGATTAGCTGAGATTGCTCAGTGTGGTTACTTGGAAGTGAAATGCTTTCATGTTATTTTAACTAATGAGACATTGGTTCTTGAATATTAGGTGCCTTAGTCATTTTAATTTGCAAATTTAGGACAATTTGCTTTAATAAATCTCTTAATTCCATGGGTATACTTTCTCTTAAGATGTCATTGCCATCAATACAAATCATCCAATGTCTGTGCGCTCATCAGAGCATGTATTTTAGCCTGCTGGTTTGAGTGTTTACACTAATGAATACAACACTCTCTAAGGCTGTCCCTTCCCCTGTTTTGGTACAGGCATACTGGTTAGCTGAGTATAATCCCTGGATATTTTCTTCTAGTGTTAATTCTTAGACTGTGACTGACATTTACGCTTATCTTTGTACTGTAATTACAGTTCATGAGTTATGCTATAAAAACCGTGAATTTTATTTCACTTTACTGTATGATATTTCTACTTAAATATTTAATGTAAATTATACCTACAAACATTTGAATTAAAGTCACTTTAGGTGATAAGTTTATTTTCCCAGACTTAAAGCAATTTGTCCTAATTTTCCATACGTTTGCATTTGCTTTTGCTGTCCTAAAATTTTTTAGTTGCTGGCTTTGATCTTTTATGTTGCTGAGTTTTATACATCTATTTTCTCACCTGCCATATCCTAGGGGGCTTGGAGTAGCCATAATACAGTGAGCCCACCCTCCTGGTCCCCAGACATTTCAGAAGGCCGGGAAATTTTTAAACCCAGGCAGCTTTCTGGCAGTGCCATTTGGAGCATCAAAGTGGTAAATAAAATTGCATTTACATTTCATGTGTCATTTCTTTCTGGTTTGTTTTGTTCTATTGGATGATAAGAATTAAACCTTTCTTTTCTAGATTCATTCTCCAGAGCCACTTATTAAATCTCAAAACATACTTTCTAACATTTTTTACCTAAAGATTTAAATGAGGAAGAAGTTACATTATAGTATTTTAAGATATATTTTTAGTGCCTCCCTGTCTGAATGATTTTCTTTTATTGTTGTTATAAGTATTCCTTTGAAGGGAAAATTCTTGTCACACAGAACAAGGTGTAATTCAGGACTTGCTCATTTATCACACCATAAATTGAATCGATTACACACAGAGGAAAAGTGCCACCGTGTCACGGAGCAGCCCCAAGTCCTGGTTGATGGTGCTCTCTTAGTTCCTGATGTTAAGTAGTGTGATATAGTTTGAAGCAGAAAAGTTAAAAAAAAAAAAAATCATCTCAAAAGTCAAATACTTTATTGACTAAAGAAGATCATTTTTCCCTTATCTTCTCTATGTAGTTGTTTCTAGAATAGAGTGTTTATATTAGACTAGTGAAAGATTTTAGAAGACTTTCAGTATATTTTCTTAATCTTTATTAAAATTGGAAGAGCACATTTATGCTTATCCAGATAACTGTAATCATCCAAGGTAATGTGGCATAATTTAGCTTAATTCATTTTAATTAGTTGATTGATTAGAGATTGGTCTCATTATGTAGCCCAGCCTCCCCTTGAATTCTATCCAAATCCTTCTGCCTCAGACTCTCAAGTGCTGGGATTAGAGCCATGTGCCACCATACCATATTTAAGAGAATAAACCATGATTTTTTAAAAAAAGCTTTTGTAGCAAATGCTGCCAATTTTTACTTTTAGTCTGTACCAATGGATGTTAGGGGAAGTGAACTGACAGATTATTCTAATCCTAATTTTTTTTAAATTAATTTTTTATTGGATATTTTATTTATATTTCAGATGTTATCCCATTTCCCCATTTCTCACCCATCCAGAAACCCCCTATCCCATCCCCCCTCCTCCTGCTTCTATGAGGATGTGACCCCACCCCACACCCCACCCACTCCTACCTCCCACCCTCGAAGTCCCCCACACTGGGGCATCCAGCTTTCACAGGACCAAGGATCTCCCCTCCCACCTATGCCTGACAAGGCTATCCTCCCCTACATATACAGCTGGAGCCATGGTCCCTCCCTATGTGCTCCCAGGCTGGTGGTTTAGACCCTGTGAGCTCTGGTTGGTTGGTATTGTTGCTCTCCCCATGGGGCCACAAACCCCTTCCTAATTTTTAATTACAGCTTTAACTCTTTCCCCACACTCCTCTCTGCCACAAGCCACCCTTCCATTCCTATTGAAAACAACTTACTTGTCCAGTGCAGTCCTATCCTGTCTATCCTTTGTTCAGAGCTGAGGACTCTCAAGGGACCTAAAGAACAGGGTGAGAGTATAAGGAGAGGCAGCTTGGAGCTGGAAGGTGTTTGTACTTAATAAAACTGAACAGGACAATTTAAGTCCCTTCCCTTTATTCAAGTCATGTCTTAGTCTCCCAACACAAACATAGTGCTTTGACCCTGAGCCTGTTCTGCTCAGTAGGAAGTAGGTTCAGTTTATGAAATGGATAAAGGGTGAAAATGTGGCATACCTTTTCATCTGTTATAAGGAACTAAAAAAAATTTCCCTGACTTCTTCTAAGTCAATTTTTAAGATGCTTCTAAGATGCCAGGTTTTTCTTTCCAGCCAGAAATATATAATTCTGAATATGACCAAGGTGTGGGGGTCAGGGTTCTAATGTTGGTTGGTGCCTACAGCTTAAGATCTCAGGAAATTTAACAGATTTTCTTAAAGGAATTTTTCTTATATTAGTGAAGATATAGATAAGTTATTCTCATTTCAAACATTATTTTTAAGATTCAGTATTTTGCCTTTATGCCAATTTTATTAAGATCTTTAAGTAATTTTAAATACTGTGTTAAAATGAATTAGATATGTTCAATTCATATGAGAGCTATTGAATAATAAAGGATACTGATTACATTTTCATGATATGAATACCACTTCACAGTAGTAAAATTAAACTTTGCTGCCTTGTAATATTTCAGAATAACGACTAAAAACCAAGGGCTATGGACTACTTGCTAGCTGAGTGACCTTCAAGAAGACACTGATACCTTTTACCACAGAACCCTAAAGTGGAGATAGATGCCCTTTATCCCTAAAGTAGAGATAGATGCCCTTTATCCCTAAAGTAGAGATAGATGCCCTGAGGGTTTGTTGAGAGGAAATAGTGCTCAAATCAGTGCTAAGTGGCCAGTAAATGTTCCTGTTACTCTCATCTCTGAGAATATAGTTTTTCTTGATACCTACTTTGTACTGAAGAGAGTCCGTGCATGTAGAGATGTGTGTATAAGGATAGTTACTCTAAACACCAAGGATAAAGATGTAGGGAGTCAAAAACAGTGGTAAGGCCTGCTGATGTGAAACACTCAGGATGATAGAGGTAACACTGATTCTAAAGTGTTAAGTAGTTTTCTATCTACCTACCTACCTACCTACCTACCTACCTACCATACCTTACCTACTATCTATCTATCTATCTGATAGAAATACTGACGTCTGGATTTAAACTTTCTTTTGGGCTTTTATGAAAAGTTAACTTTTCTGTATCTGTATCTGTTAAGCAGGGCCGAGGGTCTGGATTTCCAGGAAAGCGGAGACCTCGTGGTGCTGGGCTGTCAGGACGAGGTGGCAGAGGCAGGTCTAAACTAAAGAGTGGACTTGGAGCTGTTGTATTACCTGGGGTGAGACTTATGCTCTTACTTTTCCAGTAGCAATTAACGGTGATGCTCTCGTTCTAAGAGTTCCAGGAGTAGTCTCATCCCTTTACATTTTACTATATCTGTGCTTGATAATTTGAAATTTGTTTTATTTTGGACATCTGCTCAGGTCCTTTTGTTTTCTGATTATCATCCTTTTCTTCCTTTCTTCTTTGACATCGTTTTATGCCAACCATCTACAAGAGTGAATTTTTAATGTATTTTCTTTTTTTATTAAAAATATGCTATTATTGAATTCTTTTTTAAAAGTCGTATTTATTTCATTTCACATATATGTATATTTTTCTTTTTGTATGTGTACCATGTGTGTGCCTGGTACCCTGGGAGTTCAGAATATGACATCATATTTCTGGAACTGGAGTTACAAGTGGTTGTGAGCCATTTGACATGGCTGCTGAGAATTGAATTTAGTCTCTGCAAGAATAATATGTACTCTTATACACTGAACCATTATTTCTTCAACCCCCATTTTTTATTACAATTGCTGTATTATAAAACCTATAGAAAAAAACCAAATGCTGTAGATGAATACAGATTCCAACTATGTCCGAGATTTTATGACTGTTTTGGTTGAGAAATACTGATTGGCATATTTTGGGATTTCCTTTAAATGTGCATTGAAAAATATATGTGATTTGGCCGTGCTTTTGCAGTATAATCTCAGCATTTAGGAGGCAGAGGCAGACAGATCTCTGAGTGGAAAAACTGGCCTCATCTACATAATAGAGTTCCATCAGCACAGCCAAAGCTAGAGAGAACAGAGAAAGACAGAGAACTGGCAGTAGAAAAAAAACTACTAACCAAAAGCAGGAAGCTGGGATTCTTGTCCTTTGTGTTTTATGTGAAGTAAACTGAAAACTGATTTATTTCTGGGCAAAGTGGTTCACACCTTTAATCATAGCACCTGGGAGGCCTCAAGCATATGAATTTATGGTCTGCTTGATTTACAAAGTGAGTTCAGACTAGCAAGGACTACATAATGGGACCCTGTCTCCAAACAGTCAAACTCAAACTAGACTTATTGAGACATAATTTGTACAGGGTACAGATACTTAACACACACATGCATACTTTAATTAGCCCTTGAAAACCACATTACAATCAAGGTAGTGAAGGCAGTCAGCTCTTCCAGGCTTCCCAGGAGTTACTGAAGTCCTCTGTCCCAGCTTCTCTTCATGCATGGCTGCTCTGAGTTTCTTGTGGCTCATGCTTATAGTCCTAGCACTTGGGACTGATGCAGGTTGATGCCAGTTCACATGGTTAAATGCTTTGCAAGTTTTGTTCATGCTTCAAGGTTAAATATTAGGTTGCTTGATGGTTTCCCCTGTAGCTGTACTCATCGGAGTTTTTAGGACTTAAATTGCTGTTAATTGTGTCATGACTATAACATCGTATTAGTTACTATTGATTAAATGATTTAAATTGAAAATGCTACAGTAGTATATTTTTAGCTAAACTTTTAGCCATTCTCCAATAAAATTATTTTATTATTTATGTTTTGACCTTGACTATAACATGTTCAGTGTAGGTTCCAGTTTTTTAAGGGAAGAGGATCATATTTTAATTTTTAGTATTGGCCTTCTGGCTCCCTATCACTCATCTAAATCAGAGCTTCTGTGTGCGTGCCAGTCGGCGCCTAGTTGGTTTGGTGAAACATAATTAAGTTCAGAAATGAGCACCCCTGGTTGGTAATTGTTCTACTGATACTGACATTTTGATAAACTAATGATAATAATAATCTAAAGTAGTGCCATTTAATAGCAATGAGTAGGAACCACATACAATTTCAAACTCTCTGGGACTTACATTTAAAATGTTATAGTGAACTAAGAAAGTTATTTTTAATGTGCCTTATGACTTCTATATTTGAATCATCATCATTTCCCCATGTATATAATGTAATGTATATAAGGTTGATAGCTAGCTATTTTTATATTCTTCTGAGTCTGGTACTGAGTCTTTGACTCCTATGTGTATTACAGTATATCATGGTTTCAGCTAATCACATTGCTGTTCTCAAGTGGCACGAAAAGTGATATGCATATATTTATATATGCTGTAATTTTATAGTTTCATGATTAGAATTTCTGGATAATTAGGTATTACTAAAGACTGACTTTAGGGTTCTCATTTGTTCTTTTTGGAGACAGGGACTTGCTATGTAGTCAGGCTAGCCTCAAATTTACCATCTTCCTGCCTCAGGTTCTCTAGTGCAATGATTATTGATGTATACCACCATGCCTGACTGTGAGTCAAAGTATTTCTCAATTAATGTTATGTAGAACTGTTAGTCTAGACATGGACAAAAACTGTATTTGGATAAGAATTTTCAGTTAACTTAGTACTTAACTGAAGTAAGTACTATTAGTAAGTAAGTAACATAGCTTGATGCTTGGTGTTTTTGCTTTTTGTAGGTGTCTGCTGCAGATATTTCATCTAATAAAGATGAAGAAGAAAACTCTATGCACAATACAGTTGTTTTGTTTTCTAGTAGTGACAAGTTCACTTTGCATCAGGTTTGAACTTATTTTTCTGTTTTTCAATTCTTTTCCATTTTAATGTATACCATCTGCCTAGATATTATTCAGTTAGGCTATAATAGTATGTTAATTAAGAATATAATTTTAAAATCTGTGTAATTTTAGCATTATCTGCAATTTAAAATAGTTTTACATGTTATTAATTTTCAGGATATGTGTGTAGTTTGTGGCAGTTTTGGCCAAGGAGCAGAAGGAAGATTACTTGCCTGTTCACAGTGTGGTCAGTGCTACCATCCATATTGTGTCAGTATTAAGGTAAATGTGCTTAAATGAGTTAACAAAGTATTTTTAATAATGAATTTATTCTATTTATTTATGTGCTATGTGTGCCTTCGTGTGTGTGTGGTGTGTGTGTGTGTCCGTCCACGTGCGCCTGTGTGCATGTGCCATGCTGTGTGTGTGTGTGTGTGTGTGTGTGTGTGTGTGTCCAAGTGCGCCTGTGTGCATGTGCATGCATGTGTGTGTGTGTTTCTGCACATGCATGCATGTAGACATTTGAAGTCAGAGGATAACTTGCAGGAGTCGGTTCTCTTTTTCCACCATCTATGTGGGTCTTGGGGATCACCTTAGATTACCAGGCTTGGTGTCAAGGGCCTTTACCCTTCAAGCCATATCGTACGTAGTTCTAGCAAAGGCATATGAATTTTTATTTTGTTTCAGCACTAATATAG
The DNA here is from genome assembly GCA_021653895.1 of Mastomys natalensis. Classification (NCBI taxonomy): domain Eukaryota; kingdom Metazoa; phylum Chordata; class Mammalia; order Rodentia; family Muridae; genus Mastomys; species Mastomys natalensis. The sequence continues at coordinate 186,864 of JAJTUV010001232.1, forward strand.
TTGTCTCAGTTCTTAAAACTAATTATCTATTATACATGATATGACAGTATTTAAATCAAGTGTTTGTTGCTATTATGCATATGTGGCAGTATTTTAGTGCTTTACTCTTTTTAAGTGTTTGTTACCTCAATAAATTAGTTCCTAAAAATCTGTGGTCTTGATTTATGCAAATTATCCTGGCATTGTATTGAAAAGGCATTAAAATGTAGATATTTACTCTTAAGACATCTTATGACTGTTTACTGAGAGGTTAGTGTACTTGCTCAGTTGTTCCTTGACTACAGGACAGCTTGTAGCGTGTAGTCATAACTTTGTATGACTGTTCATGTCTCTCCCATATAGGTTCCTCAGCCCTTCCTCACATACACTTTTACAAGCAAGTACTGTATTTAATGCAAAATGAAAACATTAAATCCCAAATTATTTAATGCTAGTTTTAAAAAGTTATACATACATAGAAGAAATCTGGTGCCCTCTTCTGGCATGTAAGTATACACTGTATACAAAATAAATAAATAAATAAATCTTTTAAAAAAGAACATTAAAAAAATAAAACCCAACCTATGATTAGCTTATTACTGTCAGGTAGAGTTTAAATACATGCTTTTCTAGCTACCTGTGGTTTCTTTTGTACTACTGATACTATTTTGGACTACAGTCTTACTAATTGGAGAAACAAAAGGTGATCGTGAGATGCCTGAGTTCAAGCCTAGAATCCATATAAAGGTTGAAAGAGAGTTGATTTGTGAGGGCGCCCTGTCCTTTGACCTCCACAGGTGCACATAGACACAGATTGGCATGCAGACACACTAATAAATGAAAACAAAGAAACAAAGGCATATCAAGAAATATTCAAGGCACATCTTCCAGGCTTATTTCTCATTGCAGCAACAACACTTGTCATACATAAACCATGGAACTTTTTAATCTTTCCAAAAAGCCTTGATTCTGAAGTTGATATTCCCATATATTTAGGGCTAAAACCCCTAAGTAATGCTCTTCAAAGTAATAGAGCGTGTTGTTGTTTGTGTGGGTCTCAGCTATGGAACATTTACTATTTTAGAAATCAAAATAGGAAATAGTTTAAAATACAAGAAAATAGAAGCATTATTTGCTTAATGCTGCTATAGTGATGTCACTTTATGTCATATGATCTCTAAAATACTGTACAACTGTGAATAAATTAAAGTGCAGCCAATGAATTAGCTCTTAGCAGCAGCAGGGCCCTGAAAGTGGTTCTGACCTGAGGAGCATTGGCAGAGCTGCTCTAGGTAGTCCTCAGTCTATGAGCTTTGCCTTTCCTGGTCAGCATGCAGTTTACTGTATTATTCCACTCTGCTTTTTCTTTTTGGTCCTTCATTTGGCAAAGTATAGTATTATTATAATTTGATAATTTCAGACATTAAAAGAAATATGTTAATCAAGGTAATAAGGAGATAGATTTAAACATCAAAACCTCAGTCTTATTAAGCTCTATATCTGCAGCATTCATTTACTCCTTTCAAGCGTCGTGTTTTGTGGATATTCTATAGTTCTCTGCAGTCAGCTGGTGCCACAGCATTAGCAGTGTCTGACATGCTGACTCACTACTCTGAATAATCAAATTTAGGTTTGTCTTTCAACATATAATTCATTCCTTCCTATTACATCTTTGTGGTAGAGTGTCGCTGGACAGTAGATTCAGAAAAATACTGGCTATCATGCAGTAAATGTTCACTGTAGCTCTAAGTAATTAACTGTGGCTTTTTCTTTCCTGGATTTTTAATAGCAAGAAGACCATAATCATAAGTAACTCTCTATTCTTATTGTTTGTTTGTAGTCCACTGCACATACATCATCCTGTCAGATTACTTTCTCAAATGCCCTTTTTCCTGGGGTAGTGTACTATATTGCCTTGCTCTGATCTTAACTTGCCTGCACACAGTCCTTTGGCCTTTTACTGGGACATGTTCTTACTCCATTCCATATATTTCTAGCTGAGCTCTGGGAATGTGCAGGAGCTAAATTTCTAGCTCGCCTGTGTGAATGACATTCTGCCTTTGTACCTAATGACTCACTTAGCTAGGCTAGGTATTATGCTTTATATTTTTCTGTATAATATGGACACTGTACTACTGTATTTTAACATTTGGGGTAGATGGAAAGCTTTGTGCTTATGATCCTTTATACTTTTGCAACAAATCTTTATTTATTCTCATAGATAGTTGGTTTTTTTTTTTTTTTTTTTTTTTCTTTTAAATCAATTCTGTTTCTTTCTCAGTAGCTTTTAGGCTTTCTCATTCCACATGATCTCAGTTTTCTCTATATACCTTTACTGTTTCCTATTCTGTTGTCACTTGGGAAATTTATGCTTTTCAAGATCTTTAAGAAACTGATTCCATGCAGGATAGTGGTGATATACACCTTTAATCCCAGCACTCGGGAGCCAGAGGTAGGCAGAGTTCCAGGCTCATCTGGTCCATTTGCACAGAGAAAAAAACCCTGTCCTGAAAAGCAAAAACTAAATAAGAAAAAAGTTTATTTCAGTACATTAATTTTTCATGGTGTAACTTCTTTGAGGATTTTATTAGGGATGTAGAGATTCTCAGAAATCCTGCCAATTCAGAGCTTTGAGACAGAAATAAATGAGTAAAGGTGAGCTATGTAAGTGCCAGCCTCATGACCTGAAATTCCATAAAATGTCCTTGAGAACTTAGTATTCTGTTGTGATAGTGTTCCCTCTCTTTGGTAGGGAAACAGTTGATATCAAAGGAACAATTTGGGATCTTATTTGGAAGATAAGTCATACTATAACCATAAATTTCAGAAGCATTTAATCCCATTCATAGAAACATCATGTATAGAGATTTTGTTGATGTAGTTTAAAATCTTTTCAATAGTAGTAGACCAGCTTACTGAACTTTAAAATCCAGTCACCATATGTGCAAAAATAATGGAATTAAATCCAAAGTATTAAGCAGTTATGGTGACTCAGATGGTGTTAAAATATGAACCGCTTTCAGTGGTTGTGTTGATCAGGTGGACTCCTAGTATTTGGGCATAGTAATGTTTACCTGCTCCTTTCTGTATGTGTGTATGTAAGCACAGTGGAAATGCATGCAGTGTCCTCCTTAAACAAAAATGATTTCTAAGTTAAATACATAAAGCAAACACATGGATTTTATTTTCTTTTTACAGATCACTAAAGTGGTTCTTAGCAAAGGTTGGAGATGTCTTGAGTGCACTGTGTGTGAGGCCTGTGGGAAGGCAACTGACCCGGGAAGACTCTTGCTATGTGATGACTGTGACATAAGCTATCACACCTACTGCCTAGACCCTCCATTGCAGACAGTTCCCAAAGGAGGCTGGAAATGCAAATGGTACCCTAGGATTCATGTGACTTTGTCAGTCTTTCAAGTTCTGAACTTCTGCTCTCATTCTGTGCACTTGTAGCATCTCAAATTTTACACTTTAGTATGAAATAAACTTGACACTATTGCGGGGGCTTTGGATTTCAGGTGTGTTTGGTGCAGACACTGTGGAGCAACATCTGCAGGCCTGAGATGTGAATGGCAAAACAATTACACACAGTGTGCTCCTTGTGCCAGCCTGTCCTCCTGCCCAGTCTGCTGTCGCAACTACAGAGAAGAGGACCTCATTCTGCAGTGTAGACAGTGCGATAGGTACTGGGCCCCTTTACCTCCTTTGCTATCTTTAAAGCATTTTTCTCCTCAAATGTAGTAAAGGAACAGAAAATTACTTTCCTTGATCATAAATTTAGGGAACAAAACATTGCTTTCTAGATTTTAGTCTATTTGAAGCTTTCCAGACTACATTACTATTTTAAAATTTTCAATTTTAGACACTTTAGTTTTTCAATTGGGGGCCTTTTGATGGTTTATCCGTCTCTGGAAATTAGATGCATAATTAGTGTTTGCATATATGCATTTTCTTGGGGAGAATTTCTAAATCTTTTCTACAGTCTTCTTTTTCCTCACCATTTCCACTAACACTCCAGATCGTGGTCTTCCTGACTAGTATGTGCACCTTCATAGCACAGACTGCTTCCTCTGTTTATATCAGTACTGTCGGCATTTAGCACTGAATGTACAGTTTTAGCTTGCATTCATTGGTGGTGCAGGGTTATTTGTAAATAATTGTGTTGTTTGTGCAGCATTCAGCTATAAACTGCTCTACAGCAAGGTCCTCTTTACTTGACATGCAGTATATCTGTTCCTCATTAGATGCAGCAGGTGGCACGCTTACATACATACATTCTATTTGTACTCTTCTATATTCTTTCCCGACCTAACTAGTTTCATTGCTATCTTTGTCTTTCAGCATTTGATCACTATTGGATATTGTCCCTCTAACAACGTGCATATGCTTTCTCCTTAGAGTTTATTCTCATTTCTTTTTCTTGACTTCTCAGAACAAGGAAAGATCTTTGGGTTGGTAGTCATAGTTAGGCGAGAAGGGGGACATTTGAGATTTGGGACTTTAGGTTTGAGGACTGTCAACTCCTGTTGTTTAAAAAGAGTTTAGTTTCTAGAATACTCACTTCTTTTAAATGTGTAAATGTCTTGTTTTAGGTGGATGCATGCAGTGTGTCAAAACTTAAATACTGAGGAGGAAGTGGAAAATGTAGCAGACATTGGTTTTGACTGTAGCATGTGCAGACCTATATGCCTGTGTCTAATGGTAAGATAGTAACATAAACTATGAGTTATGCTGCCCTTTGTCTCCTTGATTTGTGAAATAGAAGTTGTTTTGTACTATAATATCCTTCCTGTCCAAACGCTATTAAAATGGTTGCATAATGAAAAATGAAGCATATGCAAATTAGATGTAAAATATAATTTGGCTCTCAAGGTTTAACCTCTTGGGTTATTGTATTCAGGAATCCCCCATTTAGTCTCCGCTGGTTTCCTGCTCTATGCTCCTTGTTTTGGAAGCTGAGCATAATAATGGGCACCAGTAATCTCGTGCTCGGGGAGGCTGAGGCAGCAGGGTAGTACAGCTGAGCCAGTCTGTATTCCATGGTTGAGTAGCAGGCCGGGCGCAGCTAAATAGTGAGACCTTGTCTCAGAAAGCAGCTGAAAATCAATCCATGAGATAATGCCTTTGAAAACCTAAAAGCTGTTTTTGGAGTTGGGATGGAGCACATGGGTATAGTATTTGATTGGCATATACAAGATACACCCCCCCCCCACCCCCAATAAGATAACATCCTATAGTATTGACACATTTGCAGAATGGTATGTGTACAGTCACTGAAATTTGAAACCTGTATAAGTCTTTTTCTCAAACCTTTCCTGACTGGTTCTTTTTCTGTTCAGTGCCTTCCTCAGACTGCTGTGACTCTTCTCTTGTGGCACAGATCGTCACAAAAGTAAAAGAGCTAGGTAAAACTGGAAATGGTTTTCTTTTTGAAAATGCATTACTTGATTCTTAACTGACTTGATGCTTAAATGGAATTTAGTGATTTGTCTGATGTTAGTTTTGAGAATTAATGTGTAAAATGTTCATATCCCATTTTGACAAAATAATATTCCTATAAATTTCAGAAAATAATAGCTCTTTGGATTAATTGTTAGTATCATGCTTGCCTTCACTCAGCTGGGTATTGTGCGTGCTTGGTTGTCAGTAAGGAGAAAAAGAAAGCCTGTTTAAGCACTCATTTCGTATTACTATTTTACAATTTTTCTCTGATAACTTAGAATGATGACATGGCATTTTTATGATAGACTTATCCTTTGACTAGTATTTTGACAATATTTCTGATATAAAAACATTTGGATTATATTGAAATTGTTTTAATAAACAAGTTTTCACATTAAAGGTTGAGTCTACAGAATTTATGATCTTACTAATATTTTAAGCTAGCATACAAAAACAGTGTATTATGGGTTTGAATACATGTGTATCATTGTACTTAAGGGGGCAGGTTTTTTTTTCAGTGTCTGCCACTCTTTGTAGGTGGTCAAATTGATACTGGTTTTCCAGATGGGCTTCTGAAGTATATTCCGTTTTTTGTTTACTTACATTTTGGTCTTCACCAGGAAAAAGCTTATTATTTGAGTGGCTGCAGCAGCACCTGTAGCTCCAGGATCTTTTTCCTAAAAGTGGCCATAATTCATGGAAGCCGAGATGCTCTCAGTAAACCCTCGCCCATTCTTTTGTTAACTCATATCTGCCTCTAGTCCTAAGAAGTTATCAGTGTTTTCAATGTTACTGAACATCTTCAGTTTGTGCATTTTGTAGATAATTGTATCTTCTTGCCATGTAGATTTTGGAATATTAATCAGCTTATCAGTCAGTTTAAAATGAAAGCTTCAATGTGTGTCTTTGGGTTTGTAATCTTAGACCCACCTAAGACCTACACCCAGGACGGTGTGTGTCTGACTGAGTCAGGCATGAGTCAGCTGCAGAGCCTCACTGTCACAGCTCCCAGGAGAAAACGCACAAAACCAAAACTGAAATTGAAGATTATAAATCAGAATAGTGTGGCTGTCCTTCAGACCCCTCCAGACATCCAGTCAGAACATTCAAGAGATGGTGAAATGGATGATAGTCGAGGTGACATCATTTGTTTTCATGGGATACTTCCTCTCTGAGTGATGTTCTTAGACTTGTGTATGCATGTTTTCTCGTATGGAACTGCTTTTGTGATTGAAATCTCTTAAGAGCATTATGTTTGTAAAGCTTATGAATGAGGTCACTCAGAGCAAGTCACCTCAGTTTCCTGATGTGTCAGCATACGCCCTCCTCTAAACTTTGTGACCTGATGATTTACAAACATTTTCTTGATCAAAATAGAATGGTTTTTCTATCTGAAATTGTGAAGTAACAAAGAATTTTAATAGCAACATTAAATATAACACAAATTTTTTTCAAGATGATTATATTTAGTGTGTTTATTTTGGAGTGATTATTTTCATTTGACTCAGAAATAAAGCCATAATCATTTTCCAATGCATATTGTATGACAAAATTTGAAGTCTTTTCAGTAGATAAACTAGATAAATCTTGGATCCTAGTTCTTGATATTAAACACAAAGATTACTTAAAAAAACCAAAACAAAACAAAGTGTTTGTTTCCTCTTTGTTTTCCTCCCCCTTACTGGGTCTCTCTGTGCAGCCCCGGCAGCCCAGGAACTAGTTCTGTATACCAGGCTGGCTTTGAACTCAAGAGATTTGGCTGCTTGTTCCTGGGATTAAAGGCATGGGTCACTACCACTGGGCTATTCCTTTTTTTTAAAATCATTATGTCACACTCCCTGGGAACACAACACATGCAGGATGATTCCCACCTCATCCTTGGGCACCTACCATCTTCTCTTTACTTCTTAGCCACTCTAGGTGCAGACGATTAGAATGGCTTGGTGATGTTTTGTTTTGCTTGTTTCTTTTGTTTGTTCTGTTTTGTAGTTTTCTGTATTTGATAGAATATACAGTTTCATCTGTATATTTACATTTTCTAGAAGGAGAACTTATGGATTGTGATGGAAAATCTGAATCTAGTCCTGAACGGGAAGCTGGAGATGATGAAACTAAGGGAGTCGAAGGAACGGATGGCATAAAAAAGAGAAAAAGAAAACCTTATAGACCCGGTAGAGTATACCAACTAGTCCCTCTCTCTGTCTCTCTGTCTCGTCTGTCTCTGTCTCTGTCTCTCCCTCCCTCCCACTGAAATGTGTATTGATACTTTGCTTGGTGTATGTAAATGCATCATGTGGATGCCTAGTGTCCACAGAGGCCATAAGAGGGTGTCAGACACCCTGGAAACGGAGTTAAAAACAGTTGTGAGCCACCATGTGGGTGCTGGGAATTGTCAGGGTCCTTCACAAGAGCAGCCAGTGTTCTTCGTTGTTTAGCGATCTCTCTAGGCACTTAGGTAGATATTTGAGTATAACAAAACTTGGCTTATTTACCAATGATAATAATTGCAACAACAATTATGATGACTTATAATTGGGGCTATGTTTAGCATCTTACATGGAACTGATGGATCCTTCACATTGAAAATGTAACTACTTGACAATAAATCATTATCCCAAATGTTGACCATTTATTAAACCTGTTATTAGTTGGTTTTTATTTATGTCTCAACTTTTAAAGGAATTCATGTATTTACTTCATCAGTTGCTTTAAAAGTTGAACATAAATACTGCTCTTTAACAATTTTCTTTTAAGCATTCATTTTCAAATAGTTTTATGTTTTTATTTCAGTATTTATGTAGGTTCAGAGGTAAACAAAACAAGGTTCTTCTGCCTTATTGAATTTGTACTGCAGTTGATATCATTAAGTTCTTCTCATTTTTTTAGTTTATTTTTCTTTATGTGTGTGAGCTTATGTGAGTTATGTGCACCATATGAGTATGAGAGTCCAGGAACACTAAGGGTCCAGAGATTCTAAAACTGGAGTTAGAAAGAATTATGAGATGCCATGTAGGTGCTGGGAACCAAACCCAAGTCCTCTGCAAGAATAGTAAGGTTTTTAACCACTGACCTATCTCTCTACCCCTAAATCTTTCTTTTCCAGTATATTTCATGGGTAGAAAAAAAAAGCAGTTTTGATTTTTCAGTATTTCAAAAAAGCTATTGAAATCTCTCATCAGAAGTTGTAGCCCATTTATTAATGTCGTTTTTTAGTCATGAAGTAGTAGATTAATGCACTGTCAGAAATTTCCATTTGTATTCTTCTGGACTTTCAGTGACACCTTCCTTATGGATGGACCACATCTGTCATAGCTCCTGATTTCATATCTTTTTAATTATTGTTTCCAAGTATACTTACGTTTTTAGGTAGAGCTTATTTCTCTTAGAATACCGTCTTTTAGAATGATGTTTTCTGTCCAAACTGCTTTCTCTATCACATGTGGGTGACATCTACATCCTTTTATTTGGGGGCATTATAAAGCACTTTACTGGACAAGTAGATCATGACAAAAGCTTATAGGATTTAGTGCCATGCATTGTTAAAATTGCTAAGCATTTTACCAATTTCATTTTGCTTATACTTATGATATGGTAAGTGCTATATATTATACCTATTTGACCAATAAATGAATTGCAGTACTGAGGAGTAAAATGACTTGTCTGAGCTGAGTTAGTAGTTTTGTGTTCCTGTCTACAGAGCTTCGTGTGTCATGTAACTTCTGGCCTTTCTCACATGGGAAAGCTAGACAGTACCACTGAAGTCATATTGATCAGTGAGGTTGTGTATTTTAGTTCAGTTTTCATCCTCATCGTGCATGCTGGTCTGCTGTGCTGTCATCAGGAAGTGTGAGGGGAAAGAGATGTATTAGTTCTTTAATATTGAAGCTCTATTTTTTTATTTAGTATTTATTTTGACCTTGTCTAGAACAGGAAATCCAAGCAGTACTTTCCGTATATATACTGGCAGGTCGTTCATGTTTGATGTAACTGATAACAGTGACTTTGACATTCATTTTTACTTTCAACCTCCTCTAGTCTGTACAAAATTGAGATTCAAGGCCATAGGGATTGCTCAGTAGGTAAAGTGCTTGCCGTGGAAGCATACGACTGAGCAAAGTTTGGGTCCTCAGCACCCATGTAAAAACTAGGTGGACCACCATGTACTATAATCCATTTATTCAGGAGTCAGAGACAAGGGTTACCGACATAACTCATACAAATTCAGATAAGCACACACATACACATAAATAAAAATGATCTGGAAATTCTTAGAGGAACTTAATTATTCATGATATCAATTTGAGTCCTGTGGGTTAAAGAGAAATTCTTTGCTGTGATGTATAAGGTAGACAGAGATCAAGGGTAAGATCCAAGGTCAGTTTCTGGCCTACACACACACACACACACACACACACACACGTGTATGTATGCCTCTACACATAGACTCAGGCCTGAATACGATATACTCATACACATGCAAGAAAAGAGATTATTAATTATATTAAACATACAACTGAATTTTAAAAAAACTTCACCGTTAAAAACAAAGTCATTTTTTGTACTATGGAATTCTAGAATTATTTATCACTTTGTGCACTTTCTGTTTTATATAGGTATTGGTGGATTTATGGTACGTCAAAGAAGTCGAACAGGACAAGGAAAAGCCAAAAGATGTGTGGTCAGAAAAGATTCTTCAGGCTCTATTTCCAGACAGTTGCCTAGTAGAGATGATAGTATGTGCTGATTTTCTTTGGTTTAATTCCTTGGGATTGATATTCTGTTGGAATAAGCAGTCACTAAAATGATACTGCTACATGCAGCATTATGCTTTCAATCTAATAGAATATATTCTTTTGAGTTTTTTGTTTTTGTTTGTTTGTTTTGTTTTGGGTTGGTTGAGAGGGAACTGGGGAGAGGGAGGGAGAGATAGGCTCAGATCTTATAGTTCAGACTAGTGGCCATTTTCCTACATGTGCCATGGCTACCACAAACTTACATACTTCTGCCTCAGCCTCCCCAGTGCTACACTCATGGCACACACGCCTGATCCCCCGTTTCTCTTCACTGCTTCAGTGCTAAGCTCACATTCTATGATGGTCTATACTCCCCACCTTTGCTTTGACATTTGAAGGCCTTACCACTCCCTCTGTTAAATGCTTCCTGTGCTGAATTAGAAGAGTATCTGGAGTGGGGGCTATCCCAAAACATGCAGCCTGTATATGGAGTATGGTCTTCTAGCGGGTGCCTCATCTGGCCTCAATGGGAGAGGAAGCACCTAGCCTCTCAGAGACTTAAAGTGGCAGGGTGGGGGATACAGGAGGAGGGGGTACTCAGAAAACAAGAGATGGGGAAGGATTGTGGGAGGGGGTGACTGGACGGGTTATAAAGTGAATAAGCAAAAAAAATAAATTAAAAAAGGAAAAAAAAGAGTAAAAGAATTAACTCACTCAGTTGTATCAGATACTCTCTGCCCACTTTAGCAAAGGCCTGTCTTTACCTGCATTAGTGACCTAATATACAATTAAACTTACAGGCTATTTAATTGCCCAACAGATCTTAAGAATTATGCTTTATAAATACATTGGTACATTTTATTACCCTTGCTTAAGAAAGCTAAGTCATTGTTCAAGACAGACATTTGTATGAGTTAGAGTTCTCTACTGGCCAGCCAGTGATGGCACAGGACTTTAATTCCTGCTCTCAGGAGGCAGAAGCAGGCAGATCTCTGAGTTCAAGGCCAGTTTGGTGTTGTTTCAGGACATTCACAGCTGTGTAGAAGAAGCCTGTCTTTAAAAACCAAAACCAAAAAGATGTCTAGCATGCATAACACAGTATGCCTTCAAAACATCCTTCTTTTGAAAGTTAGTCTCGCTGTTTTTGGAAACCTTAGTGAACTCAGAAATTTTTTTTTCCACTTAGGAAGAATTATTTTTGATTTGACCTAATATGGGCTTAAGAATACCTAATTAAAGAATTTCTCTGTTTTCAATTATTTAGAAAATATTTTAGACTTGGTTTTTTAGTAATTCAGTATTTTCATTTATGACTAGTAAAACTAAAGCAAATTCATTTGTTGAATTTTTTTATTTCAAATACTGTTTCTTTTCTGTTATCTTTTTGATGTTTAATTATTTATATACATATTAGACTTTCTGCTTTCAGTTATCTTTTAATTCTTCATGTAATTGATTTGGAATATACATTTTTTTGAAACCTTTGCCCATTCTTTATGTCTGCTTTATTATTTAATTGTCTGCTAGGTGGACAACACACATTATTTGCTTATTTAATTATTTCTCCTCTAGAAAGTCCTTTTGTGGAGAGGGGCTTATTTTCTGTTTAGGTTTTTTTTCCCCCTTTTAATGAAGTAAAGATTCATTTTGGCTCCTGATTTTACAGATATGAGTCCATGATGTTTGGTGAGGTGTGTGCATAGGGTTGTTTAGAAATTTTAAGAACTTAATTGAAGGTGTTTTCTTTCAGAAATTTGCAGCTGTTCCTTTCAAGCTGAGGTCCTACTTTCCTAGAGCTACTTAAGCTAAAATCCTTGATCTTAAAGCAGTTTCACCTTCCTGTCTTATACAGATTCAGGGGTGTTTTTGTTTTTTTTTTATTGCAGTAAACTCTCAGCCATGTTCCAATTTTTTTTTTTTTTTGAGTTCTCAGGAGAGGTGCTTGATGTTTGGTAGAAAAGTTAAAAAACAAATTTTGTGATATCTTAATTAGGGTTTTACTTCTGTGAACAGACACCATGACCAAGGCAATTCTTCCAAAGGACAGCATTTAATTGGGTTCAGAGGTTCAGTCCATTATCATCAAAGTGGGAACATGGCAGTATCCAGGCAGGCATGTGCAGGAGGAGCTGAGAGTTCTACATCTCCATCTGAAGACTGCTAGTGGAAGACTGACTCCCAGGCAGATAGGACGAGGGTATTAAAGCCCATACCCACCAGGTCACACCTCCCAACAGTGATACTCTCTGGGCCAAGCATATACAAACCATCACACATGATGTGATAACTACTTGCTATTTGCCTTGGGGGAGTAGATCTATTGAGTTGGTGTGGTTTACTTCTTTAACAAACTGGTTTTAGCTGCAAAAAAGTGCTAACCATACCCACTGAATTTTCTTTAGGAGCTCATGAGTAGCCATTTCCTCATAGTTCTGAATATCTGGTGTTTTCATCCTATGAAGTTTGTAAATGTACTGTTTAACAAGTCACTAGTCAAGAATGTAGTCAAGAAATGCTATTTATTTAGAAACAATTGGAGCTAGGCCTGGTGGCATACATTTTTAATCCCACCACTTGGAAGACAGAGGCAAGTAGATCTCTGTGAGTTCAAGGCCAGCCAGGTCTATGAATGAGTTCCAGGTCAGCTTGGTCTGCTTAATGAGACTCTTCACCACCCCAGCCCCCATACCCCAAAAAGAATAGAAATTGTACCAGTAGGTAAGAAATAGAATTTTCAATGTGCTTTAAGATCTTTGTATGATATAAAAGCTAATTTGTTTATATATCACTATGCATGCTGGTAAGTTGTGAAATTACTGTATTTTTCTAGAAAGTAAGCACCACATTTATAAACATGGCTCTTATTTCAGGCTGGAGGGAGCAGTTACCAGATACTCTAGTTGATGAGCCTGTCTCTGTTGCTGAGAGCACTGAGAAAATAAAGAAGAGATACCGAAAAAGGAAAAATAAGCTTGAAGAAATCTTTCCTGCTTATTTACAAGTAATGTTTTGCTTTATATTTTATTGTGTGGTTTGCAAGTTTAGGAAATGGGTTGAGTATTTTTTAATGCTTGTTTTTGTTAACATTCTACTCATTCTCTAAGTTTTCACTGGTTCCCATGAGTGACATTTACCAGGTTCCATCAGAGGATGAATATTTGTTTTGCTCTTTGTGTGCTTTGAATTTTTCTCATGAAGGGATGTGTGTACATGCCTGTCCTAGGGATGAGCGCCGGAGCCTTGTAAACACAGGCAGTGACATTTCACTGAGCGATGTTCCGGCTTTATAAAGCTTACTGTCTCTATCTTTCTCTATAGATTATGTTTTCTTACTGTTTTAAATATGGATTCTAAGGGTTGAACTCAGATCTTCATGTTCATACAGCAAAACACAAGTGTGCTGTTGGCCATAACAAAGATGCTTTCAGAATGGGAAATACTACTTACTTACATAAAACCATCCATATTTGTACACATGCCCAAACCCATACCTATTGATACTTCACATTTATCAATAGAATTTATTGCCGTTAATTTAATTGAAAAAGTTTTCAGCAGTCAAAAATCACCACTTTCATAATTGCTTACCACATCTAGAAACTTTTAATGAGAGAATTAAGCCAAAGAAAACCAAAGAATCTTCAGATCTTATAAATCTTTCGCCTTTTAAAATACATTTTTAATTACCAGTTAACTTGCTTAGTTTTCTTCTTTAGTAATTAGGTTACTGACATTCATTTTGTATATGTGTGTAGGAATGCAGATTTGAACACTCATTCACTGTGAGTAGAGGTCAAAGATCAATCGCAAGGTTGTTCCAATCTTGTCTTCCTTTATTTAATTTTTTTTACTCTGATTGGAAATTCATTGATTGTGCTGGGATAGTTGGCCAGTTAAGGCCATGGTATAATCTCAGCGCTAGATTTACAAGCATTGGCCACCAGAATTGTTAATATGGATTCTAAGGGTCAAACTTAGATCTCCATGTTTATACGGCAAGCACTTTAGCTACTGAGCTGTCTTCTCAGTCCCTAGACTACTAGCATCGTACTGGCTGTATACTAGTTACAGAGTAGCCTTAGTTCAGCATTAGAGATGAGTAAGCAAGGAAGCCTGTGCATATGTGTTTAGAAATTATTAACATCTGATCTCTTCCTTCAATAACTACTTTCCATTCTTTTATTTATGATGATTATTGTGTATGCGGGTGTCTACTAAGGTATAAGCATTGATGTCAGATAACAGCTTTTGGGATTTAATTCTCTTCTTCCGTTGTGGAAGCTCGTTTTCAGGCTTACACAGCGATTGCTTTACCTGCTGTGCCATCTCACAGAACACCATCTCCCTCTTTGCTATAAGAGTCTCATCACACAACATTGAGGTCACTCACTGTTTTGGCCTCTCTGGCTTTCCATGAGCCTCAGGAATCTACCTATATCTGCTCACTCTCCTGTATCCACTCAGCTCTGAGTTCTAGACCCTCTTGCTTTAACTTGGTGCCTAGAGAACTTAGATTCTCATGCAGTAACAAGCATTTTACCCAGAGTCATCTCCTCAGGAAAGAGAATACTCTTTTTTGGGGGGGTGGGGGAGATTCTTTTCCTGCCTTCTCTTCTCTCTCTGATTCCTCTTTCTCCAGGGTCTCACTATGAATCCCTGGCTCACTTGGAGCTTGCTATTTAGGCTAGGCTGGCCATATGAATTCACAGAGATCTGTTTGCCTCTGTCCTCTGAGTGATAAGATTAAAAGACATTCACCAGTATACCTGGCTCTTGACTTTTTTTTACTTAAATTCAGTTGGTCATATAAATAATATATATATTCCTCTAATCTGTTTTTTAAAATGGATAAAGTAATCCTCTATTACAAAACTCTCTCATTCATTCATACAGGTAGAGTCTCTTGAAACCTTGCTAGTCTTTGGAACCCTAAGTTTCATGCATCTTAGCATACACTGAAGTACATCCCCACCTCCTAAACCTGCTTTTAAAAGTCTCCTATCAATTTAACAACAACAACAATGACAAAAAGAGCTTAATTGTATGTTTTTAACAAGATAAAGAGAAATGCTAATCTTTTTTATTTCATGTCTATGGGTGTTTTGCCTTTCTCTAACTATGTCTGTGTACCACATCATTGCTGGTGCCCACAGCGAGGGCAGAAGGGGCATTGGATTCCCTGGAACTGGATTCTATACAGTAGTGAGCCCCCATATTGTTGCTGGGACTCTTTGGAAGAGCAACAAATACTCTTAACCACTGGTCCATCTCTCCATTTCCAGCCCCGTGTTAGCTTTCTGATATAAACAGGTGGCATATCAATGAACTGGATTCCTTAATTTTTAATAACCAGGATATAATGCATACTTGGTACCCTTACCTGTTTTTTGATATTCTTTTTTGGGATTTACTGGGAAGATGGTCTGCTCCTTCAATGGATCTTTTTGTTACTTGTAATCCATACTTAGGAAACTCCTTTAGCTGACTATCAGAATTTGGAAGCCAGTTGTTTGCAAAAGAACATATAAATACACTCTATCTTGGTCATGCTTTCCTTCTCTGTATTTTGTTTATGTGTCTCTTTTGTTTTTCATTGTGTGCATGTGTGTATGTTGTTTAATTAATTTTTGTATTTTGTTTATTTAAAAAAGATAGTTTTAATGTAGCCTGGATGGACCTCAAATTGATTGATGTATATAGCCAAGGATGATCTTGAATTGCTTATCTTCTTATCTCTATCTCTGTAGTGTTAGAATTACAGTCAAGAGCCAACATGTCTGGTTTTAAAGGAACTTCTAAAAATATTGAATCTTAATCTGGTGAGATGGCTTAGCAGGTAAAAGCTCTTGTTTTTAATCTGATGACTTGGGTTTGGTTCGTGGAACCACAGTGGGGAAGGAGTAAATGGACTTTTACAAGTTGTCTCTTAGATCCACATGCGCATATCTGTTCATCTGTGTAGTCATGTGTCTGTAAGGGCTCCTGGCCTAGGTCTGTACTCTTACGGTTGTGGTTCACTCTTGAAGTCACTCATAATGTCTAGTTGGAAACCACGTGACGCTTCTCCTTAATATAAACTATAAAGCATGAAAACTTACCAAGTTCATCTGAATACTATAGATAAATATCAGGAAAGTCATCATGAGTTATTAAAGTATTTTTAATGGTGGTCTCAGGTTATTGAAGTTTATACTTGAGAGACTACACCAGCGATTGATATCCAAATATCAAATATGATTTATAGTCTTCAGCATTCTTCATTATTATAGATTGTAGCCTTGTAGATTTTCAAATACTGTTTTCATAGTGAAATAGCTTATTCTTTTTAAAAATCTGAAAAATTTTAATAAGATATAAGATCTCTGTCAGATCAGTCCAGTGTGTGTGGTGTGTGCCTGTGCACGTGTGCACGTATGACCGTGGCATTAGAATAGAGGGGGTCAGAGGACCATTTCAGATACTGGTCCTTACCTTGCATCTTGTTTGAGACGGGTTCCTGTCTGATGCCTTACTGTGTGTAACTTACTAGCTGATGAGCACATGGGGCTCTCCCATCTCCGCCTTCCGTCTTGCCATAGGAACACTGGGATTGCTGACATGTGCCCTTCATGGAGTCTACAGATTCTTTTTCGGTTCTTCACTCTAATGCAGTGAGCACTTTCACCACTGTGTCCACTTTTCAGCCCTCCAGTGCCCTTTCTAAAATTAGGATCACTAATGGTTTTTGTTGCTGTAATAAAACACCATAAAGAAACGAGTTGGGGAGAAAAGGGTTCATTTCAGCTGAGAACTCTCAGGTCGTACTCCATCGATCAGGGAAGTCAGTGCAGGAGCCTGTGTCCAAAGCAGAAGCGTAAAGGGGTGCTATTTACTGACTTGTATTCCATGGCTTGTTCAACCTGCCTTTTTATAGCACCCAGGACTACTGGGAGTGCTACTGTGTGGCCCTACTCTCCATGATCTGGGCTCTCTTATATCAGTCAGTCAAGGAAATACACCACTGGCTTGTCTACAGGCCAATTTGGTGGGGGTGGGGTAATTTTCTCAATTGAGGTCCTCTTCCAAAATAACCGTAGCTTGTATCAAGGTGACATAAAACCAGCCACAAACATTTTCTGTGTGTTTTTTGCTACCACAGAAATTTTGTATAATTTAATTTATTCTTACAGAAGTCTTATTTGCACATTTTGTTGGACCTACCTTTCAACCTTCTTTAGAACCTTTTTTGATAATATGGTCTGTATGCCTTTGAATACTTGTTTATTGTGTTCATGTGTGCTGATGCAAGTCCATGAGTGCCCATGTACTTGTGTATCCCCAGCACACATGTGGAAGCAGAGGACAACTTACAGAAGTCAATTCTCTCCTTACACTGTGTAATTCCCAAGAATCGAATTGAAGTTTGTATGCTTAGTTGCAAATGCTTTTATCTGCTGAGTTATCTCACTAGTCCTCATATAAATGCTTCTAAAAATCTGCATTTTGGTCTGTGGATATACCTCAGAGATAGATGTTTTACCTAGCATATGTGATACCTGAGTTTCAACTTCCAGCTTCAACCTCCAGTGCTGTAAGGAACAGCAGCCTTCTTCCCCATTTCCTTTTGTAGGGTGAATATCTATCCATCTACCTGCTATGGACATTTGTGCCATTTTTAAAGTATTATGGGGAAAAAGTACCTGTGAACCTTCTATTTATGTTGTGTGGCAGGTAATGATTAAATGTACTGCGCCCCAGCAACTCTCTGGAGTCCTTTTCTAGAAAGGCCACAGAACAGAAAATACCTAATTCAGGTTTCTGGGTTGAAGCAAATGAAGGAGTCCTGAGATCCTCCTTTTGTTTCTCTGTGATCTCTTATCTGAGTTCTGAGAATACCTTGAAGCACTGGCTTGTCTGGTGTTGAAGAAACTAAAGGCAGCTGCCTTACATAGCTTACAATTGTTTCATGCATGGTCTGAATTTCTGGCATTTCATAGTATAAAGGCCCCTCTGATGTGGCTAATCTGCCTTCAGTATGAGATTACTGCGGACATTAGAGGTGTGCCGATCCTACAGTAGTGGGTCAGAATCCTGTGGTATCCTTAGCAGGTAATCCACAACTACTGATAACAGTCATGACACTGTGCCTGTGCCTGTGCTGTGAAGTAAAGAGGATTACTCTCCAAAAGTAGAATTATTTTGCAGTTTCTAGAAACATATTCAACACCATTGTGTTTTTATTTGTTTAATTTTGCTTTGGTTAAATCTTTGCAGTTTCTTGACACACATTCACACAATTATGTTTTTATTTGTTTAATTTTTTGAGAAATTTATCAAATTTAATTTAACACAGTGTATACAGAATTGACAGGATCTTTGTGTATTTCTATATTCAGTTTTTATATTGTTAAATGCAAACCTTTTGTTGTCAAAATCATGACAGGATAATGTTAGCTTTATAGAATTTAGAACTAATAATTTTCTTATGTGTTCATCTTTGTCTAGGAAGCATTTTTTTGGAAAAGATCTTCTAGATACCAGCAGACAAAACAAGCTGAGTGTAGATAATCTGTCAGAAGATGCAGCTCAGCTTTCATATAAAACAGGTTTCTTGGATCCTTCCTCAGATCCGCTACTGAGTTCATCTTCTGCTTCAGCAAAACCTGGAACTCAGGGTATGTAGATTAACTCACAGGTGTTTTCTTTATGCCACTTGCCATTACTTTCTAGTTATTATAACACTCATAAAAATACTTCTGTTTAACCGCATGCATTATTAAAATCAACTTTATTGAAATATAATTTATATTCAGTAAATATAGGTTTTTTTAAGTGGAAAGTTCTATAAGACTTCTCAAATGACTTGTCAAATTAACCTATTCGTGTAATAGTCACCAAAATCAGTAATTGTGAGAGTTTATATTTTATCCAGGACAGTATCAGTTACAAATCCCGAAATTCTAATGTGTCAAAAACTGCAATGCCCACAGTCAGGAATTGTTTGTAGATGAAGTGATATATCTACATACAGTTTCTCTTACTGACACTTTGTGCCAATTAGTTCATTGTTATAAAAGGGACTCCAGTGCCTTGCACTCTATTTATCATCACCTCCATCTACACATGCATATGCACACAGAATACTACCCACACACATTTGCAAGTACAGTGATTTTAAATAAATATCATGAAAGGAGACTGAAGATGCAGTTCAGTTAGTAGAATCTTTGAGTATCAGGCATGAAGCATTGGGTTTGCTCCCCAGCACCTCATAAACTGGATGAGCTGCCATGTGCCCAAATTCATTTTGAGAAATGGAATCAGGAGAATCATGTTCAAGGTATACTCTGTTATGTTAAGGGTTCAGAGGCAATCTGTGTAGCATGAGATCCCTGCCTCATTAAGAAAGAAAGAAAGTGAGGAGAGAAGAGGAAACACACATGTTTAAGTATTTATATCAAGAGGTTCTAAGAGCTTTGTTGGATTTATAAGAGTTATGAGTACAGCGTTTGTCTTTTCTCCTAGACAGTTATCAATTATAGTGTGAACTTGTTGTGGCACATTTTATTTTGCCATTTGTTCATCTTTAATTTTATACACTCTTATAGAAAAAGAAATCTTTAGTGTACTGAATAATGACTTTAGGTATTAGGTTAAAGCTTTTTTCACCCAGTATTGTCTAATCATGAAACACAGCTTGACTTTCTTGTGCTGTAACTTTTACATCTAGAAATACAAGTGCTGATTTCAGGGACTTGAGTACCCAAAGAGCTTTGTGCTTCTAGGGCTGTCCTAGAAACCATAGGACAACCTGTGTAAACTTTTACTTTTTATTTGACTTCCTTGAAATATATGCAGGCAGTCTTACCTTCTCATAGGCACACAAACAATAATTCTACATCATTAACAAAGAAGGATGTAAAGATACAGTGTTATCTTGTTTTGTCTTACCAGATTCAAACAAAAATATTTTATGTTGTTTTAAGTACTCACTAGTTCTTCATATGTTTTTAGCATTGTATAATTACTGGGTATTTTAAAGTACATTTTATAAATATTATGACATATGACGAGTTAAATTGAAGTTACTTGCACTTAAATTTTGTGAGGATAACTTCTGGTAAGGAGATGGGACAGATTTTGATGGAAGTGTTTTTTTCCACAAAACTTCTTAAGAAGTGATGGTCAGTAAAGCAGAACTTAGAAGATGAGAATAGCACTCATTTCAAAATATAAATGTATTTTCTTTTCAGTTAAACTACTTTTTGCCTCTATATGGAAAGTTTAATGCCTTTTAGAAAATTTCACTTCACGTAGCCTATTCAGCCCTCAGGCAAGGATGCACTTTTCTTTTTTAAAAAAATGTTATTTTTATTTTATGTGTTGGATGTTTTGCTTGAATGTACCCCTGTGGATTGTGTTTGCAAGTGATGCCTGTGGAGGCCAGAAGAGGGCACAAATTCCCCAGCCTGAAATGCATGTGAGCTGCCACATAGATGCTAGGAATTGAATCTGATCCCTCTGAAGAGCAGTGCTTTTACCTGCTGAACCATCTCTCTGGTTCCAGAGATGGACTTTTAAAAATGTATGATATAATTTTATATAGTAGGATTTCATTACTTTAAAACGAACAAAAGAGCTTATTCAGTAAGTACTTGCCCTGTAAGCTAAAGGCCCTGAGTTTGATTCTAGAAACCATGTCAAAGAATTTGGCATGGGTATAGATGCTTGTAATCCCAGCATGGGAAGGTGGCGATAGGAAGATACCCCACACCAACCCCCCGGGGCTGGTTGGCAGTTACCTGGCCCCTTTGCAAGCTTCGGTTCAGTGCAAGAGCTCTTAATCATCTCCCAGCCCCGTGACATGTGTGTGTATATACATGTATGAATGTATGTGTGTATATATCTATATATGTATATAGATATTTTAAAGACTTACTTACTTTTATTTGTGTAGATATTTTGCCTGCTTATATGCTTTACTCACCACATGTATGTACTACCTACAGAGGCCAGAAGAGGCCATTGGATCTTCTGGAACTGGAGTTAATAGTTGGTTGTTAGCTGCCTTGTGGGTACTAGGCACTGCACCTGGGTCCCTTGCAAGTGAAAAATAAAATCCTCTTAATCACTGGGCCATCAATCTAGCTCCTAAAGTGCTATTTTTGTGCCATTAAAAAATATTTTGCCTTTAGTTAAATTAGACTTGAAAGCTTAAAATTTTTAAATGTCTTAGCTAATGGCTAAGGTAATTAAGAGTGACAGCCTTACTAAGAGTTCCACTGTTTTAAAAGTCCTTAGAATATCCTCTTTTCATTTTTTACACTTTACACGTATCTATAGGTTTGACCCCAAAGTCAGCTTCAACTACTTCCTCTTTTCTACCATACAGTGGTGACTTGTATTACCTCTGGTCCACACTGCACATGGTCTGCAGACTTCTAGAGGTCCCCACACACCTTTTCCTCCCAGTTGCTTTGCTTGTCTTTGAGTATCCCTATACTTCCCATGAACCTTCACAGACTCATCTTCACCACATTCTTCAGAACTGCCCAGGCTTGCAGTATCTGCTACTTTCATTCCTTCATGACCTTCTATGTCAGCAAGTCCTCTCTGCCCATGACCTTTATTGCTGATTTCCATGTTCCTTCAGTGTCTTGTTTTATTTAGGTCTTTATCCTTTGTTTTGTTAAGGTGTTTAAATAACGGAGAAATAAGAAACAAGAACCAATAATGGGATCAGTCAGGAAAACAATTGGCAAAATTACTTGAATTACCAAACTCCTCTCAATAGTAGATGATCTTATTTTGTTTTGAAACAGAATGTCAGTATGTAGCCCTGGTGTAGACCAGGCTGGCCTCCAACTCTGGAGATTCTTTTATCTCTGCCTGTTGCTAAGCTGATACGTCTGATTCCTAAGAGTCTTATAGTTAGTGGAGAGAAGACATTTCTGCAAGCTTCCCTCTGACCTTCTCACACAGACTGAGACATGTCCATGTTCCCCGATTCCCCCATGCTAAATGTAATTTTTTAAAAAGAGAGAGCACTAACAAACTTTTAACCAACTTATTTTAAAACGAGAGGGAGAAGCTCCAAGGTAACCAAATTAGCGATGATAAAAGTGGTTTTTTTGTGGTGGTGTTAGTTTTTCAAGAGAGGGTTTCTCTATGTAGTCCTGGCTATCCTGGAACTCACTTTGTAAACCAGGCTGCCCTCAAACTCAAAGAGATTCTCCTGCTTCTGCCTCCCAAGTTTTGGGGTTAAAGGTATGCGCCACTACCTCCCAAATCAATAGAACATTAACAACTTAAACATATCATAGAAAGCAAAGTTCAACATCTCTTTACAATTTCTTAATCATGAAGATACTAAACATTAAACAACTTCAACATTACAAGGTTTTAATAGGAAAACTAGCCAACATACTAGATTTGGTAAACCGAAAGCATTCCCTCTGAAGTCAGTAGCAGGTAAGATTTAATGCTGTCTCCACTTTTTATTCAATATAATGCTTGAAATATTAAGTAGAGAAACAAAGATAAAAACAATTAGAAATAGGAAAAAGAAATTGTTATTCGTGGTTACTCTAATCCTTTACTAAAAGACTTTACCAGAAAACATTTAGATTTGATACTTTCAGCAAAGCAGAAAACAAAATCTACACACAGAAATCATTAGCTTTTCTATTTACTAATAACACATTTGCTGAGAAATAAGTTAGGAAACTAGTCCTGTTCACAATAAATTAAAACAAAAATACACAGGTATCAGCTTAGTAAGGGAGATAAAGGACCTTTACAGTGAAAGAAGACACTGGAGAGGACACCAGTAAAAGGAAAGATATCTCATGTGCATAGATGAACAGAATTAATATTGTGAGAATGCCCTTAGCTCCCAAAAGTCTGTAGACTTTTGCATTATTTAATGAAGTCCCAGGGCAGTTCTTCCAAGAATAGGAGAGAAATCAGCTGAAAGCACAAAAGCAGCACAGTCAACATAGCAGACACAACAGTGCTGACGTGGAGCTACCTAGCATACCACAGTACCAAATCCATAGTATACTGTGAGCCAGAGAAACAGAAACGAGATCCTGGCACAAAACACAGTCACATATAACAGTGGAATGGAATACAGCATCCAGACATCAACCCATTCAGTTACAGTTACCTGAGTTTTGACAATTGACCAAAAACATAGGTGGAAGAAAACATCTTCAACAAGTAATGCTGGGAAATCTGCATATTTGCATGTAGAAAATACAACTCAGCCAGGCAGTGGTGGCGCACGCCTTTAATCCCAGCACTTGGGAGGCAGAGGCAGGCGGATTTCTGAGTTCGAGGCCAGCTGGTCTACAGAGTGAGTTCCAGAACAGCCAAGGCTACACAGAGAAACCCTGTCTTGAAAAACCAAAAAAAAAAAAAACCAAAAAAAAGAAAATACAACTCAATTTCCATCTCTCACTGTAGAAAAACCAATTAAAAGTGGATCAAACAACTTACCATATGACTTGAAATGGTCTGCTACTAGGAAGATACTTTATAGAGGCATAAACAAGGAAGTTTTTGAAAAATGACACTAATAACACGGGAAATCCATATATGACAAATAATATTGCCAGAAATAAAAATGTATCTTCACAGAATAGGAAATGCACAGTAGAATGAGGAAATAGTCTACAGAGCTAGAGAAAATCTTTGTCATTTGTATCTGATGGAATTAACATTTACACTCCATGAAGAGCTAAACCCTAAATACTAACCCCCTTCACCACCAAATACCCCAAGTTAGTCAATCAACAGGAAAATGACTTAGTTTCCAAACTAAGAAATACCAGTGATCAATAAATACATGAAATAATGTTCAGCATCCTTATCCATCTATAAAATGCAAATTAGCTGAATATGTTGACACAGCTATTTAACCCAGCACTGGGGAGGTAGAGGCAAGCAGATCTCTGTGAGTTCAAGGGCAGACTGGTTTACAAAGGAGTTCCAGGATAGCAAAAGCTACCTAGTGAGACACTGTTTCAGAAAATGAGAGGTAGGACCAGAAGTGCAGATTGATGTATGTAAGATTCTACCTGTTTCTAGTCAGAATGATTGTGTTTGAGAAAGCAGTAGAGCTCGCTGACAAGGATACAGTAGAAGTGGAACTAGAGACTGCTGGCAGGAATAAAAACTAGTCCAACCACTATGGAAATCATCATGGAGGCTTGTGCGGAAACTCACAACTAGTATAGGATCTAACTTTGCCACTACTCAGTATGTACTGGAAAGAAGTCAGCTTACCACAGAAAGACTTGTACCTTCATGTTAATGTAACCTCATAATACTAAGGACGTGGAAGTAGGCTGGTGTCCATCAACAGACTGTATAAAGAAAACATAAAACATGCAGGCATGCATTCACATATGTATAATTGGAGAATAAATGAAACTGGAAATCATATTGAGCAAAATAACTCAGTGAAAAACAAATGTCACTACTTTTTCTCAATTCAGGATTTACATTTAGACAATGCATGCATGTATATGACAGGAAAGTAGGTGGGGTTTATGTAGTGTGAGAAAGGAGTCTAAAACTGGGGGTAGGTGGGTACAAGGTTAGGTAACAAATACATTGTGTTTTCTCTTGTGGAGCTAGAATGAATACTACTCATACAATTGTGTCTGTAAGATGCATGTAGTGGAGAGCATAAGGGAGAAGATGAGGCTAGAAAGTACCAGCTGGTAAGGCAGTGACATGAGCACATAACACATTTTTAATGTGTGCAAAGCATAATACACATATGAAAATGTTACAGTGAAAATCATAATTTTGCATGTTAACAAAAATAAAGTAAAAACTAAAAAACTGAATGTAACAAAATCTGTTTGTGGCCAGTCATTTCTGGAAATGTTTTTTCTGCTTATTTTTCAAATGGGTTCTTTAGGGCCTGTTTTATTCCTTACTTCAATGTTGTTTGTGAGAAAGTGAGCCCTGTGAGGACAGGTCATTTGTTAACACGCCCATCTTGTCCCAGTGGCTTGGACAATAGACACAGTTCTTTGGTATTAAAACAGTCTTTTACGAACAAGTAATGAATATTCAGACAAACAGGAAAAGAATTAGTGTTAGTGAGGACCCTGGCTTGTGCTTTACTAGAAATTTCAGAATAATGTTTTTCATGTTTATAAATTGTCCTGTTTTTTTCTAGATATCATTCTTAGTTGTGCCACTTAAGTAATGAGTTGCTTTTTTTATTTTATAAGATTTTGATTTTACTTTTATTAAAGTTTTCATTTTTATTTCATTTTGTCAGAATTCATCAGTCTTGAAAACAAATTCTGAATTTCTAATGTTTTATTAATCAAAATACAAGTTCTTTTCTTTTAATTCTCTTAAGTCATTATGGTCTTACTTTTTATCACTGCCACTTGCCTCAGCTGCTGCTGTGCTCTAGATACTTAGGACACTTTAGAATTTCGTGTCTAGGAAAATACTTAATTTTCATATACTTACTATATTTAGGTACTGCTGATGACCCATTAGCTGATATTTCTGAAGTCTTAAACACAGATGATGACATTCTTGGAATAATCTCAGATGATCTTGCAAAATCAGTTGATCATTCAGGTATACACGAATACTGTCTGCCTGATTTCTGTTCTGTGATTTGAGAGGTGTGTGGATGTGGAACATGTTTATTTTTTCTAGTAACAGAAGTGGGTTTAGTGTTTTGCTTTGTTTATTTTATTCTATTTTATTTTGTTTGGACTGTGTCAAAGAAGCCAGTATTGACCTTCCTTGAGTGTCTGGTGTGAGGAGGGGACGTAGCAAGTTGGCTCATTTCTGTCACCTTTCTAATTACATCAGATTTAAGGCATGTTGCCTTAAAGGTCTTGCTGCACTTTCTCTTTTTGTATGTTTTCCCTTCCTTCCCACTTCTGTGGTAATCATCCATTTTATTTGGTTTGGGTCTTGTAGGTCTTGATTTATGCACTTTCCAGGTTGGGAGCTCACCCTTCCCTTTGGGTAAGAACTGAGCAGTGGATGGCTCTGACTAGAAGTAGTAGTCTCTCTTAGTAGTGGTCTCAGCTGGAGCAGCTT
The DNA here is from genome assembly GCA_021653895.1 of Mastomys natalensis. Classification (NCBI taxonomy): domain Eukaryota; kingdom Metazoa; phylum Chordata; class Mammalia; order Rodentia; family Muridae; genus Mastomys; species Mastomys natalensis. The sequence goes on from JAJTUV010001232.1 coordinate 213,086, forward strand.
GAGGTGCATGCGTGGTTGTTAGTAGTGCTAATGTGTCACTAATCCAGACTTGACTTTTCCTTTCTTGTGTTCAGCTAAAGCATAGTGCTCTCAATTCCTTAATAATTTTAATGAATGGTTTTGTTCTTACATACTGCATATTATAGTAGTTTACAGTATTACCTGAATAATAGTTTCTAATACAAGATTAAATAAAAACCGACTAAAATTTAAGACTAATGGTATTAAGAAAATATGAAGAAATAGATAATAGGCTACTATTATTAGATGTTATAAGCTGATGAGCATAATTTATATTTTTAGAATTTAGTTATAAAATGTTTAAAAATAATTCATAACTGAGATTTCAGTTATAAATTACTTTTAAAAGATGATTATTAAGCTTTAATACTGAGTGTACATCTTTAAATTAATTTTTGCTGAAACTTATCATTCCTGTTTCACATGTTGCACAGTGATACCGCTGTTTTCCGTGATAGAGAAGTTATTCATGAAATGGCCTCTTACAGGAATCTAAATTTTACAAATATTGCCAAGTTTAAATTAGATTTGTTCTTTTGTTCTTAAGGAAATGAAATGTATTTAACTTTGATGAAAAGACAACTCTGGGTATCATTTAAACTTATAGGTACATTGTAGCTAATTTTAGTAATGGCCTATTGAATGTACTACCAGAATCTTAGAAGTATAGGCTTCATTTACATCACAGTGTTGTGTGTTAATGCATATAGGCATTATTGTCCATTTTGTGCGTGTTCTGGATTCACCTTTTCATTTATTTAACTTGTTCTTTTAGATATTGGCCCCATTGCTGATGATGCTTCCTCTTTGCCTCAGCCAAGCGTCAGTCAGAGCTCACGACCATTAAGTGAAGAGCAGCTAGACGGGATCCTCAGTCCTGAGCTAGACAAAATGGTCACAGACGGTAAAGCACTTATCCTACATCTAGGCTTTCTAAAGGATGCGAGTAAATACGACTTTCAAAGCTTTTTGTATGAAGTTTTATGTTTGCACTTGTTTTAATAATTTTCCTATTAATTAAATGATATTTCACAAGTCATACATTGAATAGGTAATTATTAATATTCCTTTTATTTTAGGAGCAATTCTTGGAAAGTTATATAAAATTCCAGGTATGTTTTTATTCTGTTGTTTTACTTTATAAAAAAATGGCATTCCCCGTAGAATGACCCTAATAATTTTCATGTTATTTCTGTGATTATTTTACCCAGAGCTTGGAGGAAAGGATGTTGAAGACTTGTTTACTGCTGTACTTAGCCCTGCTACCACTCAGCCAACTCCATTACCACAGCCTCCCCCTCCACCACAGCTATTGCCAATGCACAATCAGGGTATTCTATTACTTTCTAAGCATGAATTTGTTTGTATGTATATTTGCAGGTGTGTGTGACAGTGTGCACACAAGGTCAGTCTTATGCAGTGTTCCTCAAGAGTTATCTACTTTTTCGAGAGTGCCACAGTGCCCAACTTTATTTACTTATTAGTGAGTGTGCAGGATATATGTGCTCAAGCTTGTGTGTGTGTGCACAAGCAAAAATGCTTTTGCATATGTTGTGCATTTACACCCTGTCATGCACATGGAAGTCAGGATAATGTCTAGGGACCAAGGCTCTTCTTCCACCATGTGGTTCTCAGAGATTGAACTCAGGCTATCCAACTTGGCCAGAAGGGCTTCTACCCACTGAACCATCTTCATTTTCAGGGTCCCATTAACTGTTTAAAGTGTATTTTATGTGTGTTTATAGCTATTTGGACACATACATTCTGGTGCACATGTGGAAAAGAGGACAGCTTGCAGGAGTAGGTTCGTTCCTTTCATCACTCTGGTCTTGGGATCTAACTCAGGTGCTGAGGCTTGGCAACAAGCAATAACTATTCCCTCAGCCGTCTCACTGCCTGCCTCCAGCCCTAGGTTTCTGTGTTCTTCAAACTCTGTACTATTTGATATATTTCCCAGCTTCAGCATAGTTGTTTCTCTCTCTCTCTCTCTCTCTCTCTCTCTCTCACACACACACACACACACACACACACACACACAGTGCCACATATACAAATACTACCTCTGGTCTCACTCCTGCCTCCCTGAAATTCTCACATGATTCATCTTGAGAGCAGAACAGACTTGTAAGCGTACCTGGCCTCTCTTCTTACCTCAGGCCCAGCAGAGCTCACTTTTCATTCTGCTCGTCTGCATGGGCGACCACAGCTCCTCCAACAGCTGCACCCAGTGCATCTGGTCTGTTTTACTGTTCTTTCCTCAGAGGTGAAGCATGTTTATCTTTACCTCATGTGCTTTCATTTGTAGTATGTGGCACAGATACACATACTTTCTGGAGTGATTGTGATCTCTTCAAAGACGAGGCACTAATCCTGCTCACCACAGGACCTGTGTTCAGAGTCAAGCAGTGGCTTTTGCCCATTTTTAAATTCTTGTGAATATATATATATATTTTTTTTTTTGAAATTTGCTTGTTTTGTTTAACCAAATTTATTCTACCTACTAGTAACAATTTGCAGTAAAACATAGGTTCAAGACTTCAGTTTTTTTCCTTTTTCAAAAGGTAAAATATAATAATCAAGAATAAGATTTATATGAGTATATTGGAGGAGAGGTTTAGCACTCTAGATATCAACTCCCCAGCAAATGAGTGTAGGATTCGACAGGTGTGTATGTTTTAATAATGTAAAAAGATAACATCTGTGTGTTCTTTGTTTGTGATTTAGTGCACTGAATTGTATAATGCAGTGGTATCCTTATAAACTTTTACCCCTTTTCATATGAAATTAAATTTACAAATTCTTTTTGCTATCCATTTTTTGTGTACACAAAAAATGCATAGCATAAATACTGGAAATGCTTGAATTTGACCAGTTTAGCTATTAAACATAAATCTACCTTGAGGTTTGCCAATACTAAACATTTAATTTACATTTGGGTAAAACACTTGCAATAATTATTTCTTGCTTTAATTTACCATTTCTCAACCTGTGGTTCACACACACCCCCTTTGGCAAACCTCTATCTCTAAAAATATTTACATTATGATTCATACTACAGTAGCAAAATTACAGTTATGAAGTAGCATTGAAAATAATTTTATGCTTGGGAATTACCACAACATGAGGAAGCGGAGGGTTGCAGTATTAGGAAGGCTGAGAACCACTACACAGTTGATTTTTCATGCTTTTTAAATGATTAAGGATTCTTGATTATTTTTCTTCTCAATATAAAAACCTAAATTTTCTTCATGTATTTTATGGTTGAAAGTATATATTTTAGAGATAGAATCAGTTACAAATATACTCATTCATGAAGACCTTGGTTATTAGGGCATTACACAACTTCATGTACAATCTTATTTTTAGGAAAAATTTTTTTGAGATAATTTAAAAGTTATCTTAGCACTGTTAGACAATTTAAGACAAAAGGTTGAACACGCTCCTGAGCCTATAGCCTGTACTGTTAAGATTGCAGATTTTAAGAATACAGTTGACATAAAGCAGCTAGATTTCAGTGTTCATGTTTGAAATCATAGTGGTTCTAATTCAAAGGTAAAGTGTAATCTTGTGACAGGTATTCAAGAATGACAACTTTCGTGTTTTTTAAACATACGATGAAGGGGTGAGGTAGGTAGATAGTGCCTGTGAAGATCAAAGTAGAAGTAGATGTTAGTGCTGGGCTGTTGACTTCTGAGAATACTGGCAGAGGCAGTTAAGTTAGCCATGCTTCTCTGAGCCAAGAAAGATTCATAATGATAAAATGACGTGATGTTATGTGTTTGGATAGGATTCTGGTATCAATATTAGACATTAGAGATGAATCTGAAAATAGGAGTTGTAATAATGGGGCTAGAGGGATGGCCCAGTGGATAAAGCAGTTGCCATACAAGTATAAGGACTCAGAGTTCAGACAGACAGTCCCCACATAATAGCTAAGATGGTATGGTCAGCCACCAGTCCCATGGGGAGCAAAACCTAGGTGGAGCCAGGGTTCGGGATGTCACCAGAAGAAGCCTGTTTTCTAAACTAGGCAGAATTTGTGAACTTTGCATTCGGGGAGAGACCCTTATTCAATAAATAAAATAGAGATCAATTCAGGTATGTATTGGACAACTTTGGACCTCTACATCCTGTATTTACATGTGTATGCACATGCATATGCACACGCATCCACACAGAAGTGCACACATATATACATGAAAATATTCTAGTAATGTATTGAATGGATGAGAAAGAGTAAAATGAAATTAATATATTAGACAAATATATTAGTCAAGATTTCTCAGAGGATGCATTAAAACCATATGCAAAGGGATACTCTCCGTCTTCTTCTACCATTCTATGTGTGTGTGTGTGTGTAGACAGTGAAATACATGGCTTTTATTTTGGTAGAAATGGGACACACTCACCTTATTCTGATTTATAGACAGTTGCAATTAGTCAATTCCATAGATAAAAGAGTACATGTTATTTTTCTAGTGTTACAAACTGTAATTAGGAGATTTTGTTTTCCCTGAAAAGAATTATACTAGCAGCGTATAGAATCCCGAGGTATTTACTGATGTATGAGTGTGTGCTTAGCCCATCTGACTTAAATTAGGCATGTGATTACATGTTCCTTGCTATCTCCCCCTCCTTTTTTATTATTATTGTTTGCTTGTTTTTTGTTTGTTTGTTTTTTGAGACAGGGTTTCTCTGTGTAGCCTGGCTGTACTGGAACTTGCTCTGAAGACCAGGCTGGTATCAAAGGCATGCAGCACCACCACCAGGCTGATATTTTCCCTTTTAAGTCAGATAAAAGTGACCAAGGGTAGAGAGAGTGAATGCAAGGATCTCATGTGGCCTTGTCATTAATTAGATGGATGACTGAAGTATCTGAAAGATGTTATCTCTGTGGACTGCAGAAGTAACCTCATTTAAAGTGAGAAGGGACACAGTGTAGTGCTGTTAACATCAACACAGAAAGCTAAAAAGCAGAAATTTCAAAAAGATTTAGATTAGTAAGTGGATGTTTCTTTAGATAAAAGTTAGGTAAGTGCCCAGCTCTTTCTATGGAGTCATCCTCAGAATGGTTCTTTCTACGTACTAGTTTCACTTAGACAGATGTGATAGAGTTCAAGAAAGTGAGCCTCTTAATTGTCAGTGTGGTGAGCTGAGGCAAGACTGCTGTCCAGGCTAGTCTGGGCTATCTAGAAGTTCCTGTCTCTAAATTTAGTTACATAAGTAGCAAAAGACAGATAGATGCTTTCCCTTTTACTCCTGTAAGCTTGAAAGTCTTGTTTTCTACTTTTTTTTTTTTGTCTTAAAGAAGGGACACATAGTAAGTGCTTTGAGGTTTTGTGAAGCTACAGAGTTATTAATACATGCAAGACTTTACAAAGCAGTACTTAGTGCATAGAAACAGCACCAGGCATGGTGGACTTACATGTAGTATTGCTGATAGATAGTTACAATGCGGAGCAAGTTTTTACCACAACCTTTTATTTATCCTGATTATGTGAAAGGCATTTAAGCATGCCTGCCTGCCTGCTTGCCTGCCTGCTTGCCTGCCTGTCTGTCTGTCTAGATATCTATGTGTGTTGGTGTTCTGCCTGCATATATGTTAGTGTGAGAGTGTCAGATCCCCTGGAACTGGAGGTGGACACAGTTGTGAGCTGACATGTGGGTGATGGGCATTGAACATAGGTCCTCTACAAGAGCAGTCAATGCTCTTAACTACTGAGCCATCTCTCTAGCGCCCATATAAGCCTCTTTAAAGGTGTATAAGACAGTTAAGTGACTAAAGCTCTGTCTGAATTCAGTTCCTGGAATCCACATTTTAGAAGATGAGAACCAACTCCTGTATACCTCTTTTTTTGTTGGGAAAAGACAGCTTATTTTAACTAGTTTAGACATGTGAGTGCAATGATACACTTGGTGGGGGAAACATGAGGAAATCTTAAGTATTTGAAAAAAGAGTTGAAAATGTTTTTGGAAGCTGGAAATTCAAGTAGTGAGAGGATAAAACTATAAATCATTGTTTTTGTAACATATGTATTTAATAGTTACTCCCTACCAACAAGTATATGTCCTGAGAGCTAAATATACATTATTCTAATCACTGTACATAAGAATACCTCCATTATAAATTGAATTAGAAATTAGTTTTGCTTATAACAAGTTCCAGACTTGGAATTAAAACTTAGAACTGTTGGACTTTTAAAATGTCTATATAAAATATTTAGGGAAGTGTGATTGTTAGAGACCACGTTTCAAAACTTTGTAACTAACCAGATCACCCTCTAATCTGTATTATATAGTATATCGTTGAAAATAGTACTACTTTAAAATAGTATTAAAAGGTTTTATTTAGAAATATTTGAGCCACTTGTCATTTATGAATATTTTGAAAAATAAATGATTGTTTTTCCTTTTTTAAGATGTTTTTTCCCGGATGCCACTCATGAATGGCCTTATTGGACCCAGTCCTCATCTTCCACATAATTCTTTGCCTCCTGGAGGTGGATTGGGGACTTTCCCTGCTATAGCACAATCCCCTTATACTGATGTCAGGTATTCAAACTTTCTATGGAAACGAATTATACTGCCCCCTTGTTCTGTCTTAGTCTTGTAAATTATTATGCATGATATTAGTATTTGTTATATTTAATACAAATTTTACTTAAGGACATCAAGCATATTTAAAGCTATTTTGAAACAAATCCTAAGGAGAGTAGTATTTGAATATAGAAAGTCACTTTGTTTATAAAGTGAAGGTGTTTTGTTATTTTTCCAGGGATAAAAGTCCAGCATTTAATGCAATTGCAAGTGATCCTAACAGCTCCTGGGTACCAACAGCTCCAAGTATGGAAGGAGAAAATGACACCCTGTCCAATGCACAGAGGAGCACACTGAAGTGGGAGAAAGAGGAGGCTCTTGGTGAGATGGCAACAGTAGCACCAGTTCTCTACACAAATATCAATTTCCCCAATTTAAAGGAAGAATTCCCAGGTTAGTAATGGATGTGTTACAGTACCTGTCAATTTTACTCAATTTCTTCTCAATGCCATATGCCTTTGTTTTAAAATGTACACTAGAAAGTCTGTTTGTTGTTGTTGTTGTTTTTTGAGACAAGGTTTCTCTGGGTATTCCTGGCTTTCCTGGAACTCAATTTTGTAGACCAGGCTGACCTCGAACTCAGAGATCTGCCTGCCCTGTGATTAAAAGTGTGTGCCACCATGCCTAGCTCACTAGAAAGTCTTTGTGTCATCTCATGCTCATCTGACCTGATAGCCCTTGATATAAAGATTCCTGTAGTACTTAGTAACTCTAGGCCTTGTGCTTATTTATTTCCCCAAACTTTCTTTAATTAATGAGATTGTCAGTTTTCCAGGTCCTAGCATTGCTCAATTATGAGGTAATTAGTGTTATGTAATTTTTTTAAAAAATTAAGTGAAAATTTTATTAATTCTTTGAGGTTTTTCTCATGTACACGATATATTTTGACCATCATATTTATCCAGTCTTCTACTTCATAACCCTCCCAGATTCACCCTCCTTTCCTTCCAATTTTTCCTCCTCCTCTAAGAAACAAAACAATCCATGGAGTCCAATTGGTGCTGCCTATATCCTTCTGGGTGTGGGACCCATCCACTGGAACATGGTCTACCTTCTTAGGGGGTCATACCCCTAAGGAAAATTGACTCTTCTTTCTCTAGAAGCCATCAGCTGGGCATGGGAGCTCACAAACCGTTCCCCCCCAAGGCAGCCTGGTTCCCACAGAAGCTGGAAGAGGGCATTGGATCCTATTGAAATATAGTCACAAATGGTTGTGAGCCTCCATGTGGATACTAGGACTTACCCCTTGCAGAGCATCCAGTGATCTTAACCACCAAGCCACCTCTTTTTCCATTCCCTATTATGGAACTGTCTTAGACGTGCTATCCAAGGCCTAACAAGATCTTCATTTGTTTCATCTATGTTTGATACATGATCTGAAGGACACTTTATTGTAGGTTTACTGTGCCGTGTTTAGACGAACACTGCATCACCAGCTGTGCTCTCATGTCGGAACTCTATAAGCATTTTGAATTTTAGATCATTTCAGATTTCTGATTTTCATATTATTTATTGATACTCAACCTGTTTTGTGTTAAAATATGATCTGAATAAGATGATAAGCAGTTCATAAGTCACTTTATTACAACTCTGCATAACCATCTTTCTGAAAGTGTGTCTTCTGTGCGTTTGCAGATTGGACTACTCGAGTGAAACAAATTGCCAAGTTGTGGAGAAAAGCCAGCTCTCAGGAAAGAGCACCATATGTGGTATTTAAATAATTCCTATGTGTTAGATCTTTAAGCACAATATTTGAAACTTATTTTTATTAGGTAATACAAAGAAAATATTTGTTAATACTTTAAAAACTAGCAGTTAGCTTTTATTTCACTGAAGAACATGACATTTTTTAAAGCTGTGTAACAGATCAGAGTATTTAAGGTTTCAATTAATTCATTTCACCTTGAAATTGTATTATCTCTTAACAGATAGTACTGCTATCTGTTAGCATTGAAGATGAGATTAGGTTTTTTTTTGTTTTTTTTTATGTATGTGAGATTTATAAGAAAATCTTTATACATCTTGAAATTAAGACTTCCTTTAAGGCATTCTGAAATACCGCCATAGTTTCAAATGATTACAGAATCACAATTCAGATAGTGAATAATTTTCTTCTAAGAAGCTGGACTGAACACTTGCTTTACCTACAGTCACATTAAAGCCTTGTTGTTGTGAAGAAATGCTATTGTAGTTTACTTGACCTTCCATGCATTGATTTTCAGCTATAATGATAATTTTGGGTGGAGCTAATGGGGGTTGGGCTGATGGATAATTTTATGGTTTGTTTTACCTTAAATTTTGTAATGATAGAATATTTTTTCTAATTTGCCTTGATGGTAAGCTTCAGATTTCCAGCTGTTTCAGTTTGAGGGTCAGTTTGCTATTTTCTTATTTAAATTGAGGGACACGATAATTGTTCCGTATTCTAATGATGTGTTTCAATTATAGTAAAATATATTCTATTATACTAGGATTTCTTGTAGTAATTAAGTACATATATAGAAATGTCTTTACCTGTTAGTAGCATGCACTGTGTAGAGAAGGTCCAGGTCCCTTTTTAGCAGAGACCAAGTTTTCAAGAGTGATGCTTCAAATGTTTAACACAAGTTTTATAGCTTAAAAACAGGACATATTTTATTTTTCTTTTTGTCAAAGCAAAAAGCCAGAGATAACAGAGCTGCTTTACGCATTAATAAAGTTCAGATGTCAAATGATTCTATGAAGAGGCAACAACAGCAAGACAGCATTGATCCCAGCTCACGCATCGATTCGGATCTTTTTAAAGATCCTTTGAAGCAGAGAGAATCAGAGCATGAACAGGAATGGAAGTTTAGACAGGTATTGGAATTTTAGATGATTTTTTTTTTTTAATTATTTTATTTTCTTACATTCCAGCCATTGCCTTTCCCAAGTCCTGCCTCCCACAGTTCCTCATTCCATTCCTCCTCCCACTTGCCTCACCAGGCCTCCCCCTTCCCTGGGGTCTCAAGTCTCTGAAGGATTAGGTACATCTTCTCCCACTGAGGCCAGACTAGGCAGTCCTCTGTTATATATGTGCCCAGGCCTTGGACCAACCCATGCTTCCTGGCTGGTGCCTCAGTCTCAGGGAGCTTCCTGGGGTCCAGGTTAGTTGAGACCACTGGTCTTCTATGGGGTCATCCTCCCATCTTCTTCAATCCTTCCCTAACTCAACCATGGGGTCCCCGACTTCTGTCCAATGGTTGGCTATAAGTATCTTCATCTGTCTCAGTCAGCTTTTGGTAGGGCCTCTCAGGACAGCCATGCTAGTCTCCCATCGGTAAGCACATAATAGCATCAGTAGTAAGTGTCAGGCCTTGGTGCTCCCACCACCCTCCATGAGATAGATCCCAAGTTGGGCTGGTCATTGGACGGACTTTCCTTTAGTCCCTGCAGTTCTTTTAGACAGGCAAAATTCTGGGTCAGAAATTTTGACTGTGGGTTGGTAACCCTGTCCCTCCACTTGAGGCCCTGTCTATCTACTGAAGGTAGACTCTTAGAGTTTTCTCTACCCATTGTTGGGCATTTTGGCTAATGTCACCCCCATTGAATTTTGAGAGTGTTTTACCTCCCAGATCAGGTACTTTCTAGAGGGTCTGCCCACCTCCAACTCTCTGAGGCTGTATATTTCCATTCATTCTCCTGGCCCTCTGGTCTTCTCTTCTCCCCATCCTTCTCTCTTCCCCCTGTTCCCCTTTTCTAGTCCCCCTCCCCTCTTCCATTCAGGTCCCTCCCTCCTTCTGCTTCTGTGATTATTTTCTTCCCCTTTCTAAGTGTGATTGAAGCATTCTTTCTCACTTGTACCTTTCTGCTTGTTAAACTTCTTATGGTCTGTAGGTTGTATCCCAGGTATTCTCTACTTTTTGGCTAATATCCCCTTATCAGTGAGTACATACCATGCGTGTTCTTTTGGGTCTGGGTTACCTAACTCAGGGTGATATTTTTAGTTCCATCCACTTGCCTGCAAAATTCATGGTGTCCTCATTTTTACTAGCCGAATAGTATTCCATTGGGTAAATGAACCATTATTTTCTGTATCCAATCTTTGGTTGAGAGACATCCGGGTTATTTCCAGTTTCTGGCTATTACCAGTAAGGCTAATATGAACATAGTGGAGCATGTGTCCCTGTGGTATGGTGGGGCATCTTTTGGGTATATGGCCAAGAATGCTATAGCTGGATCTTCAAGTAGAACTATTTCCAATTTTCTGAGGAAGCAGCAGATTGATTTCCAGAGTGGTTGTACCAGCTTGGACTTCCACCAGCAATGGGAGGATTTCTCCACATCCTCACCAGCATGTCCTGTCACCTGAGTTTTTTTATCTTAGCCATTTTGACTGGTGTAAGGTGAAATCTCAGGGTAGTTTTGATTTGTATTTCTCTGATGATGAAGGATTTTCAACATTTCTTTAGGTGTTTCTCGGCCATTCGAAATTCTTCTGTTGTGAATTCTCTGTTGAGTTCTGTACCCTATTTTTACATGGTGTTATTTGGTTTTTTGGATGTTAACTTCTTGAGTTCTTTATATATTTTAGATACTAGCACTCTATCAGATGTAGGGTTAGTGGAGATTTTTTTTTTCCAATCTGTAGGTTTCTGATTTTTCCTATTGACAATGTCCTTTGCCTTAGAAAAGGTTTTTAGTTTCATTTTATTATCAATTGTTGATCTTAGAGCCTGAACCACTGGCATTCTGTTCAGTAAACTTCCTCCTGTGCCAATGAGTTTAAGGCTCCTTCCCACTTTCTCTTCTATTATATTCAGTGTTTCTGGTTTTTGTTGAGGTCCTTGATCCACTTGGACTTGAGCTTTGTGCAAAATGATAAATATGGATCTATTTTCGTTCTTCTACATACAGATCACCAGTTAGACCAGCACCATTTATTGAAGGTGCTTTCTTTTTTTTCCACTTCTTTGTCAAAGATCAAAGTGTCCATAGGTGTGGGGCTTTATTTCTGGGTTTTCCATCTGATTCCACTGATTCTATTCCATCGATCTGCCTGTGTGTTTCTGTCTTTATCTCTATTGCTTTGTAGTACAGCTTGAGTTAGGGATGGTGATTCTCCCAGAAGATCTTTTATTGTTGAGAATTTGTTTGGCTATCCTGGAATTTTTTTTTTTTTTTTTTTTTTTTCTTTTCCATATGAAGTTGAGAATTGCTCTTTCCATGTCTGTGAAGAATTGTGTTGGAATTTTGATGGGGATTGCATTGAATTTGTAGATAGCTTTTGGTAAGATGGTCATTTTCACTATGTGAATCCCATAAGCATAGATCTTTCCATTTTCTGAGGTCATCCGATTTCTTTCTTCAGGGGTTTGAAGTTGTAATACATATCTTTCACTTGCTTGGTAAGAGTTACACCAAGATATTTTATATTATTTGTGGCTATTGAAGTTGTTTATCAGCTGTAGGAGTTCTCTTGTGGAATTTTGGGTTCACTTAGTATCTTCTTCCTTTCTAATTTATTTCCCTTTGATCTCCTTTTATTGTCTAATTGCCCTTGTCTATGGCCATACCACCCTGAACATGCCCAGTCTTGTCTGATCTCAGATGATTTGCTTTTTAAATTGCATTTTTGATTTTTGAGGAAGAGAAGTAGTTATGCCATTTCAGAATATAATTCTTAATAGAATTTGAAAAATCTTAAAAATAGATTTCCCTTTTTGGTAGTATATATATTCAAATTGGTTTTAGATACTTATTGAAATATTATACATAATAGATTGCTATAGATATGAATAGGATACTGTATTATGATAATTTCTTTTGTTGTTAGTAATTTTTTCTACTAGGAAGCAATCTGCTAGCTACTGACATCAGGTGATTAACTTTGTAATATCTTCTTTCTGTGATCTATGTTCTTTTTTCTTATATTAACAGCAAATGCGTCAGAAAAGTAAGCAACAAGCTAAAATTGAAGCCACACAGAAGCTGGAACAAGTGAAGAATGAGCAGCAACAGCCCGCAGCAGCAGCAGCGCAGCAGCAGCGCAACAGCAACAGCAGCAGCAGCAGCAACAACTTGCTTCTCAGCACCTTCTAGTAGCACCTGGTTCAGATACTCCAAGTAGTGGAGTACAGAGTCCCTTGACACCTCAGGCTGGCAATGGCAATGTGTCTCCTGCACAGACATTCCATAAAGACCTATTCTCTAAACACCTACCCAGTGCCCCTTCTTCCACACCTTCAGATGATGTGTTTGTCAAACCACAACCCCCACCCCCTCCTTCAACCCCTTCCCGTATACCTATTCAGGAAAGTCTTTCTCAGTCCCAGAATTCTCAGCCACCTTCTCCACAGATGTTCTCACCTGGATCATCCCACTCCAGACCACCATCTCCAGTGGATCCTTATGCAAAAATGGTTGGTACTCCTAGACCGCCTCCCGGTGGCCATAGTTTTCCGAGAAGAAATTCTGTTACACCAGTGGAAAACTGTGTGCCCTTGTCTTCAGTACCTAGGCCCATTCACATGAATGAAGCATCAGCCACAAGGCCGTCCCCAGCCAGAGACTTGTGTGCTTCCTCCATGACAAACAGTGACCCCTATGCAAAGCCTCCAGATACACCTAGGCCCATGATGACAGATCAGTTTCCAAAACCTTTTAGCCTTCCTAGGTCCCCTGTGATTTCAGAACAAAGTACAAAAGGTCCTCTAGCAGCTGGAACCAATGATCACTTTACTAAACCGTCTCCTAGGACAGATGCCTTTCAAAGGCAACGGCTACCTGACCCATATGCAGGACCGTCACTAACACCCGCCCCACTGGGTAATGGGCCCTTTAAGACCCCACTGCACTCTCCTCTGTCTCAGGATCCATATGGATCTGTGTCACAGGCATCAAGACGACTCTCTGTTGACCCTTATGAAAGGCCTGCCTTGACACCAAGGCCAGTAGATAATTTTTCTCATAGTCAGTCAAATGATCCATATAGCCAGCCTCCCCTAACTCCACACCCAGCAATGAGTGAATCTTTTACTCACTCTTCAAGGGCTTTTTCTCAGCCTGGAACCATATCAAGGTCAGCACCTCAGGACCCATATTCACAACCCCCAGGAACTCCACGCCCTGTTATAGATTCTTATTCCCAAACCTCAGGAACAGCACGATCCAACTCAGATCCTTATTCCCAACCTCCTGGTACTCCCCGGCCTAACACTATTGATCCATATAGTCAACAGCCACCTACCCCCAGGCCTTCTCCACAGACGGACATGTTTGTTACATCTGTGGCCAATCAGAGACACACTGATCCATATACTCATCATCTTGGGCCTCCAAGATCAGGAATTTCTGTTCCTTATTCTCAGCCACCAGCAACACCAAGGCCAAGGACTTCAGAGGGTTTTACTAGGTCCTCCAGTGCAAGACCAGCCCTCATGCCAAACCAGGATCCTTTTTTGCAAGCAGCACAAAACCGAGTACCAGGTTTACCTGGCCCTTTGATAAGGCCACCTGATACATGCTCCCAGACTCCCAGACCATCTGGGCCTGGCCTTACAGACACATTCAGTCATGCTTCCCCATCTGCTGTTCGTGATCCGTATGATCAGCCTCCAATGACTCCCAGGCCTCATTCTGAGTCTTTCGGAGCCAGTCAAGTTGTCCATGATCTTGTTGACCGTCCAGTTCCTGGGTCAGAGGGAAACTTTAGCACATCTTCAAACCTTCCTGTAAGCTCGCAAGGACAGCAGTTCTCCAGTGTCTCCCAGCTTCCTGGACCTGTGCCAACCTCAGGAGGGACTGATACACAGAACACTGTGAACATGTCTCAAGCTGACACAGAGAAACTGAGACAGGTAAATGCTGAAGTGTTTTCAGATGTTTTAAGTATATTATCTGTGGAAGCTCCTCATTAAGTCAAATGATAATTTATACATACATTAAAGTTTCTCCAAGTTGTTCTGTAGAGTTTACTAAATACAAGGAAAAAGTGAAAATTGTAAAATTAACACCACTTAAATTTGATTTAACCTGGATCTAATTTTATTCTTTATGAATTTGTTGGAAAATCTTTAAATATAAAACTCTTACTTTAATGGTGGTTATTTTGCCATGGAAAAAGATTTAAATCACCAGTTTTTTGTTGTAATTTTTTGTTTCGGGTGTGTGTAGTAGTTAAATGAAACTTTAAAACAGTTTAGAATTTTCAATACTAATGTAGTCACATAATGCAAATGTTAAGAGTTTTAAAAATGTTTAATTATAAATCCCAGCAATTTGTTTCTTTCCATTTAGCGGCAGAAACTGCGTGAAATCATTCTCCAGCAGCAACAGCAGAAGAAGATTGCTAGTCGCCAGGAGAAGGGGCCTCCGGATGCGGCCGTAGTACCTCACCCAGCGCCCCCTTCACACTGGCAGCCAGAGAACGTTAACCAGACTTTCACTCGACCCCCACCTCCCTATCCTGGGAACACTCGATCACCTGTTATCCCTCCACTAGGACCTAGATATGCAGTTTTCCCTAAAGATCACCGTGGACCGTATCCTCCTGAGGTTGCTGGTATGGGGATGAGACCTCATGGATTTAGGTAATGCTTTAATTTTCTGCTAGATTTAAGTTGACAAAGGAACTGGAAAAATACCATTACTATTTGGCAAAAATTGTTATGGTTTTCTACTTTTTATCACTATGAGATACAGTCATTAGTCATTATTGTTTTTAATGTAGATTATCATGCCAGCCCAATCATAGCTTCCAAAATATAGCTACTGAATCCTAGTGAAACTTCTTACGATATGACATAATAATGATGCATTTTATTCTTTTAGTTAATGTTTGTTGAGAGTTGCAGATTGGAAAGTGCCTCCTTTTAGAGACTGAGTGATACAGTTGGGTTGTAGAATGGGCCAACATGTATGACAAATGCCCACTTAATACTCTTGTAAGGAGAATGCTCTTTAACATGTGCTTCTTAGAGGACACACAATTTAATCTTATACCTATGTCTGTTATATTCTTTTCCCTTTTTTATTCCACCTTAGTTGTAATTTACATCCATTGCTGTTTTGTGTATCTTAAAAAATTTGTCTACTGTGTGTAGGATGTATATGTACATCCTATATTTTTGAGAATAAGGTCTCTCATTCAACCTGGAACTCACTGATGTGGCAAGACTAGCTTTCCAGTCGACCCTATGGATGCTCTTGTTCCCTCTTAACACACTAGGATTATAGGCATCACCACCATGCTTGACTTATTTGCATGTGTGCAGGGTATATAAAATGTCATTGTGCTTGTCCAATAAGTATTTAGTGACTGAGCTACCTGTCTAGTCTGTGTCTGTCTTGTCTTTCTTTAAAAATTTTCTACTTCAGTGTGTGAGCCACAAGACACATAGGGTAGCCAGAAACTAACTTTGTGGAATAAATTCTCTTCTTTATGTGCTCTGGGAGTTAAACTCCAAACTCCGATCATTGACAGGGCAAACACTTTTACCCATTGAGCCATCCCACTATTCCAGTTGTGTCTATTTTCTTATAAAATTTAAAGATTGTATATGTGTGTGTGTGTTGTGTGTGTGTGTGTGTGTGTGTGTGTGTGTATATAAATGTATTTTGATCATGTTCTTCTCTTCCAACTTCTATCACAATATCTTAACATTTTCACTGTCATTGGACTTAGCAACAATATTTTTTTTATCTGTAGACTAACTTAAAACTTCTTTTTTTATTTTTTCATTTCAATTCTAAATTGATTATAACTTAATTATTTGGGTTTTGTTTTGTTTTGGCTCTTAGATTTGGCTTTCCAGGAGCTAGCCATGGTCCCATGCCAAGCCAGGATCGCTTCCATGTGCCTCAACAAATACAAGGATCTGGAATTCCTCCACACATAAGAAGACCAATGTCTATGGAAATGCCTAGACCTTCAAATAACCCACCAATAAATAATCCAGTTGGGCTTCCTCAGCATTTTCCACCCCAGGGTCTGCCAGTTCAGCAGCATAACATACTAGGCCAAGCATTTATTGAGTTGAGGCATAGAGCTCCTGATGGAAGGTCACGGTTGCCATTTGCTGCTTCTCCTGGCAGTGTTACAGAGTCACCTTCTCATCTTAGACATGGAAATTTCCTTCCCCGACCTGATTTTCCTGGACCTAGACACACAGACCCCATAAGACAGCCTCCCCAGTGTTTAACTAATCAGCTGCCTGTGCATCCACATTTAGAGCAGGTCCCGCCTTCTCAGCAAGAGCAAGGCCATCTTGCCCACCAGTCTTCTGTTGTCATGAGGCCCCTAACTCATCCTTTAAGTGGTGAATTTTCTGAAGCTCCTTTGTCAACATCTACCCCATCTGAAACACCACCAGATAACTTAGAGATAGCTGGTCAGTCTTCTGATGGCCTAGAGGAAAAATTAGACTCTGATGATCCTTCTGTGAAAGAACTGGATGTGAAAGATCTTGAGGGAGTTGAAGTCAAAGATTTGGATGATGAAGATCTAGAAAATTTAAATTTAGACACAGAAGATGGCAAGGGTGATGACCTGGACACTTTAGATAATTTGGAAACCAATGACCCTAACCTGGATGACCTCCTAAGGTCAGGTGAATTTGATATCATTGCATACACAGATCCAGAACTTGACCTAGGGATAAAAAAAGCATGTTCAATGAGGAATTAGACCTTAATGTTCCAATTGATGATAAGCTGGATAATCAGTGTGTATCGGCTGAACAAAAAACAAGGGATCAAGGAGACAGAACTATGGTTCTTGAAGATAAGGATTTGCCACAGAAGAAGTCCAGTTGTACCAGTGAGATAAAGACAGAAGCCCGTCTCCCCACTCTAAAGAAGAAATACAGAGTGAAAATAAAAACCATGATGACAGTAGAGGTGATGCTGACACTGCGTGCTCACAGGCTTCTGCTCAGACCGATCACAGTGACAGAGGAAAGACTGCTCTGTTGACTACTGATCAAGATGTGCTTGAGAAAAGAAAGAACCAGGAGAATGCTGGTCCTTGTGTCAGTGCCGTTCACGGGTCCACTCCTCTGCCTGCTCAGGATGTGATGACCTCTTGTGACATAACAGGATCGACTCCAGTTCTCTCAAGTTTACTTTCTAATGAGAAGTGTGATAGTTCAGACATTAGGCCTTCGGGGTCTTCCCCAACTCTGCCCATCTCACCATCTACTCATGGGTCAGGTTTGCCTCCTACTTTATTAGCACCACCCGGCCCTCTTTTGGATAATACCATGAATTCTAATGTAGCAGTGGTCCCTAGGGTAAACCATGCTTTTTCTCAGGGTGTGCCAGTAAATCCAGGATTCATTCAGGGCCAGTCATCAGTGAACCATAATTTAGGGACAGGGAAACCTACAAATCAAACTGTGCCTCTCACAAATCAATCCACCAGTGGCATGTCTGGACCACAGCAGCTAATGATTCCTCAAACATTAGCCCAGCAGAACAGAGAGAGGCCCCTCCTTCTAGAGGAACAGCCTCTGCTGCTACAAGATCTTTTGGATCAAGAGAGGCAGGAACAGCAACAGCAAAGACAAATGCAAGCCATGATTCGTCAGCGGTCAGAACCATTCTTCCCTAACATTGGTAGGAAATTCCTTCTGTCTCAAAATAAGTTACTGGGGGTATTTGAGTACATGAAGCATGCTTGTAAATTTTCATTATCGAAATTACATTTGGGTCAGTGTAATCTGAGAATTTTCTGTCTTCTCTGGTCTTTAAACTGAAAAGAGGAATTTTATATTCCTTCCAGGTCAGTCAAAATGAAAATAACCTTGAATTGTGACCTCATTCAGTTCAACTTTTTATGGTGTTAATGGTGGTTTTGGTTTTATCTGCCAATTATTATGAGAAGATAAATGTAATGACATTATGATAGCAACAAAGCTTGTTGTTCTCGTGTACAAGTGTTTGGTAAAGGTTTTTTGCATTTTGTTTTTTTTGTACTCCCCCACAGATGCATCTTGTACCTTATTTTTGTTGGTTTAATAATTTTAGTAAAAACACAAGCCCATGCAGCCCAAATAATTGAGTGCCTTTCCTAGAAGAATTAAAAGTCAGCAGGCATATATCTGAGGAATACTTTTTTTCTAAACAACAGTAACAGAAAGCATTGTATCAACATGTGGTACAAATTCTATTATATGACTCTTTTTTCCACTTATATGCAAAGAGATACTCTCTCAGTATCGTCTTCATACTTTTATTTTGTAGGTATATCCTGGAGGTATTGGTAGTTTTTTCTTTCTTTTAAAAACCGATAACTAATTTAGCGGAATTCTTTTTTTGGTTTTTCGAGACAGGGTTTCTCTGTGTAGCCCTGGCTGTCCTGGAACTCACTCTGTAGACCAGAGTGGAATTCTTTAGTATTGGAAATAATTGCAAATTCTCATTCCTTTTATTGCATTATTTTAAATAATCATTCTAATCATCATGGTAAAGGTCTGAACCCGTGGGGATTCATTGCTGAACATCACTGTCCTGACCCCATAGATGGACAGACTGGTGCGACTTTCTGAAGGACTAATACATTAAAGTGTGCATCAGTTATAGACACCGAAAATGCAGCTAAATTAGGTTGTTACCATTTCTAGATTCCCCTATGTAGTGTAGAAACATACAATTATTAAATGATAAGGTATAAGAATTTATAAATTATGTAATAGTGATACTCGTTTACCACTTCATATATCTTGAACCATGAACTTAAATTATGAAATAAGTAATGTCAAAATACATTTCTTCTTTAGATTTTGATGCAATTACAGATCCTATAATGAAAGCGAAGATGGTAGCCCTTAAAGGCATAAATAAAGTGATGGCACAGAACAGTCTGGGCATGCCGCCCATGGTAATGAGCAGGTAGGTACTAGTGCTCTTTTTCTTCCTGGGCATATGGATATACATTAAAACATCCTGCTTCTTAGAGCTCATCAAAACTCAAAAGCCTACTTTCTGGATGTAAAGAGTGTTTAAATTCAGCTGGATGCATGGGATTAATTTCCTTTCATTTTAGGGAAAATAAACACAATAAAATACCACACATTAGGAAGACTGACTTGGTCATTGAGGAAACCCAAACTCTTTTTATGTGTTTATTTTTTCATTTAAAGAAGTGTTAGCCCTAAGGTTTTCATTCAAGAACCTCAGAGGTTAAGGAAAATATCAATTTAGCTCTGAAATGAAATAGTCCCCAGATGACTTTGAATTAGAGAATGGAAAACAGCAATTTATGGGACATTTGGATACTGGGGTTGGGATAGTTGGATGGTCTTAACATCTAACAGAAAAATGGAAATTGTGCATTCAAGAAGATTATTAGAGTTGAGTAACTGTTAAGTTACAGTGGTGGTGTACCCCGGTGAAGTGCTTCTCGAATCTTGATCATTTTCCAACTTCAGAATTATTTGCGTGCCCCCACCACTACCCTTTTAAATGCAGTTTATTTACCTTTCTACAGCCCTGCTGAATGGGATTTTCTAGGAATGTTGTCTGAATGCTTGTATTTTTGACCAGTACCTTGAATGATTCTTTGTGTTGTATTGCTGTTTCTGATTTCTGTCAGAACAGTAATAAGATCCTCAATTTATTGTAATGATCTTGCTGAAAAATTATAATAGTGAGTAATTGATTGTAGAATTGAATTATAGAGTTTGTTTAGATTGAAGTTATGGTCATATGCTTTATGTGTAATAAACTCTGTAATACATTATGATTAAGATGCATTTTTGAGGTCAACGTAGAGATTGTGGTTTGTAAAGATTTTTACTACTGAACTGAATTTATTAGCACTGTTCCTCTCTCAGAGTAACTTTATGGCATAAGCCTTTTTAAACTTAAAACCTGAAACCTTTGAAATTCTTCTCCGATATATAGATAATAAAAATACAAATTGAAAAAAAAGAGACCACATTTGTAACCTAGTTAATAATCTCTGATTATATTCATGATATGTGTGTATCATAATGCATTAACAAACTTAGCTGTACGTTTTATAACAATGTAAAGATTGGTAATGACCTATTATGAATGTACAACACCTGATAGGAAAATCTTGTTTCCTACTGGTGAGAGTATATTACTGCTAATAAATAATACTGTATTTTAAACTTGATACTTATAGTCAAGGAAATGCTAGATTTTGTTTGATCCTTAATTTGAAACATGGGCCCCAGAATTAGAGCTCTCAGCATCTCATATGTGTTTACCATGCTTGTGCCTGGCTGTTAGACATGCAGGGCTTTGTCAGCCATGTGGTAACTGTACTGGGGAACATTCTGAGTGCTGTAGAGAAGAACTAACGTAGTCCTTCTGAGAGCAGTGTGGTGTGTAGATGATGATGGCAGACAGCAGATGATAATCAGACTTCTGAGAAAGAAATCACAAATATACACTCTAAAGTCTAATAACACTAAAATTCTTCTTTACAATATTTTTGGATCTATTTTGAAATTGTGTTCTATGTATATCTTAATTGTTAAAGCATTCAGTGGCTTAAAAATTTAATAAGACAAATGGATTTAACTATAGATGTTAGTCACTAGTTTTATTTTTTAAAATTTGGTTTGATCATTATACACAAATATATACAAGAACTGCAAAAGTGTTTGAGGTGCTTTTGTTTTAGACTATAAAAGAGCTACGTACCACCCCCTATTCTCACTCCCAGTGTCTCAATTTGTAGTCCAAGTTGTCTTGAAACTCTTACATAGCTCAGGCTGACCCCGAAATTGTGGTATTCCTCCTCCCTCAACCTCTCATGAAACACCAAGCTCAGTCTATCAGTTCATTTTTAATAAAGATTGCAACTACGAAAAATATTTCTTAGTTTGCATATTGAAGCTAGACTTTCACCGTAATTGTGCCATAAAAAATATTTTTGTGAAACCTATGAGAACCCAAGTTCTGCAATAGTTTAGCTGGCTTTTTATGCAGCCTTGCTGGTTCCCATGGAGATAGTTGCCTAACCATTCTGAGCCATCATCCATAGTAATAGGAAGGTGCTGAGTGCTTACTGAGAAGAGATCTGTTGAGCACTCAGATGGTGGTTGCCAGAAGTCTCCAGTGGGAATCATCGTAACTCCTCTCTTCCCTGGAAGAGAGCATTATTAGGTACCCATGTAACGTGTCATTGATTCTGTGTGCTTTCCTTTACAGATTCCCCTTCATGGGCCCTTCAGTGGCTGGAACACAGAACAATGAAGGCCAAACCCTAGTGCCGCAAGCTGTAGCTCAGGTAATGCTGCTAGGATCACTGGTTTATGGAAGACACGTGGACCTATGTCTTACCAGATCCAAATCATAGTGAAGCCCCTCCTAGAAAGGCATAGGAGCCGATCTTCTGGCAACACAGTGAAACAAAGATGTATTGTTGCTGTGTAAAATAAAGACAGGTTTAAAAACTGGAATTTCTGCAAAGAACTTGCACACATTAATGCTAGAAAGTCACTTGGAAGGAGGCAAAGTGCTCTGGGCTTCTGGCTTCATATTCATTTCTTACTCTGGAAAGACATTTCATATCCTGCTAATTGGAATTAATCAATCACATTTAAAATGCAAAATTGCTGGAAACAGGAAAATGTCTGTAATCATTCTATTAAGTATAATTATTCCTTGAGAGGACTTTGTTTTTTTGAATATTGAGCATCTATGATCAACTCAAAGTTTAAACATTGATGCTATGTTCATGTTATGAAGTCTGGAAACAATAACTCTTTTCATGTGCTATTTTCTATGTTGATTTTTAAAACATATAGTTGCCTGGTATGAGGGGGGACCTTGTTCTGTATGCTTTTGGGATTATCTTATACTCTGCCAGTTATCATTTATGTTTATTATACAGACAATTTATACTTTTTCCCTTTGAAGAGTATAAACACCCTGTGATATACTACAAAGGCATAAGTGTTGTAGCTGAATTTTCTAAATTCTCGGTCTTACTATGAATTCGGTGTGCACGTTCAGCAAGTTCTTGAGCTGCTTTACTGTGCTCTATCAGATGTGCCTCCGCTTCCTTGCAGTGCCCTAAGATTGAACATAGCTCATGTCTAACAGAACTTGAATCAACTCGGTAAAGATTTTTTCCAAGATTATATTTATCAGGTCCTGGCCAGGAAATTGTGAAATTATCAGCTACTAAAACACCATGAAAGAAGCAAGGCATATTATTAGAACAAAAAACTAACATTCTAATGAGTGCATTTTCTTTTATATGTATACTATATTAATTCTTGTTATAATTAGCTTTTTGTTAATACAGTTTAGTGAGTCTAGAACATGTGTTTATGAATTTATTGACAAAAGAAACCAGGTAGGCATCATCAAAATATCAGATTCATGTGGATTTTTAGCTTCACTATGCAAGATTTGATTTACCTTAGTATTATCTTTCAGATGAATAATTCATTATTTTCTATTCAACTAAACATGGAAAATATAGTTCAGAGATAATAATAAATGTTTGGTATTAAACTGTTCCCCAACTAATTTATTCTAATATTTATAAGAGAAGAAAAACTTTAAAGATGTTTTAGAAAATTAAAATTTTTCTTTTTTTTTTTTTTTTTTCATTATTTTTCTTCATTTTGAAGTTTTCCCCCCCTTAAACTGAAGTATGGAATTAAACATATTTGTAAATTTTACTTATTTTAGGATGGCAGTATAACACATCAGATTTCTAGGCCTAATCCTCCAAATTTTGGTCCAGGCTTTGTCAGTAAGTATAAATCTAATAAGTTACCTGTTCTCTGGGGCTTGCTTGTTTGAGTCTATGTGTGCTGTTCTGAAGCTCGGAATTAGTGTAGCGTGTTACTGTGAGCTGAGGGCCCTCCTCTCGGATCAGAGCTCACTCTTCTAGGCATCTTACAGCAAGGCATGTGTTTTCATTGCTTTTTTCCACTGTGCATGAAGAATTAGTTAGAAAAATACTTTAATGCAGGAGGACCATCTTCCCTATTTTCTTCAACGTTAATTTTTTTAAAAATAGATTTGCCTCTTTCCAATCTATAGCATTATAAACCATGTTTGCTTTCATGACAGTCTGCCTATGACAAGGACACTAAATGGGGAAAAACAAAGGGCGTATGTTTAAAAGAAGCTGGGTTATAGCATGGTGTGAAGGTCAAGTGTGCAAGATGCCACTGAGCCCTTGTAGCTGTCCTTAGGGGTCCCAAGGTGGTTCAGGATAGCCTTTAACGTTCCCTCAAACTGAAGCTTTCTGAAATCTTCAGACTGTTTAGCTAACTTTTTCACCGTTATCTTTCATTTTGCTCACCTCTGCTCTCCTGGTTCCAGAAACCAGAAAGGCTTTCCTTGCGGTAGGTCTCACTCGACCAGAAGCAGAACTTCTGAAACCTTGTGAAAAAGCCTGTTCTTGACAAAAGCCCTTCAAATTTACTGCACTAGATTGCACCTTCATACATATACTGGAACTTCTGGGTTTAGGAACAAACCCAAAGTCTGACCCTTTGAAATTCCCCCACATCAATTATGATCATAATTTGAATACATATTTGTATTAAAAATAAGTAAACTACTATGACCAACTGGCTTTTTCTGGCTGTATTGTGCCCATTGGATTTGGTTGGATCTTAATGTATGACAATATTCTGTTATCATTGATGTTATTTTCAGCTAATGTCCTTCTAGGATTGTGTTTTTCTTTGTCTTGTAGTCAGTCAAAAAAAAAAAAAGAATACTCAATTTTTTACTACATGAGATAACCTTTTTTGGGGACTTGGCATCAATGGAATGATGTGCTCTGAGAGAACAAGGAGGGATCTTAGTGTAAGATATGATACAGTGGGGAGAAGGGTTAGCTGTCTGTGAGAGATGAGAAGGCTTTGCTTGGTTAGCTATCACCTCCCCTTGTAGACATAGAAATTACAAAATTAACAGAAGTTACCAGTGTTTTTAACTTAATATATTTTCTTTATAAAATGTAGACTTCAAAGTGCTTCTTTTTAAAGTTTTCTGGGTTTCATCTTCCTGTTTCATTTTTTCCTCCACTACTAAGATGTAGGGAAGACATTATAACCTTAAGAGAAATCAGCATGGTAATGACTACCTAATCCATGCTCTGGATGTTAGTGGGATTTATCTTCCTTGCCTGTTCAGTCTGTACAATTGAATTAATAAAATGCACATGCAACATTTATATACAATTCGGTTTATGGATTAGATAATTTGATGGTTCTTTTGGAAGATTGGAGTTGCAGAACGTACAAGCATTAAGTTAACTAGTATTTTAATTGAGCATTCTCTGGCTTTCTTGAATAAATACAATTTTCTAGAAGCTGATACTTCATAGTTATAAAGGTCTCTAATAATTAGAATTTTGTTTTCAATTTTTCTTTTAAATATTCACAATAAAATCGTGTCTTCTTACAAATGAATTTGCTTAACTTTTAATATCTTGGACTATTTAGAAAATTAACACACTTGAATTTTGATTCTTCCCTCAGATGACTCTCAGCGTAAGCAGTATGAAGAGTGGCTGCAGGAGACTCAGCAACTGCTTCAGATGCAGCAGAAGTATCTTGAAGAACAAATTGGTGCACACAGAAAATCTAAGAAGGCCCTTTCAGCTAAACAGCGCACGGCCAAGAAGGCGGGGCGAGAGTTCCCAGAGGAGGACGCAGAGCAGCTCAAGCATGTTACTGAGCAGCAGAGTATGGTTCAGAAACAGCTTGAGCAGGTAACAGACGGGATTGTAAAATGGAAGCTTCATTCAGTGCCTCAGGATTTTGGTTTATGCTGTTAAATAGCGTGCAAATTATACTCCTCTGGAAGACCTCTTAATAACTGAGAGAGTGGCTGCCTACTCCTGACTGAGCAATGCTTGCTCCCACTGAAGAGCCTGGCTCTTACAGCTCTGGGTCAGAACTTTTTTACATTTGACCCTGGAATGATTGGGTTGTCTACTTGGTACTAGTAAATCACTGCACCAGTGGTGCTGGCACACACCTCTAATCCTAGCACTCGGGAGGCAGAGACCTCTATGAGTTTCAGGCTATCCATGTCTAAACAGTGAGTTCTAGGATAGCTAGGGATACATAGTAAGACCCTGTCTTTTTTTGTTTTTGTTTTGTTTTGTGGTTTTTTTGTTTTGTTTTGTTGGTTTTTTTGGTTTTTGTTTTGTTTGTTTGTTTTGTTAAGAACAAAAGAAAAAATTAACTCACTGTGCAGTATACATGCTCTCACATCATTTGATAGACTAAGGCTTTCTTGAAGACAAAACCCACAGAGATACTCTATGTTGAAACAAGAATCAGATCTGGCAAGTATTTTAGTTACCTCCATGTTTATCTTTACCTCATCCTTTGTTAATCACTCTGTCATTCTTTGTCATAGCATGTTTTTGTGTTTGTTTCTTATTTTGCTCTGAAGTGAAGGCAAGAGCTGTAGTTGAGTGGTGCAGTGCTCACCTAGCATGCGTGCTCACCTAGCATGGATGCTCACCTAGCATGGATGAGATGCTATGTTCCCTCTGAGTGCCTTCAAAACAGTGACACAAAAGGAAAGAGAAAGGAAAAAAAAACTGGAATACCTTGAAAAGGGTCTTATTTCCAAAAAATAAAACCACCAAGGTCAAAAAGTTGTAAAGCTTTAAAATCGCTGTAAATAAAAAGTTTAAAATGAAGTGTGCAAGATGAGTTCAGAACTCACTTATAGTTATTTACCTAAATTAATTATTGCCTTAGACCTCTTATAAATGCTTACTCATGAATATTTATAGTAGCTTTATCCAATGTCATCCAAAACTAAAATAGGCTGGGAACAGGGGCACATCACTGTTCCCCTAGCTGTGAGAAAAGGCTGAGGTTCTTGAGTTTAGCACCAGCATATGTAACACAATGAGATTCCATCTAAGGGAGGGAAAAGGAAAAAAAAGATAACCACATCCCACCACCAAAGGTTTGGTATGATTAAATAAAGTTTGGTACACCTGTTTTTGATCGGAAAAAATACATAGCAATAAAAATAATAAAATTGCTGATAAATGCATACAGCTTGTATTTCAAGAGTATTACATTGAACAAAAAGAGGCCATTCCCAGTAATTTATATAATATTGAAATGACAGTTACAGAGATGAGTGGTATATTAGCAGTAACTATGGGGAAGACAGGAGGAGGGTTTGATTCTAAAGAGTAGACATGGGGAACTTTTTCATTCTGGAACATTTTCTTGATTATGAGGTAACTATCATTTCTCTGTGTGCTGATAATTCATAGAATTGTATGCCAGAACTTAAACTTGGCCTTTGTTTTAAGTTATAAATTATAAAGAACTCCAAATACTAATACTAGAAGTAGACAAGCGATTCAGAGTATATTGGTTCATAGAAATAGAAGTGTTCCCTGTATGGTGAGCACTCCAGGAAACACTCTGTCTTGTCTTCTTTGACCTTGTCTACAACTTGAAGGAATTGCTGTTATCACTACTTGACACCTAAAGGGACTGGCAAGTTAGTCTAGGTCATGTGGCGTGCTTGCTTATTAGTTAACTGTTAGATTAGGGCTTTGGACTCAGTTACTGTCATCCTTCAAGTCTGAGGTGACAACACAGTGTACCTACAACTTGATGATTATACTGTTCTCATTGATTAACAAGCTAGGACCATTACAGAATGAGAGCTTCTTTTCTCTTGAGATTCATTCTCTGGACCTGTGTTCATTGATGGTAAATATTCTTTAATGCAGATACTTACATAATGTATTTTTAGTCATTTTTCTGCCTTTGATGAATTGTATTTTAAAAGTGTCCTGCTGAGTAGAAGTAGCATAATTTTGATGAAAGCCTAGTGTTTTTTGTTTTGTTTTACAAATCAATTGATGAAATTCTACTTATGAGCTAATAATATACTTTATTTGAAAAATTAGGCACATCCTTACTACACAGTTGCCTATAACACACTGTAATCTCAGTAAAAAAGTAGTTTATTATAGATTTTGTATGTGTACACAAGAGAATGAATCTAAATCTTTACATTTACTGCGTAGCTTAGTTTCTTTTTCTGCTGGTTAGACAAAAATAAGGAAGAAAGGATTTATTTTGGCTCAGAGTTCCAGGTTACACAGTCCATTACAGTGGGAAGTTACAACAGCAAAAGCCATTCACATTGCAGTCACAGTCGTAGTCAGGAAGCAGGTGTTGATTTCACTCTCTATAAAGTTTTGGAACCCCTAGCCAGGGAGTGATCTTGTCCAAAATTAAGACGGCTCTTTCTGTATCTGTTAATATAATCAAGGTAATCCCCCACAGGCACACTCAGGCTCATCTCCCAAGTGATGCTAGATTATCAGATTGACACCACTATCCATCATATCAAAGACGCCCTCTACCACTGAGTTATAATCCTCACTTGGTGGAAGGAAGGAAGGAAGGAAGGAAGGAAGGAAGGAAGGAAGGAAGGAAGGAAGGAAGGAAGGAAGGAAGGAAGGAAGGAAGTCCTGCAAGTTTTTCTCTGATCCCCACACCATACAGTGGTATATATGTGCCCACACATACATAGAGTAGATTTAAAAAGATATTTGAAAGAAGAAAGGAAAAGGTAGAAATTAAACAGTAATGGAGCCCAGACACTTTAATTTTTCAAAATATATGCTAACTTACTTTGGGAATCCAAGAAAGTAAATGTGATTACTATTAAAAGTGCTAAATTAAATATGTTAATATGAAATGTAGATGGTGACTGCTTTTTAAACATATGTGTATCACTTTGTACCTTTCTTCCTCAATTTTCCTCAGAATGTGCATTCCATCTTGACTGCCCTTTTCCTAGAGTAGAGTGCATAACTGAAGTGTTTCTTTAAACAAGTAAATGGGTTGGCAAGATGGATTAGTGGATAAAGGTGTGTGCTGCCAAGCCTTATGGCCTCCCTCCCTCCAAAAATCAAGTGTAGTAGTGCATATCTTTAATCCCAGCACTCAGGAGACAGAGCCAGGTGGATCTCTTGAGTTTGAGGCTAGACTAGTCAACATAGCACGGTCTAAAACAGGAGAACTATGTAAATAGAGAGACCCTGTCTCAAAAAACAAACAAAAGAATCTACTTAAATCTTTAAAATGATCACTTCAGAGCTTAGGCATTTTCAGAAATTATAATTTGAATGTGTCACCAATCAAATTAAGGGTTTTGTCATTCACTTTAAGGGAATGTCATGTGTGCTAATAATTCTTCTTTTGAAATGTGTCATTTTGTGTATTTAAGAAATGGGATTTTACTAAATGGTTACAATTTTAGCTAAATCTCAGTTATTATAACCTTGTGCATTAATGTAAGTTCTTTGATATCACACATAACTGTTTTCTTTTTTATTTTACTGCTAGATACAGTTTAAATAGCATGTGACTTTCATGCTTATTTCAGAAAATTCTTTTTGAATTTTTGTGGATATTTAATATACAAAGAACTTTTACAAGAAAAAAATTAACATTTTTGTTTGTGTGCATATGCTCAGATGTACCACAGTACATATGTAGTCACAAGTTTTAGGAGTGGGCTGTCTGCCTCTACTCTGTGGGTTCCACTTCAGTTCATAGGCCAAAAATTACCAGCCAGTGTTTTGTTGCAGTGCCTACCTTGTATATGTGGGAGTAATTATTACTTTATTGTTTCAGATTCGTAAACAACAGAAAGAGCATGCTGAGCTAATTGAAGATTATCGGATCAAGCAGCAACAGCAGCAGCAGCAGCAGCAGCAGCAGCAGTGTGCCCTAGCCCCTCCCATTCTCATGCCAGGGGTTCAGCCCCAGCCACCTCTAGTTCCAGGTGCCACTCCACTTACCATGAGCCAGCCCAGCTTTCCCATGGTGCCCCAGCAGCTTCAGCACCAGCAGCACACAGCAGTCATCTCAGGGCATACCAGCCCTGCTAGGATGCCCAGTTTACCTGGATGGCAATCTAACAGTGCTCCTGCTCATCTCCCCCTTAATCCTCCTAGGATTCAGCCCCCAATTGCCCAACTATCTTTAAAAGCTTGTACACCAGCCCCAGGGGCAGTGTCAAGTGCAAATCCACAGAATGGACCACCACCTCGAGTGGAGTTTGATGACAACAACCCTTTCAGTGAAAGTTTTCAAGAGCGAGAGAGGAAGGAACGCTTACGAGAACAGCAGGAAAGACAGCGAGTCCAACTGATGCAAGAAGTTGACAGACAGAGAGCTCTGCAGCAGCGGATGGAGATGGAGCAGCATGGCCTGATGGGTGCTGAGCTAGCCAACAGGACACCTGTTTCCCAGATGCCATTCTATGGTTCTGACAGACCCTGTGACTTTTTGCAACCCCCCCGACCCCTTCAGCAGTCTCCACAACACCAGCAGCAAATAGGGCCAGTTTTACAGCAGCAGAATGTCCAACAAGGGTCTGTTAACTCACCCCCAAACCAAACTTTCATGCAAACCAATGAGAGAAGGCAGGTAGGACCTCCCCACTTTGTTCCAGATTCACCATCTGCTTCTGGTGGGAGCCCAAACTTTCATTCTGTTAAACAAGGACATGGAAATCTTTCTGGGTCCAGCTTTCAGCAGTCTCCACTGAGGCCTCCATTCACACCAATTTTACCAGGAACACCTCCAGTAGCTAATAACAATGTCCCTTGTGGCCAAGACCATGCTGTAACACAGGGACAGAATTATTCAGGATCCAACCAGTCTCTCATTCAATTATATTCTGACATAATTCCAGAAGAAAAGGGGAAAAAGAAAAGAACAAGAAAAAAGAAAAAAGAAGATGATGCAGAATCCAGCAAAGCACCATCAACTCCCCACTCTGACTGCACTGCCCCACTAACCCCAGGCCTCTCAGAAACTACCTCCACTCCTGTAGGGAGCACGCCCAGTGAGCTCCCTCAGCAAAGACAACAGGAGGCAGTGGAGCCCGTCTGTGCTGTGACAACAGACCAGCCTTGTACAGAGTCAGAAAACAAACTTCCCAGCAGTGAATTCATAAAAGAAACTTCAAATCAACAGGCACATGTGAATTCAGAGGCAGACAAGCCTTCTGTGGAAACGCCCAACAAAACTGAAGAAGTAAAGTTGGAAAAGGTGGAGACACAGCCATGCCCGAGTCAGGAGGACACTAAAGTGGAAGAGAAAACTGGTAGTAAGATCAAAGACAGCGTAGCAGGTCCTGTCTCCTCAATACAGTGTCCTTCCCTTCCTGCTGGAACCCCTGTTACCAAAGGAGATACAGGAAATGAGCTACTGAAGCACTTGTTAAAAAATAAGAAGGCCTCTTCCCTTCTAACTCAGAGACCTGAGGGCACTTTATCTGCAGATGAAAGCTCTACAAAGGACGGTAAACTGGGTGAGAAGCAGAACCCAACAGAAGGATTGGTAAGTGTCACTTGTAAAAACAACTGCCTCTGTTTTTAAGCTATTACAGTAGATTAGTATCAACACATTACCAATTTTGAAACTATTTTGTAATTTTCTTGCTCAAAAAAAAATCTTGTTTTGTTTTTGTTTTTATTTCTATGGAACCCTGTTTTTACTTATATTTACAAAATATATGAGTGACTCATTTGCTTGTTGTATAAAGCAAACATATGTATCATTATGTGTGCCTTTCAGCTGGTTATCATAACCAAGTTGGACTAACTATAGCAAAGGAAGTATATGTGAATCTTTATTATAAATAAGTGCATAATTTCTATTAGCCTGTCTAAAATTTAGAAGACAGCTCCTTGTCTTACTTGTCTTACTTTCCTTGAGTACTCTCAGGAATGTCTCATATTGGGAACTTACTGTGTCAGAAAAATAACATGATTTTAGATGTGGATACTATTTCCATCTTTGTAGTCTTCTATGTATCGATATTCTACACATTTTAAGTGTTAACATTGGATTTCCTTTTAATTTGTATGATAGGCAGCTTTAAAATACACACTTCGAATACAGAGTGGCCCCATTTTAGTGAACTTCATTAAGATGTTTCACAAACAGGTGTTTCTCTGTCTTTGGAATAGGTCTGCTTATTGCTTTGCTCCTTGTCTTTCCTAAGTAGCAGCAGTTATTAGCACATTCACACAGCTTCCTTAGGTTGCTGCTCAGTTTGATATTATAATTTTTATATTGTAATTGAGGTGCAGTAGTGTTTTTACTTGTCTAGGTTTGCAATTTTAAGAATAATGAGACTTGTCGTTTTGCAAGTGTTGGCTCTCGTCTCGTGTTGTCTCCTGTAGTTCAGTAGAGACTGAGGGTTTCAGCAGTTGTTATTCTTGTCTAATTGGCAGTTACGGTCTCTTCCTGCTCTCTATTCTTTGAGAGTCTCATACATGCAATCAGTGCATCTTGTGGTTGTGTTTTTCTAGTTGTTAGAATATGCTCTCCAGGCTGAGTCCTTGGCTGCTGACTGCAGGGAGTTTTGTGTCTGGCAGTACTGAATGCCCTCAGCACTGTGCCCACTGTGCCCTCTCTGCCCCATGTGCTGCAACTCCTTCATCTCTCCTATCCTTCTCTAATGTCTTTTTCTTTTGTGAAACTTAGTTCTGAAATCTTGTAATGAGCTTCCTGAGCTTGACCAACCACAGATGTGTGGATGCCCTTGCATCTACTCATACTTGCTGAGGCTTTACTCACATAGAAACCACCGTCAGGATGTTCATACTAAAACTGTGCCGTACAAGAATGTTTAATGGCACAGGGAAGCAGGCACGTGTCAACTATAAAGAGCAGAAACTAAGATATTAGAATGAGCATGAGGTGTATGCTCTTGATCCTTGTGATTAAAACAACAGCAGAAACCCTGTGAAGCTGTACATGGGTACCTGCCTGTAATCTCAGCACTCAGGAAGTGGAGGCAGGAAGATTGCTGCAAGTTCAAGGGCAGTCTGAGCTACAAACTAATAAACACAAACTAATAAACAAACAAACAAAAAATTCAAAATCTTTTGAGATCTTTTATACTTGTCTTTGGAAATATAGTTGAATTTACTTTGTAGAATAATTGTAAAAAATAGAGATACTATCTGTAAAGCATCTAAAGTGGCTGACTTATGCAAACCTAACACGTTTGCCTGCTCAGTCTTTCATAAGCCAATTACAAAATCCGTACGCCTTTGCGGACATGAGCATCCATGTTGCCCCCGGGGTGGGGGGGGGGTGAGAGCATACCAGATTTGTTTGTGCTACATGTTCCTAAATCAGAATGCACTGTTGAGCAAGATCCCCCTGGTGATCTCGTGCTGTAGGCCTGCTTGTAGAGTCATCTGGTGGTCCTGTTACGACAGAGATTGCTGGTTCATTTGGTGTAGGTTGGACCAGAGAAACTGCATTTCTAATCAGTCCCAGGAGCTGCTGTGTTTCTCTGATACTGCTCTTGGAAAAGCAGGGGTCTACCCAAGCAGAGGCAATGTAAGCCTGCTTCAACCTCCTTCCTTTGTATGAGTTAAGAAGAAAAAGTAGTAATTTGTAATATATGAAATTTAAATTTGTTCATGAATTTTAAAAGTTGTATTGGACCATGGCCAACTCATTTATAAAAATCATACAGCCGATTTTGCGGTACTATATGAGAGCCCATAGTTCACACAGACCAAACGGCTCATAGGCTAAAATTATTACCCTGTTTCCCTTTATCTATAATTTGCCACCCATGTGATCTTACTTAGAGAGCATAATCAGAAAATCTAGTTTTCAAAACATTCAAAAGTTAAATGCAGAATTGGTTTTACTAAGTTTTTCAATTATACTTGTTTTTAGCAAACCATTGATATTAGTTTTAGAAGTAAGAAAGCATGAAAAATATTCCTGTGTTTTGATATTGGTACCTACAGACTTAGATTAAACTAAGACTTTCTTAAGGCCTGTGTTTACTCTCATATCTTTGTGACCATGAAAGCAAAAGGAAAGGAAGGGGGCTAGAGACAGAGATGGCTTAATGGTTAAGAGAATTTATGATTCTTGCAGAGGACCTGGGTTTGGTTCCTGGCACTCACATGGTGGCTTATAACCATTTGTAACTCCAGTTTGAGAGGATTCAGGGCTTTTTTCTGATTTTCACAGGCACCAGGCATACATATGGTGTCAATACATTGTATACATATAGACAAGATATTCAAACACATTAAATAAAATAAATCTTTTTTTTAAGCAAAGGAAAATTAATTTGCTGTTTTCTGTGTTCTCTTCTTTTGACTATATTAGTACACAGCCATTACATTTTTCATTCAAATGTAGATTTTGACACTAGTTTGAGAAAGGCAGTATGACATCTTAGTGCTTTCTTGCTGCTGTTCTCTTACCTCTGGTGCATGAGCTTCAAATGTTCCTGGAACCTGGGAATTAGCTTCACATCTCAGATTATAACAGTTTTTAGTTCCTGTGGGGGAATAAATTGTCAAGAACACGGCTGCGAAGCTGCCCGTTCATCTGGCATGGTGCTTCCCAGACCTCAGCTTAGTGAGGAGCCATACTCCATTCTTGTTTCTAGAAGTTCTGCAATTTCCTAAGTTGCTGAGGCTGGCTATTTTTCATAATTAAATACACCTTGATGTAGAGGGAAGAGGGAACAGTTATTTTCAGAAAACAACTTCACTCTGTAACTTCCCTCTTTAAGATGGGATGCCATGTTAGAATATGAGTCACAAGTTGGAGCTGGTCTAGCATGAACTAAGAATCAAACATGTGGGAAGTTACTTACTTCTTAACCTTTCCAATTACATTAGCAAACTTTGGGGGCTCAAATGCAAGGTGGTTTTGGAGGTGGCAACAGCCAGTTGCCAAAAACAGATGGAGGAAGTGAAACCAAGAAACAGCGAAGCAAACGGACTCAGAGGACGGGGGAAAAAGCAGCACCTCGCTCAAAGAAAAGGAAGAAGGATGAAGAGGAAAAGCAGGCTATGTACTCCAGCTCTGACTCCTTCACCCACTTGAAACAGGTGAGCTGTCAGAACAGCCCTTTGCCACTTCCAGGAGGGGAGAGAGCAAGTGTTGCCTTTTCAATCCTAGGAAACGGAAGTTTTCACCTTATTACAATTAGTTCCTAATTAAAATAGGGAGAAAAAGGACAAGGAACCTAATAGACTCTGTTTGCTAGCAAACCCACACTTTATCCTATTGGCATTTGAGATTTACATTCTAGTAGGTGGATTGGTAGGTGGTGGTCAAGATGTACCTATGTTCAGCAGGAGCGGCCTCAACACCAGGAGCCTTTGTATCCCCCATTTCTTGTGACTCTGGACCCAAAGAAATGCAGCTGTGGACTTAAACTCTCATTGCTCATTGTGAGCAAAAGTGGGGAGGGACACACCTCCCCATCTCTGTTCCCATTGGCAGTGCCTGGCCTCCATTCTTGCCCTGTTTCTTACTGAGCAAAAATAAAGAGCATGCTTTTCTTGTGAGGCGCATAATGGCATCTCTTTAACAGATGGGAATAAAACTTATTTGAAGTATATCCCAGAGATTCTGTAGTTTCCAGCATTTTGAATCGTGAGATTTTTAAGTCTTATTTTTCACAATCCTTATTTGACTTCAGGTCTTAGGAAGCCCAGAGACACTTCCATGTTTGTTAATCATGTACATTACTTTTAAATGTGTTTTTTAATAGCAGCTCTCTCTGCTCCCTCTAATGGAACCGATCATTGGAGTGAACTTTGCGCACTTTCTTCCTTATGGCAGTGGCCAATTTAATAGTGGGACTCGACTTCTAGGAACTTTTGGCAGTGCCGCCCTTGAAGGGGTCTCAGACTACTATTCTCAGTTGATCTACAAGGTATGTCTCTTTGCCAGGGTGCTGCCTTGCCTCAGATTGGAGAGCATCCCACCACTGGGGAGTGTGGCTTACATAGCTTTGTATCTACTTTACGTAAAGTCTCCAAGATACACTGAAACTTAGGTTCAACTAAAAGATTAAAAAATATATCTAGTTAAGTATTTCTAACATGTATGCTTCAAATTTCCAAGAGATGAGAATACAAATGGTAGAAAATATGCATTATATCCTTTCTATAGTAAAGGAAACACACTTTTCCTTGTAACCTTTGTTAACTCTTAAAATGAATTGAATTGACGGTACATAGTGGGACTAAAGTGTATGGTTAGCTTTTACTTTGGAAAATAAATTTTAAAAGATTTAATATATTTCATTAAATAATTTAGGTGCTAATTGAAATTATGCACTAATTCTTAGGTTACCAAAATAGCATGAGTCAGTCAAATATTGAAAAATACTAAATATTTTTGTGATAGCGTCATAAGATCACTTCACTTTGCATCTGACCTATACAAAACAATTATTTTGAGAACTATGTGAGTGTCTGTTTTCCTGGTGGCTTTTCTTTTGTTGTTAAGATAACTGTCTCCACGTTCCCTTTGCTGTCATTATGGCCTGTTCTTCAGTTAGCCTTCCTCAGTTCAGGCTGCTTGTCAGCATTACTCTTGTAACCTCCCCTTGGACTACGCTATTATGTGTAGTTATTACAGGTGACTCCAGCATTCCTTGAGGAGACCAAGCCATAAATGACAAATCGGTGGCGTATGTAAGGCCGAGAGAGATGACTGAAAGTGAACTGTATTTGTTAGTATATTTGGTACCTTTAGTATTATTTTTTGTTTGTTTGTTTCTTTTAGAGATCTTGGACAGTCCAGATTCTCATAATCTGAGATGTAAATTAGGTTAAAGACAAATTCTGTATTTTCATATGTTAATAAATTGAATAAAGGAACATTTACTTTTTGCAACTTAGTTGATTTTAAAACTGCTTTTTATTGGTTGTTGTAATGATGAAACCTGAGAACAGTTACACAAAATTAAGTATAACAAAAATTGGATTCTTCATTTCAAAGCTGAACGCTCAAGCTGGGCCAAGTAGGCAAATGGATAACAACATTCTGTTTGATAACCTCATGGCCCTGTGTATGTATATTTTTGTTCTTGTGCATTTGGAACTGGAAATGCCTCTGGATTATGTTTCTTGTAGCCTTGCTTCCTTGTGCTAAAAATTCACAGAATTAGGTTTTAGCAAGGTCAATGCATATTTGATCAGTAGCATATAATTTAAAATTTTTTGGTCTCCTGCAGCAGAATAATTTAAGTAATCCTCCAACACCCCCTGCCTCTCTTCCTCCTACACCACCTCCTATGGCTTGCCAGAAGATGGCAAATGGTTTTGCAACGACTGAAGAACTTGCTGGAAAAGCTGGCGTGTTGGTGAGCCATGAAGGTATGATAATAGCATCCAAATCTTAGCCCTCTGAAGGGTCTGCCTTTGAAAGCTGTATGTACTGAAGTGTCTGCAGATCTGAACTCTTATGTCTGTATCTACTTTGTTCTACATCCTATGATTCTGTTTGTTTGCTTTTGCAGTTGCCAGAGCTTTAGGACCGAAGCCGTTTCAGCTGCCTTTCAGACCGCAGGATGACTTGCTGGCTCGAGCTATTGCTCAAGGCCCGAAGACAGTGGATGTTCCTGCCTCACTTCCAACACCACCTCATAATAATCATGAAGAATTAAGGTAGAAGCCACGTTTTAAAAGTGTGCGTGCATGCGTGTGTGCGTGTGTTGCCTGCATATATGTCTGAGCACCACATACATACCTAGTGTCCATAGAGGCCTATACTATAGGGCATTGGATTTCTGGAACTGAATTTCCTGGTTGTAAGCACCCTGTGCACTGGGAATTAAACCCGGGTCCTCTGGAAGAGCAGCCAGTGCTTTTACCACTAAACCATTTCCCCAGCATCAGAAGCTTCTTTTAAAACTGTGCTTAGGATTTGGCAGTAGTATATAAAGGCATTTAAGGTATAAAGTACTCTTGAATATAAACTGTCCAATGCATTGTTACTATTGAAATGAAATTAATTTGTGCATTTTTAAAGTCTTATATAATTTAAGCAGTATATGTACCATAATAATCAAATAGACATTAATGTTATGGGAAAATTTCTACATAAAATATTTCGGAGGTTTTATTTTCTAAACACTTCATGTGGTTTGTTGGATTTATTGATATTTACATCTAAAATGAGAGATCAGCCATCATAGATGCCATGGTATCATGGAAAAAGAATAGCTCTTAGCTATAGGAAGCTCATCACCAATTTCTATGAGTTCTTTGCCCCCAAGAATCTCACTTGGAGAATCAGCTTCCCTTAGTGGATAAATTTACTACCCAACTAGTTAATAGTATGTATGAACTTCTTTAGAATTTTATTCCTTTGTGGAAAATATTATGAATCCCTGTGTTCTGAGCTTAGATTAAACGAAGTCTCTTAATTTATTAATGAGAGAACTTGTCACTGCACACAACAGCAACAGGATAGATGTTTATGTCATTTGGAGTTACTTCCCTTACAGTTAAGAATTCCTAGCTGTGTCAACAGAGTGGAGCTCTTTCCGGCCTGTGAGTGTGCATGTGGTGACCTAGCACAGGTGTCTGTTTAATCCCTGGACTTTACATGACTGCTCAGCAGCTTTTTCCAGGTCTCCTTCAGTATGAGTGGGAAAAATGAAAGATAAAAGGTCTGTGGCCATGTTCCACACCTGTAGCTTGAGGCCTCACCATCTCCCTGGTGAACTAGAGCCTTGACTGAAACAAGGGGTCTGCTCCCTTCTTTGTTTTCCACTATTTCTTAGTTAAGAGAATTAAGGGCCAAAAAAAACCACAGTTGCTGTTTTCTCTCAACTTTGCCACTGTACACAGCAACAACAGGTTAGATGGATCTGTGGTTACATGGAGGCTGACTTGAATATAAACGTGGACAGTTCAGCATAGCCTCCCTCTTAGTCTCAAAGATGTCAGTTTTTCATGCTATGGTGTAGTCTGAATATCTCCTTCTTGGAGGCCTTTACATCTCAATCTACAGCTTTTTCAAAAGAATAACCATTTGTACTGTTTTATAAGTAAATCTACTTACTGTGTTTTCATAGCAGTGTCATAACTGATCCAGTTGCTGTTTTGATGTTGCTGTCGAAGAGTACTTTCCTGTGGTCCCCATGCATGGGGATGGTGAGAAATCCCAGTGGAATTGCACATTGTGATGTATGTGCTCCTCTTTCAGGATACAGGACCACTATGGTGACCGGGACACTCCCGATAGTTTCGTCCCTTCATCTTCTCCTGAGAGTGTGGTTGGTGTGGAGGTGACCAAGTACCCAGATCTGTCACTGGTGAAAGAGGAGCCTCCAGAACCTGTGCCATCCCCCATCATTCCAATCCTTCCCAGCATATCCGGGAAAAGTATGTTTGGCTTAGTCTACCAAGTTACTTTTGTAAATATTTTGACTTCGAAAGCTCTGAATATTCTTTTCTCCCCCTTTAGATTCAGAATCAAGAAGAAATGACATCAAAACTGAGCCAGGCACTTTATTTTTTACTTCACCTTTTGGTTCATCCCCAAATGGTCCCAGATCAGGTCTTATATCTGTAGCAATCACCCTGCATCCTACAGCTGCTGAGGTAAAGGATGACATCACTTATGCTGTGCAGTGTATGCAATTGTTAAACTTCTGACAGTGATTTACTAGGAATCAATGTGGGGAGCAGAACAGAGGAGAAGGGAGAGGAGTCGCTCCAGACATCCAGGCTGTTCTTGAGTATTACTCAGTATGAGGTTTATTTGGACCTAAGCTAAGCAAAAAACTGGAGCTGAGAGTTCATGTGCTCTTGTAAAAGAATGTATGCTTTGGAGAACTCTAGAAAAAAGCATTTCCACAACTGTCCATGTTATAAAAGTTAACCGTTAGAATACCATAGTCAATAATAGAGTCTACAAAGGCAATAGAAACTTTGCACAGGCAGCTATTGCCAACAGCACTAATGATCTATCAAGGGTTTATTTGTTTTAAAAACTCCCAAGTTTTATAAAGATATTTTATTGGAGATCAAACTTACAGTATTTTATAGATAGGTAGGTAGGTAGATAGACAGACAGACAGACAGTCTTAGTTGTCAGCAGATAGAGCCTTAGCTGCACTGTTGAGGACTGTGTTGGCCTTTTTGCCAGAGCCAGACCTACTCATTTCCTTTGATCATATTCTTTAGGCCTGTCAGATACCGAGGTAGCTAGAATAGCCAGCTTACTGTGTACAGATCCCAGTGCCAGTTGAAACTCTGAAGAGTTCTATTTATGAAGGCTTTGTATATTAGTTCATGAAAATAAATGTATTGAATTCTAAATAAAAGTATTTGGGTTCTTTTGTACTGTATCATGAAGATAGCATTATCCTATCTTCTTCTAGGTGAGTAACACGGTGTTTACTTTTTGTTTTAGAACATTAGCAGCGTTGTGGCTGCGTTTTCCGACCTTCTTCATGTGCGAATTCCTAACAGCTATGAGGTTAGTAATGCTCCAGATGCCCCGCCCATGGGGCTGGTCGGTGGCCACAGAGTGAACCCAGGTCTGGAGTATCGGCAGCACTTGCTTCTTCGTGGGCCTCCACCAGGATCCACACATCCTCCAGATTAGCAACCTCTTAACCGGCTGAAGCAGCCTAGTGTACCATTTCCTCCAACAAGCAATGGTGAGCTAGTGAGCTTTTTGTTAAATCCAAATCCATTCTTGGTTAAAAAGTTAAGCTTGCTCATTTTGAAATTTGATTTACTCTTTAACAAGCAATAGACAATGTGTTGGTGTATAGTCTCTGATAAGTTGATCTTCTCTGGCTGTTGTGTAGCGTGATGTGGGTTTCTATGCTCTGGCCTATGGCAACAAGATTGACTCTAACGCTTTGTTCAAGCTGCTCAAAGACTCAGCTTCTGACCCTTTATCAAATCCTGTTCCTTGAATCCCTGAGCCACTTGCCACAGTTGGCCTGCTCCATGTGCTGCAGATAGAGCTATAGATGGTGCATTGTTTTTCTGTTCCGCTCAGCTGCTGTTGCTATCACTACCTCCGCTTGCCTTTGCACACCCTCTGTAGGGAGCGTTTCTTCCACTAGGAATTCCTGGGTCCCCATTTCTGAGAACCAGCACATCTTCCTTATGCCTGCCATGAAGTTGCTTTCCTTTTGTCACTGACATCTTATGTGCCAGCCCCATTCCTCACCACTTCCTCATCCCCTGGATTCCTTGTAATGTTTTTGTCTTCCCTGAACTTACACTAGAATCTGGCTATTTCTCATCTTGAACTCTTTCTGAAAGATACCTATGTTAAAGTTTTAAACTCTTTTCGGTCTTAGCTGCTGGCTGCTTCTTTCTTGTTTCCGCCTTGACCTCCAGCCCTCTACCCCAGGAGATTCCCTCAGTGTAAACTTGCTCTTCTGACCCCTTGGGCCTTGTTCACAGTATTCCTTGGCTCTCACTTCTCTCTGATGCTGTAAATCACATAAGTCATTTATACTCATTGCTCTTTATTTCCCATAACACTTGCAATATCACCTCACCTGTGAAGGGATCTGTGCTCTCTTGATGTACTTATTTGAGGATCATGGTGCTTGGCTTTTGTTTGATTCTTTTGTGCTAGCCTTCTTTTTCAACTGTTTGGGAGTGGGTGTTTTTCTTTATTTGTACTTCATTGTCATATATTAGATGCCCTGCCACCAGAGCTTAGAAAATTTTTATTAAAGCATAATATAAAGTAAGTCAGTACTCCATGTTGTAATTGATTGATATAGTTTAAGTTTCTATTGTGTGCTACCTGTATCTTTGGTCAGTTTTAATTGCTAACAAAAGTCCACTCCTTAGGTCTTTCTGTATATAAAGACTCTAGTCATGGTATAGCAGAAGGCGCATCGCTCCGACCACAGTGGTGCTGTCACTGTAAAGTGGTTATTCTTGGAAGTGGTGTGCGGAAGTCATGCAAGGATCTGGCCTTTGTGAACAAGGTACTTTACTATTCTTCTCATGACCCAGCCCTACCTCTGTTTTTGCCATGACTCCTGCATCAGGACAAAGTGCTTCATGGGACATGATAGACAAGCATATAGTAGATAGGCTCACCCTCAAACCAAATAGCTATAGCAGACTGTTAAATTGTTCATGACAAGGAACACATTTTTAGAATACAGTAAAATACGGACAGTATAGTTTCTGCTTTTTTTTTCCTTCCAAACTCTTTGTCTTTCTGTTTAGCCATGGCTGTGCTAGGTCAGGCTGGCCTTGAACTCACAGAGATCTACCTTCTTTTGCATCCCAAGTGCTGAGATTAAAGCCATGCACCACTATGCTCAGTTCTGCATTAGTTTTTAGGTGGAAAATTATCATAGGGTGAATATTGGGACATTGTCATCACAGTTGGTAGGTGTAGAACATACACTTTTGAATGTCACCGGAGATTAGCAGTCTGTGGGGAGTTGGTTTCATTAGCTTGTGTCTTACTGAGGTCCCACACATTTCTCTTTGCTTTTCAGGGTTCCAGAGAGAACACCAAAAGGATGGAAGAGGATATCGTCTTTTGTAGTAACAACTGCTTCATTCTTTATTCATCAACTGCACAAGCAAAAAATTCAGACAACAAGGTAAAGTGAGGAAAGCATATTGAGGGATTTCTGCCTTGAGGGGTACAGTCCCCTCCTCAAGAGAGTACCTATAGGGAAATCCTAGTAAGATGGTGCCTGAG
This sequence comes from Mastomys natalensis, assembly GCA_021653895.1. Taxonomy (NCBI): domain Eukaryota; kingdom Metazoa; phylum Chordata; class Mammalia; order Rodentia; family Muridae; genus Mastomys; species Mastomys natalensis. The sequence goes on from JAJTUV010001232.1 coordinate 255,193, forward strand.
GTGGCAGACAAGCCTGAAAGAGCCTTCAGCTATATTTTTCCCTATTAAATACCGTATTTGACAAAAAGTAGAAAGGTTCAAATTACATTTTAACACTCATTTATTTATTTCGTGGCATTGAGGGTTGAATGGAGGGCCCAGTACATGCTAGCCAAGTACTTTACCACTAAGTTACATCCTGTGCCTCTCTTAATGCTACTGGGGTCTCACTGAGCTGCTGTTCGCTCGCGAACAGCACACACACGCAAGCATACATCTGCATATCTATCTTGTTTTTATTTTGGGAAAATAAAAAAGTATTTAAAAAGTCTCAGACTTCAAAGTGCTGGGATTTCAAGTGTATGCTACCACATACAGATTAATTATATTTTCTTTAAACAACTTTTTAAAAGTTTTTCTTAGATTTAGTTTTTATTACATGTATATATGTGTAGTATGAATGTGTGTGTATGTCATGTGTATGGGTGCCTCTTGAGGCCAGAAGAGGGCATTGGATCCCTTGGAGCTGAAGTAACAGCTAGTTAGAAGCCACTACATGAGGGCTGGGAACCAAACTCTGGTCCCCTGGAAGAGCAGTAAGTACTCTTAACTGCTGAGCCATCTCTCAACTACATTTTAAAAATGTGAAATTAAATAGAGCGTTGGTACTAGGATCTTACATTACACTAATTACAAACAGCTCACTAAATATTAATATTTTTGTTTTATTGGTCAGTTAGGAAGGTTTATAAAAAAGAAAATTCCATGTATTCCTTAACTGTGTGCATGTCCAGCTGCTCTGTATGATTGTCTACAGATTAAGTATATCTAACAATGTTCAAATGATGCATTTTTAAAAGTTTTTTATTTTATTTATTTATTTATGTATATGAGTGCACTGTAGCTGTCTTCAGACACACCAGAAGAGGGCATCAGACCCCATTACAGATGGTTGTGAGCCACCATGTGGTTGCTGGGAATTGAACTCAGGACCTCTGGAAGAGCAGTCAGTGCTCTTAACTGCTGAGCCATCTCTCCAGCCCCAAATGATACATTTTTAATGATGTATTTTGAAGGAAAAATTTTCCTATAAAGTAAAGCTGCCATTTGTCACTGCTTCAATGTGATTTCATTAATATGAATTCATTAATATGCCTTTCACAAAAGAGTACTCACCAAACAAACAATTTTTTAACATGTATTAGTCCCTGGTATAATTAAATTCAAATTGACAAACAAATTTAGGTTTTTAATTAAAATTTATTCTTAGAGAGTGGGAATGGGTTTTCATCATGCAATTTCTTAAACTAATACATGGAGTGGCCCGCTCTGGATTTCACCCTGAGCCACCTTTCAGGCTGAGGATATGAGCAGAGGCGTGACAGTCTACCCCACAGCTGAGAGGTGCTGGCCCGACTCCTTGTAGCTGAGAGGCTCAGCGTGTTCAGGTGACTCACTTGCTGACAGGGCGCTCCGTTCTTCTCTTTCTCATGGCAATTGAGGAAGCCCAAGACTAACACTCAGAATGTAATAGAGACGAACCCTTTGTGGGTGATGCTGCTATGTTCTTAAAAACATGAATACATTGATCTGTTGTACAAATTGAATTAGGTCTCCTGAAATCGTTGATTAGGGGAGGGAGGGTCTCCCAAGAAAGTTCAAGAGACTAGTCTCCAGATGATGACTGTGTAGGAGAGGCACGGGCCCCTTGCCCTTTTCCTTCATCAACTTCTGTTACTCCTAAGTAATCGTCCTCGGTGTTCAAGGCCAACTTGCTATGCCTAAAAATGTACTCATCTGCCCCTGCCCCCTTACGTCATAGGCCATTAAACTTCTCACCATCAGTAGAATTGCTTTACAGGCACGTGAGTCCCTCCTTTATCTCATGGTTTCTCTTTGCTGCCCAGGAATCCCTTCCGTCACTGCCACAGTCCCCGATGAAGGAGCCTTCCAAAGCATTTCACCAGTACAGCAACAACATCTCCACTTTGGATGTACACTGTCTCCCTCAGGTCCAGGAAAAGGTTTCTCCTCCTGCATCACCTCCCATAACCTTCCCTCCAGCCTTTGAAGCAGCCAAGGTAGAATCCAAGCCTGATGAGCTCAAGGTGACGGTCAAGTTAAAGCCTCGGCTGAGGACTGTTCCCGTCGGACTGGAAGACTGCAGACCACTAAATAAGAAATGGAGAGGAATGAAGTGGAAGAAATGGAGCATTCATATCGTCATCCCCAAGGGGACCTTTAAGCCACCCTGTGAGGATGAAATAGATGAGTTTCTGAAGAAATTGGGCACTTCTCTTAAACCTGACCCTGTACCCAAAGACTATCGGAAGTGCTGCTTTTGTCATGAAGAGGGTGACGGGCTAACGGATGGACCAGCAAGGCTGCTCAACCTTGACTTGGACCTCTGGGTCCACTTGAATTGTGCCCTGTGGTCCACAGAGGTCTATGAGACACAGGCTGGTGCCTTAATAAATGTGGAGCTAGCTCTGAGGAGAGGACTACAAATGAAATGTGTCTTCTGTCATAAGACAGGTGCCACCAGTGGATGTCACAGGTTTCGATGTACCAACATTTATCATTTTACTTGCGCCACTAAAGCACAATGCATGTTTTTTAAGGATAAAACAATGCTTTGCCCCATGCACAAACCAAAGGGAATCCATGAGCAAGAGTTAAATTACTTTGCAGTCTTCAGGAGGGTCTATGTGCAACGAGATGAGGTGCGACAGATTGCTAGTATCGTGCAGCGGGGAGAGCGAGACCATACCTTTCGTGTTGGGAGCCTTATCTTCCACACCATTGGTCAGCTGCTTCCACAACAGATGCAAGCATTCCACTCTCCGAAAGCACTCTTCCCGGTGGGCTATGAAGCCAGCCGGTTATATTGGAGTACTCGCTATGCCAACCGACGCTGCCGGTACCTGTGCTCCATTGAGGAGAAAGATGGGCAGCCAGTGTTTGTCATCAGGATTGTAGAGCAGGGACATGAGGACCTGGTCTTAAGTGATTCATCACCTAAAGGTATGATCTACTTGTGTGCTATTGTCAGGCCAGTGGAATGACTCTTCTTTATCTTCTCTTGGTTTTGTACTGTGTCCAGTCCTAATTTTTGTTTTGCTAAAAGGAAATTCATCATAAAAATTATTTTTTTTTTTGTTCATATATAGATGTTTGGGATAAAATTTTGGAGCCTGTGGCATGTGTAAGAAAAAAATCTGAAATGCTGCAGCTTTTTCCCGCATATTTGAAAGGAGAAGACCTGTTCGGCCTAACCGTCTCTGCAGTAGCACGGATAGCTGAATCAGTAAGTGTCCTGGTCACGGGCTTGTTTTCTAATCCAGCATGTTCACAGTGCGAGGACGGAAAGCCTCCTACCCTCCTGGACATGGGGCTTGAGTGTGGGTGGTCAGCTGGCAAGCTTATTACTAACAAGTGTCTCAGAGGAGCAGCTTGTACCATCTGTCCTGTTAATCCATGTGACTGAGGAGACACCCTTGACCTGCTGAAGTCCTGGTCCTGGTTTTTTTTTGCAGTTTTTTTTTTCCCCTTTTCTTAACTTTTCTTGGCATTCTCCTGCTAGTGTCCTAGGGGTGGGTGATCCCACTGCAGCAGCACTGACTAGTGTCTTCTCTGAATGTAGGTGTGTTTGTCAGTTGTAATAATAGTGAAATGTATTCACTAGAACTATGTTTTAGAGACAGGCCTGGAGATGAAGGTCTGTAATCCCAGACACTTAGGATGCTGAAGTAGGTATATAAGTTGAAGGTCAGTCTGGGCAACCTACTGAGACCCTATCTCAGAATTTTTTTTTTTTTTAAGATACAATTTTTAATTTTAAAGCAGTCATTTTGGTTTCTATGAATGCAAGGTTTATTGTTAACGTACCTTCCATAGACATAAATCCCAACAGCCTCCTGTTCCAACAAGGAAGTTGAAAAAACATTAACAAAAAGAGCCTACACCAGGGAGTCAGAAATCCTATGACATGCCATCTCTGCTTTGGTACCCAGAAGAGAGTGTGAGACTCTTCAAGGCTTCCAAAGCTTCAGGGAGTCCAGGGTCATTTTGGGAGGACTCCTCCGGGTTCTGCCTGGTGGTCTCTCTTGGTGTCCAGTGGTAACTGTATCCTCTCCAACTTCTTTGGGCTTTTGGCTTAGACCGCTGCTTGACCATCTCACGTCTCCTCTGGAAGAACCAGTCTGAAGTGAGTTCTTTTCTCGTTTGAGTTTGTGAGCCAAGGCCTGAAGAGTCTCCTCATTAGGCCAGGGGTCTTTCAGGAAGTGCTCGTTCAGCTCCAGGAACTGCTTATAGTTGATCCCAAAGTTTCCATAGCTGTAGGACAAGAAGGGTGAAGTTGTCTGGATCACAGATACTTTTATCTTGGCTGCTGCTCCCTTGAGTTCCATTCTTCAGTTTACCTATCTCAGAATTTTAAAAAAGTAAGAAGAGCGTTAAGGCTCTAGTTCAGTGGCATAGTGTTGGCCTCGAAAGTTTGAGGGCTAGGTGGGATTCTTCAAACTATAAAAAGAAAAAGAAAAAAAAAAAAAAACCATTGTAGAAAAAAAGACTGAGCTGGTGAGGTGGCTTAACATTAAAGGCACTGCCACTAACTAAGCCTGGCCACCGAAGTCCAATATGGTGGAAGTAAAGAACCAACTCCCACAGCTCATCCTGTAACCTCCAAAGGCTCAGCACACCACCCATGTAAACACGGACACTCATCCTTCCTCTACATAAACACATGCAGGAATAAATGGAAAATTAAAAAATAAAGAAATATAAGGAAAACTTGGAACATATCAATTACTTTCAAGCAGACCGTAATTTACCACCAGAACTGCTAGAACAGTGAGTTGACAGCCTTGAGTCCTGATCACACTGGACAGAAGTGAGAAGAGATCAGAAACTAAACCAGCTGCTCTGAGTTCTAAACATCCAGACAAACACAGTCATTACATTGTGACCACTATCCTGTCTGTAAACTGAAACATCAGATCTGTCACAGGCAGAAGACCTTTGGCTTATATATTAGTTCTGAGAGTTAATCTTCTCAAGAAAAAGTGGCCTGGGCTTACCAAGTTTTGTTTTGAAATTGGATTTATACATTATTCAGATAGTTATGATTATAGCCTCATTATTAAATAGGTCACTGACTGGGAAAAAAAAAAAAACATAAAAACCATATTTAAATTGTTTTCACCCTGGACTTGGTTGAAGATTATATCCTCTGCCAGATGAGTTACCCTTTTGTGTATTTTTATTCTTTTTTTTAGCTACCTGGGGTTGAGGCATGTGAAAACTACACCTTCCGATATGGCCGTAATCCTCTCATGGAGCTTCCCCTCGCCGTCAACCCCACAGGTTGTGCCCGTTCTGAACCTAAAATGAGCGCCCATGTCAAGAGGTTTGTGTTAAGGTATCTTGTTTCATCTTCACATAGTACAGCCCAGGGTTTCTAGGCACCTTAGTGGGGTTTGTGCTTTATTTGTCTGCTGCTTACAAACCCTGCTGTCTCTGGCTGTGTATGTGCCTGACAACTTGAGAAGATGCTCTGTGTCTCTGCTAGGCAGCTTCCTGTGTCTGTCAGGGAGACGTTTAATTGGCATGGTTTCCACGTTATTCAGAGGTGTCTTCAGTTGTCCTTTTATTGTCCTGTTGGTACATGTCCTCTGTAGGCCTCACACCTTGAATAGCACCAGCACTTCAAAGTCGTTTCAGAGCACAGTCACTGGAGAGCTGAACGCGCCCTACAGTAAGCAGTTTGTCCACTCCAAGTCATCCCAGTACCGGAGAATGAAGACGGAATGGAAATCTAATGTGTATCTGGCCCGGTCTCGGATCCAGGTAAGAAATGAAGTTAAGTCTTAAGATGCTGACGTCCAATAGGAAAAGCTACTGCACATTGGGTGCAGAGATAGAATGAGGTCTGTTTGTTTGTTTGTTTGTTTGTTTTTGTGGTACTGTGATTTGAACCTAGCATCTTGTATATACTAAGCAAGTGCTTTACTGCTGAGCTAATCCCAACCCTGGAATCCTGCTCTGAGAGTTGTGTTTCACCTTGTCAGTTTTTAGCATGAGCACTCAGGGTTGTAGCTTTAGAACTTGGTGCTGGACCTCAAGTAGAAAGCAGGCCTTGGGAATCCACGTCTTGTTAAAGGCTGTGGAGAAACAGGTTACACTGGATTTTGCATGCACTGAGTTAATAGTTAAAATGAATGCCAGCACTTGAAGATAGAGAAAGGCAGGTCAAGAGGTCAGGGCTGTTGTTGATAAATTCATTCGACATTTCAGATTTGGACTGGATAAACTCATGTGACATTGTGGATTTGGAAGCTACATCTTTTTGGCACCACCTTTTTGTGAAATCATTGTACATTTCTGGTAGACAGTGCCAGGAGTATCTACATGTAAGGCTGCCCACTGACAAAGCATTTAAAACTGAACCTGTAGTCTTCAATTGTGGTCTTAATATTGATGTATCTCATCAGCAACTCTGTCTCAGAATGAAACTGTAAAGCTCCTACTTTGTCAAATTCTGCAGTCCCCAAACTCAGGTTGTTAAATAGTGTCTATCCGTGTTTAAGTCGGTCTCAGTATTTTCAGATCCACCCCACCATAAAATTCTGTTACTTCACCCCAGCCTCTTCTGGAATCCAGTTTGTATGTACAGTAGAAATTAGATCAGCAACCAAAATTCTCAGTGCAAGTGCTTTCCTCCTAACTGGCAGTTTTAAGAATCTTCTTGTTCTTAGACATTTTGCAAATGTGCCTAGCATAAGGCTCTCTTTATCGCTTTTTTCTCTTGATGAATCCTTTTAGTCTGGAGAACTGTGACCTTCAGGCTGAACATCGCCTGTCAGTAAAAAAGCTGATGGCCAATGAGCTGAGGCAGGAAGTAGGAGGTGGGATAATGGCAAGAAGGGAGAGGATTCTGACAAATAGTAAGTGAATAAGAGGGGATGTAGGGAGAGATTCCAAAGAGATTTGAGTGAGATGCTGGTGGAAATACTGAGGAGGAAGCAGGTTGGGACTGAAGGAGAGGGAACTATCCGTGTGGTACACGTAGAATAGTGTGAATGGGTTAAAGAAGTTACAGGCTAGTTTGAGAATGAGCCAAAGCTTGTGAGCAAGGCATTTATTAATATAGTCTCAGAGTCCACATCCCGGGAGCAGGGCCTGAAAGGAAAAAATGGGTTGGTTTTTTTGTTTGTTTGTTTGTTTGTTTGTTTTTTACAACAAGTCTTCAGCTGTAACTCTCCGGACTCTCAGCATCAGCTGTGAGTTCTGAGGCTGACAGACTAGGAGCCTGCCCACCTCCAGAGACCCAGCTCTGAAGGGGTTTAGCCAGTGTCATGACCTAGATGGACAACTGCTTTCTTCTTTATGGTTCCTTTCCTACTTCTGATTTTGGGTTCCTTGTTTCACTCTTCTGAAATGTCTTCTACTTTACCCCGATGATCTTTCCACCTCTGAGTCCTTCACTCCTGATCGTTTTGTTTCACAGCCTTTTTTCTCTGCTGTGACCGTCTGTCAGATTCTGTGGACACGTTAGTGCCCTGTCTCTGCTACTTCCAGTTGCTTCTCTCCTCACTTGCATTTTAGATATTAGAGCTTGCTCATTCTGTGCCTATTCCCACTCGTGAGGAATGTGTCTAGTGTAGGATCTTGACTGTGTCTTCAACTTATAACTAACCTCAATCATTTTTTAAATGTTGTTACTGCACATACATACGCACGCATGCGTGGTTGGAGGATACCAGGAGGCAGTGCTCTCCTTGCGGTGAGGTGCATTGGCCGCCCTCAGGCTGTCAGGCTTGTGCAGCACTCCTGAGCCTGCTCTGAGTTCCGCCTTTCTGTCATGTTCTCTCCCATCATTCCTGTCTTTGCTCACTTCTGCAGTGACTGTGGTAATGGTGCTTGTATCTATCTTAGGGACACACACATGGACACATTTATAAAAACAGAATCATATTATCTATACTCACTTTTCCAGTAACACAGAGCTCTCTGCATTACCCGAGTCTTCCACCACATTCTCAGTAAGTAAGTGTGATTACACCATTGCATGGCCACTGTGTCTCACAACAAACACCGTGCCTCAGTGTCCCATGTGAATATTCTTGTGTACTGATAGTGTCAGGTTTTTGGAGTATAATCCAAAAAGTAAAGCTTCTATCTAAAACTATATTTACTTTTTCTTTTAATAACGTATTTTCCCAAAAAGCCATAATTGCTGGTTTCCTCCTGCAGTCTGTGACTCTATTCTAGTTTTCTCTTGTGTAGTAGGTGTTCTCACCTTTTCACATTTTGTCAGCTTGGCAGGTATACACTAACACTAGAAGAATATATTCTCATTTTTATGTATGTCTGCATGTGAGTGTGTGCACGGTGTGAGAATGCATGTCCACAGAGGCCAGAAGACGGCATTGGGTCCCTGGAGCTGAGGCAGAGGCTGCTGCGTGGGTGCTGGGAACTGACTGAACTCAGTTCCCCTGGAACAGAAAGAAGCGGTTTAACTACAGAGCCATCTCTCCAGCCTCTGACACTGAGTCTTAATTGCAGCTCCTGACTGCTGGTGAAGCTGTCATCTCATCACTGGCCTTTGGGCTTGCCTTTTTGAAAATTACATGTTTTATGACCTTTGTCCATTTTTCAGTTTGTAGTAGCTTGCAGGATTAGGTGTTTTCCAGTATGAAACATGCCCACCCACCAGAACTCCAGTATCTTTTTTCTTATAAAGTTTTTTTGGCTTTTTTTTTGTTTGTTTGGTTTTTATATAGACAAGCATACAAATTTATATCATTTCTGTATACACACTCAGGTATTCTTTTAGTATTTTATCTACACAAAGAACTTAATTTTTTTTAACTTTCTTTCATTGTATAGTCAATAATTGTAATGCTATTTAGCATACAATATCCTTTGATAAACTTAATCTTGCAACTGTTGCTGTTACCACACCGTAGGTTCCCAGACACAGTTTGGCATGCTTGCTTATGCTGACCCAAAATGGCACCGGTGTGCACTCACATTCTTTTATGTTCTGGTTTGTTCACGTCTGAGTCACACCTGGAACCACTCAGCATGCTGGCATCGTTGACTTGCCAATGCCTTACTGTGCGCCCCAGTGAGGAGCCTACGGCAGGTGCCACGAGGAGGACTTGATTTTCATTCCTCCTTTTCTCCATAGTTTCTCCCCTGGTCAGAACTGAAAGCACAAACCCAAATTGTCTATGGACATTGTATTTATTTACTTTTTCAAGTATGATATTTCCCCACATCTTGGTTTATTGCCACCTCTAAGATAGTACAAGATTTTCCAGGCACTGGTGTTGACGCATAAGCTGCCAAATAACCTTCAGTGTGTTAGGCTGTTCAGGGATTTTGTCATCCCAGCCATTCAGGAGGCTGAGGCAGAAAGATCACAAGTTCAAGGACTGCCTGAATAACAAAGTGAGATCTTATTCCAAAACATTTAAAAAGAGCTGGCAATGTATCCTGTACATTTCTCTACTCACCTCAGATTTTTTTTATTGAGGAAAACTCCAAAACCTGAATTGTTCCCACCTTTCCTGATACTGGAACAAAGTAATGTTTTCTGTTTTGCTGTATTCTATGATTTCTATGAAACTCAGTCAAATCTGAAACAACTTTGTAGTAGTGATAACTCCTTATAGTTCTTCTCCCTCTTCCTATTGTATTGAATGTTTACTGTGTGGGCCTCCTTGGGGCTAACTTTATACAGAAGGCACTGGTTACCTGCTTGATGGTAATTCAGCAAACATAGTAGAAAATGCAGCTAGCTGGACCGCAGAAGCAATTATAGAGATTGTCTTAAGCCATTTGGTGTTGCTGGTGTAGGATGTTGGGAGTGGGCAGCTTGTCAACTATTGTTTACTTGGCTTGCTGTACTGGTGGTGGAGTGACCAGTGCTGAGGGGCCACATGTAGTGAGGTCCTTCCTGTGGTGTCTTTTCCAGAGTGAAAGGTGGGGCAGAGAGAAGGGAAGAGCATCCCAAGTTACCTTCCTGGGAGCGCAGGCATTCAAAGACAGTTAACACACTGTCATCACAGGAAGCCAGGCTGAGGACAATGTAGAAAAGGACACAGGAACAGTGTGTGATGCTAAAGCTGAAAGGAGCCGTGCTGTTAGATTTTTAAACTAAGCCTTAAGTATGGTTTTTCATAAGACTCCAAGGGCAGTGCATTTTGTTGAAGAGAAGAAAGGTCTGTTGAGTCTACTGAAATGTTTGCTTACAGTCCTTTTTCCTTCCACTTAGGGACTGGGCCTGTATGCTGCTAGAGACATTGAAAAACACACCATGGTCATCGAGTACATCGGAACGATTATTCGAAATGAAGTTGCAAACCGGAAAGAGAAGCTTTATGAGTCTCAGGTATTGTGTAAACTGAGCATAGACGGACCTCTGAAGAGCACAGCCATTATGTGCTCAGCTGTGAACAGGAGCCACCCTGCAGTCTTACGCAGCTCTGCTCTCTGCTTCACCGTCCTCTCTGCAGTTGGTGTTACTTGCCCATATGTAACTACAGATTAGTGCCCCCCATCTGATGGTCACTCTGACACATCGTAACTGCATCAGCTGTGTCTGGTAGGGTCCACTGGAGTGTGACCAGGGTGCTTCTAGCCCAGACTGAGTGTGAGGGGAAGGAGACTCAGCACACTGATGACTGCCTGCCTTCTCTTTAGAACCGAGGTGTGTACATGTTCCGCATGGACAATGACCACGTGATTGACGCCACACTCACAGGAGGGCCTGCAAGGTGAGGCAGGAGAGCCATGGCCCAGAGGGCTGTGCTAGGGTAGGAGTGTTCCCACTGTGGCTGGGCAGCAGAGCTTTGTACTTGCTTTGTTAACACATCCTCTGTGTAGGGAGAGCTCTTCATGTTTTCACACTGAGTTCTCTGATGTGTCTTGCAGGTATATCAACCACTCCTGTGCCCCTAACTGTGTGGCTGAAGTCGTGACCTTTGAGAGAGGACACAAGATTATCATCAGCTCCAACAGGAGGATCCAGAAAGGAGAAGAGGTAACTGGGAAAGGGCTCGATGCTGTCTGTACCAGAGTGTGGCAGTTCCTGGCCCTGCAGCTTCCATCATGTCACTCTTAGAGATGCATCTTTAGCCCAGAGCTCTGCAACCTGTTAACCTTACTTCACATTCAGATGTCAGCCTCTTCCTTGTGTTAGATCATGAAGCCACATGAAGCCCACCGTGTAGTACCATGTAGCGTAGGATTCTCCTTTCTTCGTCTCTTAATCTGAACGGTCTGACCAGCCCCTTTCAAGATGGTGCCTGTCACAGTTCTCTGGCAATCACAGGGACTTGATACATTCATGTGATATATTATTGCAAGGGCTATAGGCACAATATGTTCCTGACTGCTCATATGTGTGTGGTTTTGTTGTCTTTAAAGTGTTTATGTAGGACATGGTGTAAGAGACATTTGTTTCTTAATCTCACAGAGATGACTTTGTCTAGTTCTTCACCTAAGATTATTTTCCCTAATCATCCTATTTACATGTCCCACCTCTGGCTTTCACACATGACATCAGCACCTTGAATTTTGTGCTCTAAATCTGGAATTCGTGTCCAATGCAAAGCTCTTGGGAAGACTGCACTGTCAGCAAGCCTGCGTGTGTTCCCTTGATGAAGCCCCAGTCTTCTGTGGGCAGAGTGTGAGATCACATTTGTTTACTGGTCTTTGTAGAAATTAGGAACATACTTATGTGTCTAGGGCCTGCAGAGCAGCCTGGTAACTCCTGTGTGTGCCATCTTGTATACATCCTCTAGTGTTGCCCATCCTATTAGGCAGCAAACACCTAACAGAAGGCAGTGCCTTCTTTTCCCAGTGCAGCTGCCGCAGGTGCAGTCTTCCAGATAGCGGCTGATGTTTGAGGTGTTTGACCTAAGAGATCGGCTGCGCTTCCCTTCCCTTGGCTTCATGGGTCTCAGGGTGAGGGGACTGGGTGCAAAGCTTACGTGGCGGGAGTCAGGCTGCTTTCCAGCTACCCAGTAGGTTGGCCTGGAGTGTGAGTAAGACTTCTACAGCCATGGATGCTGATCCAAAACAGCTTTTTCCCAAAGGGGAACACTAGCTTACCCTGAGCCAAGATGGCCATTTGCCATCACAGGACAAAGAATGTCCTCAGTCCGTACATTAAGTGGTGAGACCTGAGGTGTCGGTACGGTCTAGAGGCTGTCTAAAGATAGGGTTGGGATTGGTGAAGGTAAACATTAACATTGTAACCTCTTTATGTTAGAGTCACAAAGACGCTAGGCCAGGTACAGATGTTGGTAGTAAACGCAATGACGGGGATTTGGACATAGTCCCAGTCATTTTTATGATAGATTTGCAATGTTCCACCTCTCCATGGTGACAAATTCTAGTTAGCTATAGGACCTTTGAGTAGAGGCAGCTTCTTCAGAGGCAAAGGAGGAGGTTGGCAAGGGCCAGATCATCTCTGTCCAAATCCAGGGAGCAATCCATATCTATGGTTTGAGTGAGTATATCTCACCCAGAGTAGTGGGGAGAACACTAGGAAAAGTCAGACTCGGCACATCCAGATCATCGTATCACAAAACCACTTCCTGTTAAAGTATGGCACTCTAGCTCCACTTCCCTCTGGATACCCCACCACCCCAAGGCTCCATGAGATCTAAACAAACCTAGTCTTGCTTTGACTTGTGTCTGTTTTGCTTGCTGGTTTTGAAATACAAGAGAGATAGAATGGGGTAACTGTCTCACACTGTCTCTTTGCCATGGGCAGCTCTGCTATGATTATAAGTTTGACTTTGAAGATGACCAGCACAAGATTCCATGTCACTGTGGAGCGGTGAACTGCCGGAAGTGGATGAATTGAATGCATTCCTTGCTATCTCACCGGGTGGCTCGTCCCTAGGAAGAGGCGACTCAACACTTCATTGGATTTTGCAGACAGAAAGATATTTTTGTTTTCTGACTTTTTGAGAAACAGCTTCTGGGAGCTCTGATTCCTCAGCCCTTGTCTGAAGGCCGCACAGCACAGAGGAGCCAGCTAGGCTGCCGTGCTGTGCACAGAGGTCAGGCAGAGTCACAGAATGGTCCAGCACTTTTTTTTTCTTTTTTTCTTTCTTCTTTCCTTCCTTGTTTCCTTGTGGGTGGGTTTTGTTTTGTTTTGTTTTGTTAGTCTCACTAAGGAGAAACTTTTACTGGGGCAAAGAGCCGGTGGCTGCCCTGCCCCAGGGTGGGGGCCTTCCTATGAATGTAAGACTGAAATCACCAGCGAAGGGGGCTGTCCAGAGTGCTGGCCATGCCTTACTGACAGGGGCAGGCCCTCAGTTTAACTAAAGTGGACACCACTGATCAAGGAATGTACTGAGATGACTTCCTTAGGGATAGAGCTAAGGGATAATAACTTGCACTAAATACATTTGAATACTTGATTCCATGAGTCAGTTTATTGTAGTTTTTGATTTCTGTAAAATAAGAGAAACTTTTTGTATTTATTATTGAATAAGTGAATGAAGCTATTTTTAAATAAAAGTTAGAAGAAAGCCAAGCTGCTGCTGTTACCTGCAGAACTAACAAACCCTGTTACTTTGTACAAATATGTAAATATTTTGAGAAAAAACAGTATAAAAATAGTTATTGACCAAATGCTACCAGGCTCTGCAGCAGCTCGGGTGCTTATAACCGTGGTAGGGATGTTACAATATAATTTTGTGTTATTAAATATGCCATTATAATTATGTAATAACCAAAATTTGCCCCAGGATGCCTGGGCTTTTTCAAAACTGTCTCTTAGTGCTTGTTTTCTACACCTAACTTCTGACAGCAGCGCGTGTGCTACAACTACACCTTTTATAGCTGTTGGTGATTAAACTGATGTTTCATATTATATTGTTGCATCCCTACTTCTTCAGTCAGGTTTTTTTGTGCTTACAATTTGTGATAACTGTGAATAACGGCTTAAACACAAACCCAAATGGAGGCTGAATTTTTTCTTCAGCAAAAGTAGTTTTGATTAGAACTTTGTTTCCAACCTCACAGAATCATGTAAACATAGAGTCATGTAGCAGGGACCTAACCCAACTCCTTAGCCTTCTATTTAACATAAAATTTGAAAAAGGAAAAAAAAAAAAAAGAGATGGAGAGAGCAAGAGGTGTGATTATGCTCCCAGCTGCAGGACTCTGGCAATAGGGTTTTTCGAAGATGTAATTTTAAAATGTGTTTGTATGAACTTGTTTGTTTACATTTCTTTAATAAAAACACACTGTTTTGTGTTTGCTTGTAGAAATTTAATCAGCATTTGAACCAGGTTAGCTTTTTATTTTGTACTTAAAATTCTGGTACTGACACTTCACAGGCTAAGTATAAAATGAAGTTTTTGTGTGCACAATTGGAGTGGACTGTGAGCTGTGGGTACATTCAGTGACTCAGCTCTCAGCTTGTAATGTATATGGCATGATGTATTTTTATCTTACAGAATAAATCAATTGTATATATTTTTCTCTTGATAAATAGCTGTATGAAATTTGTTCCTTGAATATTTTTCTTCTCTTGTACAATACTCTGACATCCTACCAGTATTTGTCCTGCCGAGTTTGGTTGTTTTCTGTTCTGTATAATAGTATCTAATGTTGGCAAAAATTGAATTTTTTGAAGTATACAGAGTGTTATGGGTTTTGGAATTTGTGGACACAGATTTAGAAGATCACCATTTACAAATAAAATATTTTACATCTATAGAATGTGCAATGTGTTCTCTGTGGGCTGTGGTCATGTTTGGAGTTTGGTTCTGCTTGGTATCTGGCAGAATTGCTTGTCTAGATGCTTGGATGTAAATTCAGCCATGCTCCCTGGCTGTGGGCTACCTTCCCTCAGTCACATATGGAAGAGAACTTGTGTTGGGTGCAACACAGCAGATCAAAGATCCTTCCTCATGTTTATTTGCTTGTTTCAAGCCTGTTGTTGTTTCTGTCCATTGGTTTGTGTCTGAGATGAAGTCTCGTTGTACTGCCCAATCGCAAGCAGCCGTCTCTCCTCCTCATTTGTCTCCTGAGAAGCCAGAACTACAGGTGTTTGCTGCTGCCCCCAGGCCACCCAGGCGGGGTTTGGTTTTGTTTCATTTCCCCTCCTTCAAGCTACTTTTCAGTTTTCCTCTGTGTTATAGAGGTCTGTCCGATTGAATGGACATAACATTTAACTTAATATAGCTGCTAAGAGGCAGGCACTAGGGCACACACCTTGAACCCATGTGAAGCAGGGGGATTGTGAGTTTAAGGCTCTCCTGGGCTACATAAATGGGTTTTTTTTTTTTTTTTTTTTAGTTAGTTTGTTTTGGTTTTTCGAGACAGGGTTTCTCTGTGTAGCCCTGGCTGTCCTGGAACTCACTCTGTAGACCAGGCTGGCCTTGAACTCAGAAGTCTGCCTGCCTCTGCCTCCCAAGTGCTGGGATTAAAGGTGTGAGCCACCACCGCCCGTCATGGGCTACATAAATGTAAACAAGACCTTCTCTCAGGAATGAAGAAGGACGCTATTAAGAATCAAAATTCCTTTAATCCCAGCACTTGGGAGGCAGAAGCAGGTGGATCTCTCAGTTCAAGGCCAGCCTGGTTTACAGAGTAAGTTCCCAGGGCAACCAACAGCTACACAGAGAAACCTTGTCAACAAAAACAAAAAAACAAACCAAAACAAAAAAAAAATGCCAGAAGCCCCTTCTTTCCCTAATTTGGAGGGTTCAGAGCTCCTGCCTCCTAACACACACTGACCGTCAGATGCTGAGGGAAGGAAATGCCATTGTTCTGCACCACCTATCCAGCACAGAAAGGGAAAGAGAACCTCACCCATCAGCCTAATCACTTAAATACTACCCTGGGGGCAGTGACCGCATGGGAATTGATGTGTCCAGAAGACTGTACAGTGCCAGCATCTGTCCACCGGGCAGCACGGTGTCCTCCATGGCCACCTGAGTTCCAGCTTTGAACCCTCACAGTGACTCCTAAGCATGAAAACAGGAGCCCTAAGACCCCAGCTCCATGCGGCCCAGGCTGGTCAACAGCATCAGCTACATGTAATTTTTTGGCTGCACACTTGGCACCTTGTACTGAATACAAAGGTCTCTACTGGAAAAATCAGGTTAGTTTCACTTTGGGTCACTTTTTAAGTTCCTTATACTAAGTGAGTGTTGTCCACTGTTCCTTTAAATGTGTCTCTAAACCTTGCTCTCCTGGGATGAACTAAGGACACCAGACAGGTGCCAAGCGGAATGATTCCCTCACCAAGTGAGCAAACTAGCATCGATTGCTTCCTTCTGAATGCGCTGGACACCCCAGCCTGCCATCAACTGGGGAGCCTAGCACCATGGTGAAGTGTCACCTGTTACTCCTAAAAGTGCCTTGGGATTTCCCTGATGAGATGGAACCTGGCTTCTGAACACTTCGTCTAGTTCTCTGGCCTATTGCCAGCCCTGTCTGCTGTCCCGTCTTGATTAAGCTCGTCCGTAGTGTGCACGCAGGTCTTAGCAGACCTGTACACATGTCTGCATCTCCTTGTGCGGCATTCTTGGGTTGATTTTTAGTTTTTTTTTTTTTTTTTTTTTTTTTTTTCTGAATAACGGTTTATGCTTTGAAAACTATTTTCTAGAGAATTCTTCAAACTCTGTTTAATGCTAGCCACAAAAGTATAAGTACCCTGCTTCCTTTCCCTCAATGGAACCTTTACCAGCACAGTCTTAAATTCCTCTTTGGAGGTATGCCCAGCTTCAGTCACTAACTTCCTGAGCCATTCGGCACCCACCACCACCACCTCTCCCAGCTCTCCTGCTCTCTCCTGAACAAATCACCCAATATGATGACCATTTCCCAAACATTGCTTTTCTAAGATTGATTGATGCACAGGAGGCTAGCAGTGTACTCACACCCAGTGTCCCTGTGGAGGCCACACCCAGGACTCATTTTCCTCAAAGCTACCTTACCCATCTGCCCCTAGGTCTGGGCTGAATTTTGTATGACAAGAGGTCTCACCTTGTCTCCTAGAACTGTTCCCAATACCCTGTGTCTGAAGAGTGCTGCTGCACGAACCCATGTGTAGGAGGCTCTGGCCTACTCTGGTGTTACTTGGGAGGTAGTAAAAAAAAAAAATAATAATTAAGATTTGGTGCCACTGGGAGGTCTCCTAGTCAGTGGGACTGTGCTTGAGGGAAGCCTGGGGACCCAATCATCTTGATGTTCTAGATATAGTTGAATGGTTTAGCTGTGATATGCTTCTGCCTCACCTCTGGTGAAGTTAACTTATCCTGTCACATGCTTATTTACCTGGTGCTTTGGTTCCTGTGAGTATTGGTGGGGAGGCCTAAGCCATACTCTGTAGCCTTCCTTTGTCACAGTCTCTCCATATCCACACCAGGTCTGTTTCTTGTTAATGCATGTGAAGTGGCATCTGCCGTGGTTCAATTGCATTTCATAGGCGACTGACTCTGCGCACCTTTCCGTAAGATGAACGTATATACAAAACTGGGGGCTGAACTGTTAACTTCCAAATACTGTATATACACAGAATACAAGTCTTAGACACCGGTGTTTCACTTTCTCATTCTGTCTTAAACAGGTACTTAATTCTAATGAACCCCCATTGTGTTACTACTATTTTGCAATGTTTGGCAAATCATTGTCTACTCTGAAGTCATGACAGTCATTTTCTTTCTTTTTTTCATTTTAGTTTTTGTGTTCAGAGCTGTCTTGATTGAGTTCAGTCTTGAAATGAGTTCAAGTCCAGTGGAGGGTGGAGGGAATTAAGGTTCCAGTTCTTCCAGACTTGGGATCAGGGAGCTGGCTCGGCAGGCAGAGTGCCTGGCATCGGTGTGCAGGTGATTCGGTGGCCTGTGTGTGCCCCCAGTGTGTGGAGGGTGGATGGGGGAATCCCTTGAGCAAGTGCAGATTTTGGAAGCCTCAGCTAGATACCACACACAGTACCACATCAGGCCACAGCTGGGCGAAATCCCGGGAAGAGCAAGCCCATCTTACAATAACGTGTTGGTTATTTCAAGCAGTGCATTAAATATTGGTTGGGGGGGTTGTTTTGTTTTGGTGGTGGAGGGGGAGGTTGGAGGAATCTGTTTTTATATATTGTCTCATTCTACAGTCCTAGCTAGCCTGAAAACTGTAGACAGAATGGCGGTGAACTTGAGCTCCCTGCCACCCCGCAGTGCTGGGATTAAAGGTGAATCCCACCGTGCTGCCTGACCTAAATACTTCACTTGGAAATGACAGAATGCTTGGCTGGGTGTGCACTTCTGTTTTGTTGGGTTTGAAACGTAATGGAATTTCAGCGCTGTGACCAGGGACAGTTTGTGGAAGTATTTTTGAAGACTTCCTATTTTTCTCCATACTTTGTCACATTCTGCAGATGAAGACACTTTTCTTGCTGGACTGCCCTGGCTAGGGACCTAAACAAAAGACTCCTGAGTTGAGAGACAACACAGGAATTCTGCCTTTTGTACAAAACTTTGACAATAATGAGGTTATCTATAAATGTCCTTTCCTAGGCTGAGGACTTTTCCCTCCACTTCTAGCCCTCCCCCTCCTCCCTACCAACACTTTTATGTAGACTAAACTTTAAATCATGAGAGGTAATGGTTGGCCCCTTGTACAACAAATAATCCAGTTGCCAGAATTCTACACAGAAACGTGCTGAGATGTACACCTTTGTAAGTTGGTGGCTGGTGAATCATCTGTCCCACTAGTGCTCAGGAAGTGTTACGTCAAAGAAACCTGGACTGAGCACACAGGCGTCAATGCTGTCATCTGGTGAGGAACCTGTGCACCTTGTCACTTCTCAGGGGATCCAGACATGTCAGAGGATCTCACGAAGCCCTTTGATGGACAGATCCTGTATGCTGTTCTTCCCGGCTGAGAGGCTTGGTGACAGGACAGGGTGTCTCTTCCCGTCTGTCTCCATTATCCAGGCAGCTCTCCATAGTTTCCTCCACTGCTGTGATCTGAGAGCAGCCCTCTGTGTGGACAGTTACTGAGCCCCTTGGCTGACAGCGAGGAAGTGTGTGGTTTTGTAAGGCCTGCCCACCTCTCCAGGGCTATACTCCGCTCTGCCCCACTCAGCAGCATCTGTGGGCTGCTTGCTCACCACTCTCATTCCTGATGCCACCAAGTTTTCTCATTTTAGCTAGATGCCAGCTTGTTGTATGAGTAATTTTGCTTCCTATTTCATTTCTGTTCTGACATTTCATATTTACTTTTTTCTGTCTAAGATAGGATTTTAAGATTTAATCTCTATTATCCAAGGAATTTGGTAGCATACCATACACTCGGCTGTTTTCAGCCATCTTTTTCATTTTGTCTTCTACCCACAAGTGGAAGTACATCAGTTTCAAACTATCTAGAGGTTTTGTAGTTGATTTTTATTTGATACCTTGGACTATAGTTTACGTGACATAGACATACATGGACCTGACATACATGAGAAGAACATGAGTTCTGGTGTTGAGTGGTGTGTTTCCACCCAACTTGACAATACTGTGGTATTGTCAAGGTGTCTATCAGGTTTTAAAAGACATGCTGAAATGTCTCACCATAATTGTAGACGGGTATGTTTGTTGAAATTTCTAGTTCTGGCAACAAGTGTTTGGAAGTTGTTAGCTATAAAAATGTTTAGGATTATTTCTTGTGGATGAATTGAACCTTTTTGTCATAGGCAAAGAACACTCTTTCTACCTCTAGTAGCACTCCCTGCTGAAATCTATTCTCCACATGCTAACCCAGCTCCGTCAGACAGCTATGTGGATAGTGTCCGTTCACAGTGCGGCCTGCCCATCCACTCCTTTTCAGACGGAGCTTCCTGTAGGAGCTGCAGTTGCTCTCGCATCCATCCAATCTAACGTTCTAAAGGAACCCACTCCTGTATTCAGTAGCACAACATTCGGTGTAGTCACTGCTGTTGCTGGGTTTAAATCCACTTCTTGCTTTGCTTCCCAGATGTACCAGCTGACCTTTGAAGTCTACAACAGGGAGTTTTCTCTAAAATCCTTCTACTTAGCAGTTTTAAAAGAGAGTTTCACAGGTAAAATGATGTATCCAAATTCACTGAGTAAAGCTAAGAAATTGCTCCTTCCTGAAGTTTGCAGCTGCTGTCTAGCTTAGCAGGCCATCAGCCGGCCTCAAGTCTTTCCTGTTATATTCCCAAGTCATTCAGAACACAGGCTGGCCCCAAAGCAAGACAGAGATGGAAGAGGCAAACATCCTAGTTAAATGATCAAAAGATCCTTTATTTAATGTAGACAGACTGTTAAGTCATCAAAATAATTTATAATAGTTAAATGCCTCTTAAATATACATGTTTTCTTCTGAAGCTCAAAGTAATATGCACTCAACCAGTTTTTAAAATCTATTTGGAACATTAGACATGATAGAAGTAGAAAAAAATCTCTTATGAAGTCCTCTATGAAAGGAAATTGTGACAAGTTCCTGATTAGACAGAAACCATTCCATCTCCAAGGGAGAATACGAGAAACATAAATATGAATAGAAATGCCTATTTCCTGGGCTTATACTATGTAGACCCAACTCTTGAGAATTATTTTCTGTTTTCCCTGGATAAGAACCCCTTAACAGCAGCTCAGAAATAACCCAGATTCCAGCGAAGCTCCTGAGATGATCACCCTCCACCAAGGTTCTCTCGCCTTTTGCAGTCGGCAACATCCTTCATAAAGCACCTTGATTTATGGCAGCCCTGATAAAACCAGGTGAATTATGTTGTCTCGAGCCAGGGCCCACCTTTAACCTTCTAGGCGCCACTGTTGAGAGGAGGAGCCATCGCAGATGGCCATGCCAACGTAGCCCTTCTGACCCATGAGGTCCACAACCCTCAGGCACTGCCCAACGGACACTTGGTACAGCCGATTGTTCTTCTGAAAGAAGGCAAGAAAAAGGACTTATTTATTTAAAGACAAGCATTCTTGCAGCATGCAGGAAGACGCAGAAGCATCAGGACTAGATACAGCCCAGGCTCCTGTCCCCCACAAGGAACCTTGTTCATAAGCAAGCTCCTCACCCCAAAGGTCCACTGCTGGGATCCTCCGGACCCATGGCACTTCATGAGTCGCGGTGGATCTGATGAGCGAGTCTCCGACATGTCGAGGCAAAGGAGGTTGTTTAAAATCAATTCATGTTCTTCATTATAAATCCAGACCTAGTAACAAAAGCAAAAAAATACTTAAGTACTGGAGTGAAGGCCTGGATAAGGCTTCAGTGTGTTCCACGTGGTCTCCACAAGCAGACACCCTGGTCCCAAAACCACCCCAACCATTTCAGTCAACTGGGAGGTGAGGGAGGCCTTCTGTCTTTGGGTCACTGGGAGTGTCCTTGAAGGGGATTGTGGGCCTGCACTCCTCTCCCTTTCACTCTTGAACGGCCCATAAAGCAGCTTCCTCTGCCATTTGCTCCCACCACCACTGCCCCCTTTGCTGTGACCTCAATCATGACATCACATGAATGGATGTCAACCACAATCAGAGCTCTCCAAAAACATAGGCCAAAAGCCAAAGCCAATCCTTGATCTTCTCAGACAACTTAACACGGGGTTGGTTATCCCAAAGGAGCCCAGACAGTGTACGCCGATTTAACTTTATTTAAGTGGTCACATCATTGTAAATTGTTTCCAGTTTTAGAGTCAGACCTGTAAAGCTTAAAAGAACTCCAGGTGAGCGAGAACATGTAAAGCTGTTTATTTAGCACAGTCCTCATCTGCTGAAAAATGACATACAGAAGCTGTTCCAGCCCAGCCCTTCTGTAGAGTAGCAATGTCTGTTATAAGACGACGGATTTCACCTGGGTCACCCGGAACCAAGGCTTCCCGCGGATATGAATGCGAGCGAGCCTGGTTTCAGGCTCCAGCCTCTAACAGGGTAAGTAGTTTTCAGTGAGACACTCTCCAGCAGGTGCTAGAACACCCAGTCTTGCTTCCGGCCCTGCACTGACCACTTGAAACCAGAACAACCAAGGGCCTGCACTGTTTATTATTCTTCGATAAAAGGAGCCACAGTATCAGTGTAAGTCTGCGTGCTTCGCAACCAAGTCCATTTAAAACCATGTAACTTGTGCCTGGGAGAGGGCTCAGTGGGAAAAGGTGCCTGCTGCCAAGACTGATGACCAAGAACTGACTGCTACGATTTGTCCTCTGACCTCCGTGTGTGTACACTCATGTAATAGTTTTTCTTAAGCAGTATATTCTAGAAATGTTTAGGTATACATTCTATTTATCAAAAGGCCAAGTTTTCCTATATGATACCAATGCTAACCCTAAAATGGAACAGCCATCACAGGTCAGTCCTGACAGAGCCTCCAGTCTAAATCACTGTTAGGTTATGCTGTCAGCCTGAATAAACAAACCAAAATAAATTATCTGCTTACTCTTTAATACTGAAAAGACAAACTAACTGAAACTAAGTGTGTAGGAGAAGCTAAGGTGGGAGGAGTTAGGAGAGGAAGAGGAAAAGGAAGAGGAGAAGTTAGAAGGGCAGAGATGTAGGAGGATGGAGAACCACACAGGTATGGAGAGCACTCGTGGGGAACAACTTAAAAACTTATAATTAGGTTAGCTAATTGGGATACAGCTCTCTTTGTATGGGCATCTTGTTATTAATCATTATCAAACACATAAAGCCCTTTGATTAATCTATAAGAATTAGAGTCTCGTGGCCCACATGGATGGCGGAATGTTCTGGGCAATGCCCTGCCTTGCGGAGACAGTGTGGAAGATTGGCAGAGCCATCTCTCATGCTGGCATCTAGTGGGTGGCAGGGCTGGTGTTTCTGGCGGCCAGTTCTAGCTGCAACGTGCACTTAGTCTCAGGCCAAGAAACATGGCGGCTGGGCTAGGCAGAGCCACTGCAGCTTAGATAGTCGGCCTGAGCCAGAGGCAGATTTTAAATAATTACTACAACATAAGTGGATGAAATGAACCAGAATTCTGTTGTGGTGTCTGTCCCCTAGTGAGCCATAAAACTGGTCAGGAAAATCTGACTCTGCTTCATCTACTGAGGACTTTAAGGTTTGAAGAAGACTGCACTCCCATGCCGTACTAAAAAACACAGCAATCTAAACAATTGACAAGCAATGAACATTGGCAGAGAAACACAGAAGACAAAGCGGTCATTGTCAATGATCTCTAAAGTTCATTTGCAACCTAAAACATCAGGAAAGTGCTTCCTTCCCCAGGGTGACTATGCACTAGGTGGTGTAACCCACCTGAGTTGGGTCCCCGTAGTCACAGGCCTTAAGCAGGACCAGGCCTCCTTTCTGGCTGGAGCGGCCCTGGGCCACCAGGCATTTGTTGGTCTGCAAGTGGTAGAGCTGCAAAAGAAGACAGTTCGTGACTCCCATGCAGACACCTTGGTGCTTGTGGGATGTGTGCAGAGAATGGGAAGCGCTGTCCATGGTTCCAGGAATGCACCCACAAACTAAGATGAAGACGAAATAAAGGTGACCTGGGCCCGTCATTCAAGCAGTCATGGAGCTAAGGCAGGAGATCATGAATATGTGGACAGCCCGGGCTAAAGAACAAAATCCTATGCATATGCTGATCTAGAAAGATCTATGCTGGAAGGGTTATCAACTACATGGGCACAAAGGATCTGTCTTTACTTAAGAACCACCAGTGAACACCTAGATAGTTGTCTGAGGCTTTATAAACAAGGAGAAAAGTACTAGGCTCAATTCTCCTGAAATACAAAAGTTGGGAGATACGCCCTTAGGAAGTTAAAGAGGGAGATAAGAACAGCAGTTTTCTGCTGTGTGTGTGGTGTCTGCACAGGTGTGGGTGGGCACACCTCTGTGTGCGCATGCTCGTGCAAGATTTCCCGCTTGATCACTGAGGTGCAGGGTTTCCCAGACCCAGAGCTCATCAGCTGGGTTTGTTCCAAGGATCCTGTCTCTGCCTTCCAAGCACTGGAATTGTAAGTGGGCCAGCCACACCTACCCAGTGTCTAGATGGATTCTAGGGATCCAAAACTCTGATCCCCACACTGGGCTGCAAAGTGCTTTATCAACTGAGCCATTTCCCCAGCCTCCAGAAGGCTAGTTTTAGAGATTACTTGGAACAATGTAACTTCAGGGCAGACTCCTAAGCCTTAAGTGTGACTGAAAAAGGTCCAGTGTGCCTTCTGCTAACCTCAGGAGTGCAGTGTGTTGATATGAAATCTTACTGCATGTTACACCGATTAACTGTCACCTTCAATCTGTCTGAAGTTGGTTCCAAGAGCTGAGTGTGAACTGGAGCAGCCGCTGCACTCCTGCTCATCCTTTCACACTGCCTGTGTCCCTGTGTGTCTGCTCTTGGAACATAACATCAACTACAAAAGGTCCCAGTCCCTCCAAGGCAGGAAGTGCAAGTGAGAAAGGGCTTTGACCTTGGTGAAACAGCAAACACATTAAAGATGTCTAAGCTTTTCTACTTGCGTAGAGAGATGTCCCCCAAAGAGAACAGTTTGATTTCTATTGTCACAGGACCTCAAAAACACCTCCCTGCTCCGCCCTCCCCGTGAAACCCCCAGGACTGCCACCTCACCCTTCCACGCAGCAGGACTCTGGGGCGCTTGGGTCCTCTGTTGATGAAAACAGGCTGCTGAGGTTTGGCATTCGGGCCGGGTATCTGCATCTCGGGGGAAATATTATCCAAATACCACTTGAACGATTGACAGCCCAATTTCTTCCTCAATTCAACACGCTCACTGATATTCCCAAAGCTTTTGGTCTTCAAATCAGGTCTTAAGGAAAAGTACTGCTCCTAAGTTTAAAAGAGAATGAAGTTTGCTGGAAATACATATTCTGTGAGGAAAACAGAGTCCTGGGTTTTCTTAATGTCAAAAAATATATGTTTAGTGACATGCCTGTCACTAATCATGACATAAACTCAATATATTCTGTTTCACAGAAGACAAATTGGAGAAAACTCTTAAGTCAGCAGACTATGTATGAGATGAGTGACTCTCAAACTCTAGCTTCTAATCTACTATTTTCAACATGAGCTGATCCAGGATTCTTAGTTATGGATACTGACCTTGTTAAAATTAAAACTGAGCCAGGCATGGCTGCACACACCTTTAATCTCAGCACTAGAAAGGCAGAGGTAGGCAGATCCCTGTGACCTGGCAACCAGCCCGGTCTCCTTAGGGAGCTGCAGGCCAGTCTAGACTCTCAAAAACATCACCACTAACAAAAACAAACAACAAAAAGACCTCAACATAGCTTTAATTTTCTTACTTAATTAACAGAAACTCATGCTCAATACAAAAGCATGTAGTTTTGAAGGTCGCTCATGTGTATATTTTCCCTGTTGCTGTATATGTTGTTTGAATCAGGAAACTTTATTGTGATGCTGAGGGCTACGTGCCTTGGTGCGTGTGTGGCAGTCAGTACAATGCTATGGGGCTGGCTCTCTCTACCGTTAGGGGGGACTCAGGACTTGCAAAGCGAGCAATTTATCCACTGTTTAAAAATACAACTTCATGGAAAAGGTAGTTGAAACAGAGGGATAGTTTCAAATTCCTAACTGTGGTTATCCTTGTATTAAATATTTAATACAGTTACAGTTATTTGTAGTTTTTTGAGACAGTGCAGACATGCAGCTCAGACTGGTCTCTGACAGTCCTGCCTCAGCCTCCCCAGTGCGGGATCCCCACCACACGGCAGCACGCCTAGCTTATAACTCAGACACTCGGACATTTTAATTAGCATAATAAATAATCACACCAGTGAGGTGCACATCTAGCTTTGTGTCCTCTTTGTTTTTTTTTTTTTTTTTTTTTTGGTTTTTCGAGACAGGGTTTCTCTGGTCCTGGCTGTCCTGGAACTCACTCTGTAGACCAGGCTGGCCTTGAACTCAGAAATCCGCCTGCCTCTGCCTCCCAAGTGCTGGGATTAAAGGCGTGCGCCACCACCGCCCGGCCCTTGTGTCCTCTTTGAATGATCTTTTTACACATGCAAGACTTAAAAAACACGTACAAGTTACTTGAAAAAACACTGGTCTATAGCTATGCAGTTCTTCCAAATATTCATACATTTCACTGTAGTGGCACACTTACAAGCTTATAATGGTTTTTTTGTTGTTGTGTTGTTTTTGAAACAGGGTCTCACTGTGTAGACCCTGTTAAAGTGGCCTTAACATCACCTGTCTCTGCTGGGATTAGCGGTGTGGGTTACCAAGTCCTGATGACTTTTTTTTTTCCAATCTTTATTACTAGAGAGTTGAATTTTATCATTTACAAGCCTTGGGTCGATTTGAAAGAGGCTGCTGAGTGTCGTAAGCAAGAGCTCCTGGAGAACAGCGCAGCTCAGCAGTCTGCTCACACGACTGCACTCGGCAAGCAGCCTTCACATGACTGCCTGGGAAAATCAGCATCAGTGGAAAAGGAGCCATCCATGAACTGACAATGGGAACGTGGCTGAGCCCCGGGCATCGATCATGGACCCAGTGACAGAGCTCTCAAGGTCCCCCTGCTCAAGACCACGGAACAAAAGCCTTCTACTCTCCATTTTGGCAACTTCTATGACAAGGGAATGACACCAATACACAAGGTGCTGAGCTCCACAGAGTTCTAGGTAAAGAGAGAGAGGAGGCAAACAGCCTGCGCATGCTTGGAGCCCTGCCTCTGTTCCCAGCTCCCTCCTCCTCAGCACTTCAAGGCCTGGGCATGTGCTGACATTGACATTACCTTATAGGGCTGCAGGTCACATTCCCTTAGTCAGCTCTGTTTCCAAGCCAGAGCTCAGGTACTTAGCCAGGCGCCCTTGTGCGTGTGTGCCTATGATCCCAGAACGTGAAGGCAGAAGAATGGAGTTCGAGACCAATGACAGTAGCAACTGCACACAAATAATCACAGCAACCCTTTCATAAAATTAACATGTAAATCCCAGCACTAAGGAAGCAGAGGCAGGTGAACCTCTGTGAGCTTGAGGCTAGCCTGGTCTACAGAGTAAGTTTCAGGACAACCAAGGCTCCACAGAGAAACCCTATCTTCCTATCTTGAAAAACCAGAGAGAGAAGGCGAGAGAAAGAGAGAGACAGAGAGAGAAGGAGAGAGAGAGAGAGAGAGAGAGAGAGAGAGAGAGAGAGAGAGAGAATGAATAAATGAATGAACAAATGTGTAAACAACCCAAACACCCCCCAAATGATGGACAGAGTATCCCTAAGCACCAGGAAGTAGTGAAGTGCCGAGAACAGCTGCAACACAGGCTGCTCTAAACACAAATGCCCAGTGAAAGCCATGAAGGGTACAAATGTGTAAGAGCTCTAGCAAAGACTGTGGAATCAGGAGACAGACAAGCCACTGTCTAGCGCTTGTGGACAGAGGTGACACCTAAAGGGTACGTACGGTGTTTCTTCCTGATGTGTGAATCGTCCATGATGAAGAGGCTGCAGAGAAAACAAAGCTGTGGAAGGCAGTGTAGGGACGGGAAAGCAGCGCTGAGTGACCGGTGAGGCCAGCACAGACAGAGCTGCTTCTGATGCTGGTGATGTCACACTGAGGAAAGTGTGAGACCCAGGACTGAGTGAACCCTGGTGAGAAGCCCAGAGAGGAACAACATGGCACTGAAGGTCATCCAAGGAGACGCGGGCAAGAGGCAGGAAGGCACCACCAAAGCAATGGCCAGACACACTCACCTTGTACTCATCCAGCCAGACATGTGCCAGTCTCAAGGAGTTGTGTGTCATGGTGTCCTGGCCTTCAGGAGATCCATACGGTCGCCTTTTACGGAAAATGTGTCCTACTCTTGAACAAGGGATGATGAAGAGCTTGCCACCACACATCCAGATCTAGCCAGAAGCAAACAGGATGGCTGTCAGACTGAAGCAGCACACACCTTCCAGAGTGACCCTTTATGAATGGTGGCTATGCACCCTACAGATGCGTCTCTTACTAGACGTACTCAGAAGAACGTGGGGGCATTCAAAAATTAGATCCTTCTGAAATTAAAAATGCAACCAATTGTGTTATCATCTTTGGTTGAGTTAATGGCTTGCTCTTAAGGATTTAAGGACAAGGAACACTTAATAGCCAGTCTCCTGTTTGCATGTACTTTCTTAAAACTTATACTTTGTTTCTAAGAAAATTTGTTTTTCTTATATATTTATGTGTCGTCCCTGCATATGCATACATGTTTGCATGTGTGTGGGCACATATGAATATGCAAATGCTCATGCACATACATGAGAGTGACACTGAGGTTAATACTGGGAATCCTGGGATGGAGAGGTAGTTCAGTGGTTAGAGCACTGGCTGCAGAGGTCCTGAGTTCAACTACACCGGGGGCTCACAACCTTTAATGGGATCTGATGCCCTCTTCTGGGGTGCAGATATACACGCAGACAAAACACCCATATATGTAAACTACATAGAAATTATATCTTGGGGGAGGGGGTGTTCCTCTGTCACGCTTCTGCCTCATACTCTTGAGGCAGGGTCGCAGTCACACCCAGAGCTCACCCGTATGGCCAGAGTCACTAGCCAGCTGGCTCTAGGGATCTGTGCCTGCCTTCCAAGCTACATTACAGGTGAGGAGCCATGCCGACCAGCGTTTACACTGGCTGTGGGATCCAGACTCCTTTACACTTGCTTGCAGGGCAAGTGCTTTGACCACTGAGCCATCTCCCCAGCTCCAAAAGTACTTTTTAAAATAAATTATACAGAATGACTCAGATTCAAAAGAGCTTGAATCTAGGGCTGGCAAGAAGGCTCAGTGAGTAAAACTGCTTTCCACCAAGCCTGATGACTCAAGTTCAGACCACACGGCGGGAGAGGGCGGCTCCTGTGAACTGTGCCTCCACCCGAGCACCAGAGCACACACAAGAACTTGGGTCCAGGGCTGACAGGATGGCACTGGCAAAAAGCTCTTATTAGCCTGGATTCAATCCCCAAGACCTACAAGGCAGAAGCAGAGAACCGTTTCCTGCAAACTGTCCTGTGATCTCCATATGCATGTCATGTCATGCTGTGTCATGTGAGAATGCATACACACTTAACACGTGTGAGATTCACTGAAAGAACAAAAGAAAACTGAACTACTGATCTCTATATAAACTTTCAATCTGAAAAGTTATGGAGAAAAACTGCCCTTTAAAGCAATGTGGTGGTGTGTCTCTAAATTATAAACAGGTATGCTAATTCTGTGCCATGGGCTGACAAGGAAGCTGCAGACAAATTCAGAGTGGTTGGTGGGGCCCACCTGCTTAGGAGGGTCTCTCTACTCTTAAATGGCAATTATAATCTATTACAGACAATTTAGTAACAGAACACACAAAATCAAAATTACCCGAAATGAGATTTCCAGATTTTCTCCTCCCCAGATTCCATGCCGCTGTCATACTGTCCAAGGTCATTGAAATACTGTCTGTTCATGGCAAACAGTCCTCCAGCCATTGTAGGTGACCTAGAAAAGGATCACGCCTGTGCTCACTCAATAGAACCAGTTACCTACTGCTTACAAAGTCCCTGTGACTAGGACATAGAAGATTAGCTGTCACTAAAGAAAAGGCAATAATAAAGGATAACAACAGATAAGGAAGAAACGTGGTCATCTAATAGGGAACAAGCTAGGTCACATACTGGAATCTTCTGGATTGCTGAGGCTATGTCAGGTATCTGGCATAAGGTTATGCTCTAAGTATCAAGGTATTTTTCTGATTGTAGTTGACTTTGACAGGAGCCCAAAGGCAACGGCTGTAATCCCTTTGATGACCTGGTAGAGAGGAACAAAACCTGACTTCAGGACATACCACAAAGTCTCAAGGCAGACATCAGCAATGGCTCTCAAAGTGGACGGCTGTGCCAGCAGTGACATCTGTAACAGTAGAGCATTTTCAGACGCTACTTATTTACAGTCATGGTGCTTGGCATGTGGGTAGGGTGGAGGGTCCACTGCTTTGAGGCCAGGGATGCTGATAACTGCTAATTCACGAGGGTTCCTCCATCCCCCACAGCAGCTTGCCAACAAAGGACAATACCATTAGAGCTTAGACTGCAGCTGTCTTGCAGTAAGAAAAGCTGCAGCAGACACTGCACAAAGGCTTCATCCCAACTTCCAGGCTTCTGGCCCCTTGATCTAGAGTTAAGAAATCTCGGGTGGGCTCTACTGGCTGAACTGCCTATAGAAGAGAGGCAGAATAAGGACTCTAGAATGTCTAGCGAAAGAACAAATAAATAATCAGGCAATTAGGGAGATAAATCACAGAAAAGAGAAACAGTCCACAATAATGTGGAGATGTAAATAAGTTCTGATTATGAAGTTATCAAACAAACTTCAAAATAACTATTCAATATATTCAAGACAAAAGACAGGATTGAAAGCTTGGGAGAAAAGTAGATACTCTAAAAACATTTACACATGGACTGGGGATGTAAGTCAGTTGGTAAGGGGGTTTTTCTAGCAGGCAGAAATCTCTAGCTTCAATCCCCAATACTGATTGCTTAAACCAGGTATGGCAGTTTCATGACATGAGCCCCATCTGTCTTTAAAACAACAAAACACTTTTTAAAAAGTATTTTCAAAGGAATCAAAACTAAGACAGTATTTGATAGTTGCCAGGGAAGAGAAAACCGTTTTCTTCAATGGAATCACACTTGGTATATCAACTACACCCAAAGCAGGCCCCGTGCACACAGGAATAGCTGGCCAACACAAAACAGACTCTTTTGTTATGTGTGTGTATTTTCATGTGTGCTTTGTTTTATTTGTGTTTATTTTTTATGAAAGAGTAGGAAGTTGGGTGGGTAAGGAGGAGATATCTGAGAGGAGTTGGTGAAGAGAAAGAATATGACCAAAATACATTGTAGGAAAAAAAAAATCAAAAAATCAAAAAGCACTAAAAAAAATTAAAAAAAAAAACAAGCCACTGATGTGCCTTCTTGTTGAGAAAGTGTATGGAGACACAAGTTCACTGCAGTCAGCCTTGGTCTCATCCTGAAGTATCAAATCACAAATATGCAAATGTTCTAAAATGCAACAAAGAATTTGGAATCTAATACATCTCTGGTCTCAGACAAAGATATATGCAGCCTGTGGTCATGAACTGGACATGAGTCTGATACAGACCACAGCACACAGAGGAGACCACACTACTCTGGAAACAGTTACCTATTCACGTCTCTTACAAGCTACACAGCACTTACGGGCAATTGGCAGTTTCTTATTCTTAACTCTTGGCTGGGTTTATACAGAACTATACCATTTAAGAATCCTCACTGGGCCAGGTGTGGTGGTGCACACCTTTAATCCCAGCACTTGGGAGGTAGAGGCAGATGGTCTCTGAGTTTGAAGCCAGCCTGGTCTACAGAGTGAGTTCCAGGACAGTCAGAGCTGTTACTCACAGAAACCCTGTATCAAACAAACAAAAAACCAAACCCAAAATTTGTTGTGGTTTTGAGACAGGGCCTGTTTTTTAATGCTGCATACACGAGGCTGGCCTCAAACTCAGAGATTTGACTGCCTCTGCCTCCCAAGTGCTGGGATTAAAGGTGTGTGTCATCACTGCCCAGCTTAAAAAATGTTTTCCCTAGGTAAGTTTGGTCAACACCTTTGTCACTTACAAAGAAGCAGTTTTCTTTAATATACTGTTCTTTTCTAAAGAAAGGCTAGTGAGACTTTTCCAACCTCTCTTACCTTATTGGGGCCGTGGCACCGTCAGCTCCTCCCAGCTCAGACCCAGGAACTAGATCCCACTTGAAGTGCAGCCCCCAGTTGAAGCCTCCCCGAACCACTGGGGATGAGCTGTAAGCAAGTGTGTCCGCACTGATGATGTCAATCACGGGGCACACCACCGTGTGTGGGTCCTCAAGGATGATGGCCAGCAGGGGCTGTAACCACATCACATTCACCTCACAGTGGCTGTCCAGGAACACCAGGACTTCTCCTGCAGAGGTGAAGAGAGAAGATGCTTCACACTTGACCAAAGTACAGCTGACCAGCCTGGGTGGAGTTGTTGTTACATACAGGCTATGGATGGCCACCATGACCACCCCCACCAAGAAACCACCCTCTGCACTGCCAAATGGGTTCAGGGAAGTCCTCTGGCTAAGAGTTTTTTTCCAAAATGTACACTTTCTCAGAGTACAAACTACATGCACGGCCCCAACAAGCTGTCAGGCAACTCAGGAGACTCCTCTCCCACTGACAGCCAGACCAAAAGTGTTCTGGTGCAAGGACAGTGGCCAGCTGTGCAGAGTCCACTTTTATTAGTCATTTACTCAAAGTATCTATTTAGTACACATCGGAGACCATTATTGTCACCGATGGCTCAGCGTCACTGAGAACTGGTAACCACTACACTATGGTTTCTGGAAAGAGGAGTGGGGCCTGCAGGGTGGAATCCAGACTGCTGTGCCAACCACAGTGGGATACTGTCCATACACACCACCTTCCCTTGGATTCTCTACTGTGCTACCTCCAGCTCACTTCTTAACACTTCCCACAGGGCCCTAAGGAGTCCACTCAAACTTCCAATTAGCAAGATATAAATGACAAAATTCATTCTTGTCTTTCAGTGATGACAGCAAGTGAGTCACACAGTTCCGTGTCTGTCCAGTTAAATGTGGACATATACCTAACATTCGGCTGCTATCTAATACGGAGACGTACTCCTCAGCACCACCCATGCTCATGCTGGGAGGGCTGCTTTTCCATGAGGACAAGTTAGTTAACCAACTGCAGGAAGATTCCTTCTGGCCACGCCAAACAGGCCATAGTGACCTCACACCTGACAAATCCTATGCCATAGCTGAATGGAGACAATCAGATCAGAAAGTAAGAGTGAGCATGCAGTGCAACCGCACAACGGTTCAAACGGCATAACCCTCAAGGCTCCTCAGCTGTTTCTAGTTCACCATCTCCAAAGACTCAGCAAGGCCAACCTCCTTAGTCTTTGGCTAAAGTCCTGGAGACAAAGACCTCGAGGCACTGGCTCTGACTGGATGCAGAAGAGCTGCTCTCCTCAAAGTCTACTGCTTCAGGTCATGGCAGATTTTTAGAGAAAAAGACAAAATTCCCAAAGTGAAGTCCCAACTAAGCCCAGCAAGTACAATGGGCCATGCTACATGGACTGGCAGTGCCCAGTATTCAACTGGGCTGGAGGAGAAATACAGCCAGGTGTGGTGGTGCATGCCTGCAGTCCCAGCACTGGTGGAAGCGGGGGCCCAGAGGTCAAGGTCATCCTCAGCTACACAGCAAGAATGAAGCCACTGGGACCAAATCAAAGAAACAAAACGGAACCAAAGGCGGCCACTGCATCTGGCACCTGCTCTGTTTTTCAGGGGAGATTAGTATATGGTGGAGGACGGAGGCTTGAACACCTCTCAGTAACAGCGTAGAAATCAATCTATTTACCAGGTGGAATCCTGATGCTGACTCCAGAGATGTGCACTCCACACCAACAATTATTAGCATAATTCAAATCAAGTAGTTTGCATTGGATGTTAAACATTTCTATATTAAATTTTTAAAAGTTCAGTTACATGTTGGCTTGGACTTGATAAGAAACTTGTTTGAGATGCCAATAATTAACTGAGAAGCCGCTACAGAAATAGGACATCGAGGGCTCTAGCACCAATCTCGTTACTTTGTGCTTTGGGGCAGCAAGTCAGAGTTATAAAATCTTTTCAAACAGAACAAGCTTCTTCATTCCTTTGGGCAATAGCCAATGAAAGCGTGGCATGGGGCTATGAATAAGAATGTCCCCCATGTCTGCACCAATGGGTGGAACTGTTGAGGAAGGATGGGGGTGTGGCATTGTCAGAGGAGGTGTGCTTCGAGGTTTCAAAAGCCCACTGCAGGCCTAATTAGCTGTGTCTTTGCCTCCTTCTTGAGGATCAGATGTAAGCTTTCAGCTACTGCTGCATTGCCATGTCTG
Source organism: Mastomys natalensis (assembly GCA_021653895.1). Taxonomy (NCBI): domain Eukaryota; kingdom Metazoa; phylum Chordata; class Mammalia; order Rodentia; family Muridae; genus Mastomys; species Mastomys natalensis. The sequence continues at coordinate 289,084 of JAJTUV010001232.1, forward strand.
TCTGCCTGCTGCCGTGCATGGACTAACCCTCCAAAGCCGTAAGTCCTAAATTAAATGCTTTCTTTTGTAAGTTGCCTTGAACCATGGTGTCTCTTCACAGCAACAGAACAGCAACGAAGACGCATGGCTTTCTGTGGACCTCTGCAGGTGTCCAGCACCACAGAGCCACGGCGTGGATATACCTGTAGCATGGGCTGCTCCGATCATTCTTCCTCGGATCAACCCCTCTCGCTTCATATTCCTTAAGACCTTGACTTTTGCAGGCAGGTATCTTTGGATGTACTCGTCTAGTTCTCCTTTTAAATCATCTAAAAAAAACCAGTTCCATAATTACTCATACCATACAAGACACAGAGCAAGCATCTTATAACTATTTCTAACGTATCTGCCATGTGTGCCAAAATCTACAAGTGATCAAAGAAATGTGTTAGACTGCCTCATTATAAAGTATTCTAGTACCCTCTGTAGAAGAAAAATCCAGAAGAAATATGGAATCCAGCCACAAGGAATTGCTGCTTTTGATGTATATTTCCATAGACACTGTCTGAAATGAAGTCAAATGGGAAGGTTCTTGCCTGCAATCCCAGCACTCAAGGCTGAGACAGGAGGACTACTGTAAGTTCAAGTGGCCTGAAAGCCACCTGAGGCCAACCTAGACTACAAAAGAGATGCTCTTGTCTTTAAACAAGAAGTCCAAGCTGGTGCATACCTTTAACTCTTGCACTAGAGTTCCAGAGGCAGCAGATCTCTGTAAGTTCAAGGCCAGCCTAGTCTGTGTAGCAAATTCTAGGACAGCCAGGACTATGTAGAGAGACCCTGCCCCAAAAACCAAAACAAACAAAAATGATAAATTTTGCTGTCTACGAACTTTACCCAGCTCTCCTGGGTGCTGTGTTCATCCGTCAGTCCCTAAGTGTGCTGGCGCACAGCTCTGCTGGTGCTACAGAGGGTCTACTGAGAGGCTGAGTGCACGGGAAATGCCTCAGGCCATCCATCACTGGGTCTGCAGTGAAGGCTGGAAGCCAGAAAGACCAGGCAGAATCTCAACTCTACTACTCAAACTAGGTTCTGGGAAAAGTCTCTTTCATTCTTTCCTGTTCATCTCTTTTCTTTGTTTTGTTTGGTTTTGAGACAGGGTTTCTCTGCATAGCTCTGGCTGTCCTAGAACTTACTTAGTAGACCAAGCTGGCCCTGAACTGAGAGATCTGCCTGCCTCTGCTTCAGGAGTGCTGGGATTAAAGGTGTGTATCACTACACCCAGCTACGTCACTTATTTTTGTATCTCCATCTTTGTAAAAATGGATCCCACCCACTTTGAAGGAAGCTGAGAGCTGAACAGGAGTAAAACAGTAAAAACTTTTCTTTGCAAAAATCTACAGTTAAAAAAAGGCCTAAAATACATAATGATTCTCAGAAAATTGGCATTTAGATAACATCTAATAGCTTTCTGAATGCAGTTCACTCTATTCTGGAAATAACTGGAGTAGCAGACTTATTCTATAAGCATGGTCCCCCACGCTATACCATGTGAAAGTGCCAACCTCAAAAGGGGACATACTGCATATCCATTTGCATCACACTTTTGAAATGACAAAAATTAGAGGTTACCAAATGCCAGGGAAGGATTCCAGGGACACAAAGGCAGAGTATTTTCCCAAAGGGAACACCAGGGGCTGCTGGTGATGCAGTGTGCTTCTCAAGACTGTGCTGGTCCTGACAGCGATCTTCATGCAAGATAAACTGACACTTCTCCACTGTGGAGCTCTGCTTTCTACACTGTACTGTAAGTATGACAGACAACCAACATGGGGAATGGCTGAGGGGCAAGTGGACGTCTCCTAAAGCTCCTATGAACTGCAGCTTCCTTCCTCATGGACACTCTTTAAAGTAAGCCAAAGGGAAACTCCCCCAGGGCATATTTGGATGACACAGGAGACAGACTACAGACAACTTCAGCAACATCACCCCGTGGTCAATGGACAGGCTGTGAGCGCAGCTGCGGCTTCACCCCACAGTGACTAAGAGCCCATGAACTGTGACCATTCATGGCATCACTTACCAAAGTCACTGCTGTCATCCACAAGGATGATCTCATGAAGAAGGTGTGCCGGTGTGCGGTCCACAACACTGTGCACAGTCCGCAACAAGGCAGAAAAGGCTTCATTGTAGAAACAGATAACAATGCTAGCAGTTGGCAGGTCAGTCGGGTAGGACTTCCCTCTACACCTTTAACAAACAAAACAACAAAATCTAGTATTTTAAGAGGCTCAAATGTCTTGGGTAATTTCTTGTCACCTTGTTCAGCTTCTTTCTTACATCATAATGATGTTTAAGCAATTATGAACACACTGTTGTTTATTCTTTGCTTTACATCATGTTAATAATTTCACCTTTAAGCCTGGTTTCTTCCTTTTGGCAGAGAAGTTAATGAGTTGATGGTTACTGCATGTGTAGTGCTAAAGGTTAACCCAGCTTCTCAATGAGGTTTTAAATGGAAACGCAATAAGAAAACTGTCTTTGATGCAATTTTTAGTTTTTACCCAATAATGTAAAGAAGGTTTAAATAAACTGAATCCTTAGATGACAGAAGAGCTTTCATGGACATAGTAGTTATCAATTTAAAGAATAAACTCCAGCCTGTCAGCAGAGGTCCACAGCTTTAATCCCAGCAGTCAGGAGACAAGAGGCAGGTAGATCCCTGAATTCTAGGCCAGCCTGGTCTACAGAGCAAGTGTTGGACACTGTGTGAGATTGTCTCTGTCCTTCCTAACCTATCCAAAGCATTCTTTGATTGGCTTTAATCAAAAGCCAATAATAAATCTGATGGCCAATTAGCTGGGCAGTTAGTCGAAGGTAGAACTTCCTAAGAGAGAGAAAGGAACTCTGGGAATAAGAAAGGCCTTTTGCCAGAGACATGGAGGAGATGGGCATAATCACAGGCCTGGAAGGAATGGCCGTGAGGTTGGATGGAGCTAGGCAGTCAGGTTAACTGAGATGAGCTAGCTGAGTATCTGCCCAGCTAAGGCCCAAGGCTTTGCAATATTAAAAGGTCTCTGTGTGGTTATTTGGGGAAAAGCTGGTTAAGAAGTAATTGCTGCCATATTAATTTCCAGTATTAATAAGTGCAGAAAATAATAATCTTAATCTACTAGTGAGTTCTAGGAAAACCAAGGCTACAGAGAGAAACCTTGTCTCTAAAAAACGAAAAAGAAAAAAATTTTAAAAGAAACAAGTAAGGAGCATACTCTGCATTTCTGGTGTCCGGCACGTCTCTGTGGTATCCCAAGCGGTTACTAATAAGCATATTAAAGGCGTGTTTCTGGTAGCCCAGGTCTCTCAATTCCTGATCACGCTCATTGAAAATCATACCTGAAAGAGAGTGAAGTTACACACTACGAAAAAAAAAAAAAAGATCACACTGCAATGGGATAGTCTCCCCGGAGCCTTGGCCTCATCATTATAATCAGATTATACCACCTCAGATTTCAACTTGACTGTAGGTTCAAGTTTCAAATGAGTAGCTGAGGCTGACGTCAGATTCTTATCAATTTAATGCAAACCAAGTGTGCCTGAACCATGCTCAAAACCTTTATGTTAAGAACATTTTATTATGTGTTGGCACACATACCTTTAACCCCAGCACTCAGGAGATAGAGGCCGGCAGATTACTGTCTTGGACTACATAGTAAGTTCCAGGCCCGCTAGGTATACACAGACCCTATCTCAAAAAAAAAAAAAAAAATCCAAATAAACAAACTAACAAAAAACACATCTTACTACACTCACAGGACAAATGTATCTGTGACCAGAGAAAAAATACTAATACTGTTCCATAAAAGCAACAGATTATTACATCCCACGTGACCACAGTAGGCCCAGTCTTACCGAGCTTTTATACACATGCTCCACAAAAATTTACACATAAGCGTTTATATAAAAGGGCTCCTAGGCCAGGCGTGGTGGCCCATGCCTTTAATTCCAGCACTGGGGAGGCAGAAGCAAGAAGGATCTCTGAGTTTGAGACCAGTCTAGTCTACAGAGTAAGTTCCAGGACTGCCAGGGCTACACAAAGAAATCCCATCTCTAAAAACTGGGGTGGGAGGGGGCACCTATGATCTTTGGGTTCAGAGTTCAATAATCTTCCCTGTCAACGGCTCCAATACAGATTTAAATACCATTCTGTTACTTACGGGAACAATGGGACACTTGAGTACAGACCTGATTACTTACCTAGTTCAGAGGAAGATTTTGAGAGGCCTTTATCTGGGTCTTCAATGTGATTATTCATCAAATCGTCGATTCTGTTTGCTTTGAACTGTGGATCTAATACTCGACCTGGACCTCGAGTGAAACGTGGGTAGAATTTTTTGGGAAATGGCCCATGGGGCCCAGACCCCTTGATGGGCACATTCCTAAAAGGCTGAGTCACTTCGCTGAAGTTGAAATAAATGAAAAGTAGAACTGTCCAGGTAGCAGATGTAAACAGGCACCCATAACAGAAGTATCGAACTGTGGCGCTTCCCATTATAGACCTAGCATAGCTCAAAGGCCATTTTCAGTCTCCTAGAAAAGAAAGATACCCATGTTAGACCCTAGAACACTACTCAGTCAGCTACTGAATGCACTCACCGATTCCCAGACTGCCCTACCCACCCATTGTTAACAGAGATTTAAAATAAAATACACAATATGTTAACGTTTAGAAGAACAAAGCCACAAACTAGCTGACATGTTTGTCTGGGTTAATGAACACTCCTTCACCTTTGCTCTGGGTTGCTTTCAGTTTGGTCACTGTTTTGAGCTCTAACTTTCAAGAATAGAGTACAAGTATTGCACGTACCATCACAGGACATGGATTCGAGACAGCAGGAATGTTGTCTCATATCTATAATCTCAGCACTTGAGAGGCTAAGGCAAGAAGACCCTCTGAGTTCCTGGCCAACCTGTGCTACAACCAGTGAATTCCAAGGCTGGCCTATAAACTGAGTCCTTAGTTCAAAACTAAAAGCAAGTGCACTTCCCTCAAATACCTCAAACACAAGCCAACAAAACCATAAACAACTTGCAAAAGATAGTCCTACTTTCTATTAAAGGTTTTACCTATCCCAGAGCCTATTCTAGTTCTAACAGTTATTGTTAGAATAGTTTTAATAATTCTATTTTTCTTTCTCCTTAGGATGTCACATAAAACAAAGTCAGAACAAAATATCATATCAAACAGTAGGACACAGAAAATAGTCCAAGTGAGCTAAGGACAAGGAAATGCTACCTAAAAAAATCTGTGAGTTTAGGGAGCCTGTATGAGATACAACTTTTAAGTTACTTATCTCTATAGCCAATTAAAATCATCTCCCAAACAACAGACAAAGCAAAGCAGATTAATGAGTAAACCTCACTTTAAACATTAAATTTCTTGAACAAAATTATGCCCTCAACCTAGATGGTAAACAGCTCTGTTTTTAAATTATTTGCCAACCAAGAACTACTAGACAGTTCACAAATCAACTTAAAACAAAAGTAATTCAAAGCTAAAGTAAAATGGCAATACTAAGAAGAGGATGCCAAAACAGAGTGACAGTGAAGAGCTCAGGACCGATGAGCCACCCTGTCAGGTAGGAGTACCTTTTAAACTGAAACGTGAAAAATGCATGTACAAGAAAACATTCTGGAAGAAAGGTTCAAGAAGGGTTTACCGGGAAAAACGAGTCTCAGATTTGCAACATGGGAAGGCAGAGTAGTGACCTTTAAGACAAACACTGAGTTTCAACTAAGAAAGATATTTTAACTGCCTAATATCTTGGCTCAGAAGCAGGCAACTAACAAGCAAACAGCAATAAAAACAAAAGTACAACGTGTTCAGAAGGCCATGGGATGCTGAAGTCAGGCCACAGGCTGCTGCTTTGACCCACCCCAGCTATGCAGCAAAACTGACAGTTAAAGATGGTTCTCCCCAAGCCACTTCAGCCTTCCTTTTCTTGTCCAATAGCACTTAAAGCAGCTTCCACACTTATGGAAGCCAGCCAGCTGGGATAAAGTTTCCAGGTCAGTACCAGCTGATTTCTCCATGTTCTATGACTCAAATATGTAGTGTCTTGAGCAATAGGGTATCACTCAAGTTCTAGAAGTTATCCAGGAGCAATGACAATAACTTGTAATGTCTGGGGGGTTGGGGGGTGAGGTGTGTTTGTCTCTGGAACTTCCAACTTCAAAAGAAGAAAAACATTCCTGGCACTGGAGTTATTATGTTAGCCTCTAGTAGGTGTATTGTTGCCAATAACGGATAACTCTTTATGTATCTACACAGATACATTATATATATATATATAAACTCACAGAGATCAACCTGCTGCTACATCTGGAGTCCTGATTAAAGGCGTGTGCCACTACACAGGGGTATACATGTATTTTAAAAACTTCTACAGTTGTAGATTTCCATATGGCTTTTTGGGGAACAGAGGGATGAGATGGGGCGAGGGAGAGAGGGGAGAAAATGAATTATCTTTGAGAATTCAGTTCTTAGAACACTGGCTCTGGAAAATCAGGCAGCCTAGATGGCTTACAGTTCTTTTAAATGTTAAGCCTTCATAAAAACAAACAAACAAAAAAAAAATTGTAGATAGTTTTGCATTTGCAAAAACCTACTCTTTGACAAAGATAGCCTCAGTATGATGTGGCTGTCTTCAGAGAAATTCTCCATTCACTTTCAGAGGCTTTCAACACCCTGATATCAAAACCAGGACAGTTGACATTTGTTTTGGCCTAGATACAAATCTCCGTAGGTGTCAGTAAGTACATCACTCACACTCTTATAAGGACTGTGCACTGCCTCTTCCCTCTGTCTAGAATTCTTTTCCTTGGGTGATTTCATAGCTGCCTCTTTTACCTGTTTACTCCCTATTCGGTACGGCCTTCTCAGCAAGGCCCTATCCCTAGATCACCTACCTTAAAGCACAACTCAGACACTACATAGCACCCGTGGTCTTCCTATATACATACAGAGCTACTTCTTCATCTAGCTTATCACCTTTAGCTCTTCTATACTGGAAAATGAGAAAGATTAGAGCAAGAGCGTTTGGTATGCTTGATTCTGGCAGTGTCTCCTAAGCAGCATCTAGCATACAGAAAATATTTAATAAATATTTGTTGAAATGAATGAAAGACTGTGTAAGACAACTATCAATATGCTTGCAAAAATGCTAGAAAATTCTAAACATAACACTACTAACTAATTTGGGTCAATACTATCTAATACTCTGCATGAAGTCATGACTACCTCATTCAACAACAGTAAAAAAATGACACTGGATCATATTTATTTATTACTGGCAAGTGCAAGAGACAACTCAAGGAACCTGCCAAACTCTTAATATTAAATAACAGTCTCTGTGGGGAAAACAGGAAAATTCTTTCCATTTTATTCACAATCTCATTTTTGATTCTTTTTTTTTCCCCCTCTTGGTTGCCTGAAAAATGAAAAGGTTTTCCATTCAAAGAGCCCACTAATGGGACGTGCTGACCTCTGTCTAAGTCTTCACAGAACACTATCCCCACAGCCACAGACACTAAAATGTCTCTACGTCTACTCTACTCCAGTAAGTAGCTGCCATTTCCTTTAGCCATGTGTTTGAGAACATATTTTAGGTGGCAAATTACTGTGCAGGAGAGACATTTATAAAACCAACCATTTCTAAAATTAGCCATAATAGTGCTGAGAAGCATCAGAGACACCAGTTTAGACAGATCAACAATCAAATATAAAGGTACATAGCAAACACATGCCTGCTATTAGACATAAAGCAACCAAACAGAAATCAAAACCTGAAATTCTAACTTATTCTGACAAATGACAAATCCAGCCTGCACATAACAATCTTTGCTTTGTATCTTTGTTATTTCTTCTACTGGCTTCAATGTCCAAGGCTGAACATATTTAAAAGGAAGGTCAAAGCAGACACATAAGGTCAATTAATGTCAAGCCAGACAACCATGAAAGACTTTTCAGTGAAAAACGTAGATAGCAAAGCCAAAGCAGTCATAACTGGATGTCAGTGCTCAAGGCTCAGCCTCGAGAAGTCAGTCTGACTCTGCATTTTTCTTTCACTGGTTTGGTGGCTGTTCTCAGACAGAAGTGGGGGAAGTGAGCAAAGTACACACAGCAAGATCACAGTGGAAAGATCACAAAAGCCAGACAGGAAGGTGGGAGGTGAGGAGACTGGAGACTCTGGGCACCCGAGTGGCTGAGAGAGCTGAGGAAAGTGGATGGGAAGCGAGAAGCTCAACAGCTGTAAACAGAACGGTAATTCCAGATTTGTGAGCTGACAGCATCTCAATAACAGTATATCCACAATATGAGCAAGGTTGTTATAAAGACCTCACCCAGAGACCTTCGCACACAGAAGCATAAGTAAGACCCCAGGACGGGGGGCTCCTTCCATCTTCTCAAACCCAGATGTTGATCAGTGCCTTGTGTTAACAATAACTACTTGCTTGGATAGTTTTTAAAAGTATATTTCTGTTAAAAAAAAAAAAAAAAAGTTGAGGGACATCTAGATTCTGATCAACGTGAAATCTCAGACACCAGCAGACCGTGAGCCAGGGGCATGTGGGGTAACGTGTTTGCTGAGAAGGCATGCAGACCACAGTGTGGATCCTTGGCATTGTACAGGGTGTGGTCCTACACAACTGTAATCTCAGAGCTAGATCCTTGGAACTCGATGGTGCCCTAGCCCAACCAATCAGAGCTCCAGGTTCAGTGAGGACTATGTCTCCAAAACTAAGATGGAGAGCAATAAAAATAACACCAAATGGCCCACTTGCATAGCACACATGTGTCAGCCTATAGCACAGTACTTAGACACATCTGTTTATAATTTTAAAAACACACCACCACATTGCTTTAAAGGGCAGTTTTTCTCCATAAATTTTTCAGGTTGAAAGTTTATATAGAGATCAGTAGTTCAGTTTTCTTTTGTTCTTTTTAGCAAAAGTAAGTGAATCCCACAAAATGTTAAGTGTGTATGCATTCTCACCATGACTCAACATGACATGCATATGGAGATCAGAGGACAACTTAGAGGAATCTGTTCTCTCCTTCTACCAGAATGAAAATACAATGTAGACTAACTGACCCAAATTCTAAACAAATTCAAACACGACACTGGGGTGGCAGCGTATGTCCAGCACTCAGGAGGCAAGGCAGGCGTCTCTGAGTTCCAGGACAGCCAGGGCTACACAGAGAAACCCTGTCTCAATAAACAAAACAAAAATATTCAAACACACAAGTCATTGTAGGAAAAAAAATGAAGCTGTAAGCAAATAAAATTCCTCAGAAAAAAGCAAGACCAAAGTGGGAACATTAAAGAAATGATGGAAAACCAGGGCACAGTAAGCCACGAGCAGAGTAACTGAGTTGTTTCTAGCCTTTCTCATAAGCTGTGGAGAAGAACGCTTACTCACTTCCCAGGATGAAAAGAAGAAAAGAAAGCAGACTTAGGGCAGCGGACAGCTGAGAAGCTGCACACCATCTTCCCTGGCTTGGATAAGTTTATCTAAATAAAATGACAATTTTATTAAGTAACAATTTAAGTATACATACCTGAATCTGACTGTTAAACTCTCACCTACGTGAGTTCACAGCATAACATACTAAATAACCTAACACCTTCTTCTAAAAAGAATCACTAAATAATTCTAAAGGAAAAACTACTGGGAGCGTGCTGCATGCTTGACCACCTCACTACTGTCCTTAAGAACCTAGACGATAGCTGGGCGGTGGTGGTGCACGCCTTTAATCCCAGCACTTGGGAGGCAGAGGCAGGTGGATTTCTGAGTTTGAGGCCAGCCTGGTCTACAGAGTGAGTTCCAGGACAGCCAGGGCTACACAGAGAAACCCTGTCTCGAAAAAAACAACAAAAACAACAACAACAAAAAAGAACCTAGAAGATAGATAAACAAAAAAATATTTAAAATCACTTTGGAATGTGGCCAGTATCACTTTATCATACACAACCTGAAGACTATTTTTAATCTCCATACTGCTGTTGGCAGTTATCAGGAAATCACATTAATAGGCTCTGGTTAGTGGCATCTTGGCTAACTCTATCTGTACATGTCTTTATTTCAAAACCTTTCTATAAAGTATATGCAATCATTTAACAAGTAAGGCTAAAAAGAAAAATAACTTTCCTAGGAAAACACTCCATAATGTAAGAAAAATCTTGAAGAAAAATAGTCTATTGAACTTGAAGGCTTTCGATGAAATAAAACAGCCTTTCCCTACTCTCAGATATAAAGGGGATTTTTAGCCCAAAATGGGCAAAGAAAACAATGTGTTACAGGCACCCTGAAGGGAAAGATGAATATTTTATTCTCATTAACTTGCAAGGTTTGAGAAAATTCAAACACTGAGCAAACACTCTATAAATAGAGGAACAGAAAGCATGTCTCCTCTGAGTCTTTCGCTGAATCCATGGCTGTACAATCTACACCCTGTAGACATGGCAAATGAGATGAACCTGTCTAAGGGAAGCCTTCCATTTTCTCGGAACAAAAATTCCCATAACGCTTAATGAAGTTTAAAATGTCTCTTTAAATGTTAAGAACTTACCTTTCAGTAGTTCCTACTGTTTTCTGTGTCGGTATATGCGCTATACAAACTGTCAAAGAGCACACATTTGTCAACCGTTTCCATAAAAGAGACATGCCCCATCTGAACTCAGCTACCCATGTGAATACAATTACAGTTTACAGCTGTGCTGTGCTCACAGCCTGTGAAATTGCCATGTGATGACAGCACGAGCACTCACGGTATTCCCTTCATCCTTACCTGCGCTGGAGAACTAAAAGAAGGAAGGCATGGAGCACCAGCAATAGGTGCAGTAAGCAGAGGACAGAGTCGGAAAGGTTCCAAGCAAATTCAACTCCAGACATCAAATGCTCCCTAGGAAAGAGCCTCTGACAGCCCGTTAGTATTTATGAATCTCTTCTCTACAGAAAACAAGCAGGACATGATAGCAAACAATTGTGATCCTGAGGCAAGATAAAGATGGAGACAATGAAAGGGACACCGAGGGGAGAGCAGCCCCTCACCTCTCGTCTAACTGAAGTCTTTTATCTAAGAGGCAAAACCTTTGACACAGCTGTGAAGGCTACATATTCTTAGACAGTAATCCTTTTTAAAGAGGCATTTCAAATAAGAATGCCAAAATAGGGGCTGGAGAAATGGATCAGCGGTCAAGAGCAACTTGTAGCTCTTGCAGAGAAACTGGGTATAGTTCTCAGCACCCACATAGTGGATAACAACCGTTTCTAACTCCTGTTCCAGGGGATTCCACCCCTTTCGGTCTTTATGGGCATTGTACACATATGGTATGCCAACATGCATGCAGGCAAAATACTCATACACATAAAAGAAAAATAAATCTTAAGGAAAAAAGAAAAGAATGTTAAGGGATAAAGGTAAAGCAAGCATTTGCTGTTCTTCCAGAGGACCCACGTTTGACTCCCAGGACCAACGTCAGTTCTAACAGACCCAACATCTCTGGTCTCCTCGGCACCTGCACTCACACACTCACATGGAGATACACGTAATTAAAAGTAATAAAATAAATCTTTTTTTTTGGTTTTTTTTTTGGTTTTTTTTTTTTTGGTTTTTTCGAGACAGGGTTTCTCTGTGTAGCCTGGGCTGTCCTGGAACTCACTCTGTAGACCAGGCTGGCCTCGAACTCAGAAATCCGCCTGCCTCTGCCTCCCAAGTGCTGGGATTAAAGGCGTGCGCCACCACAGCCCGGCAAAATAAATCTTTCTTTAAAAATAAATAAAATTTCAACTAATTTTACCAAACAAATAAGAGCTTTATTTTAAAAAGTGTTACAATAACAAGAGATCATGTTTCGACCAAAGCATGCATATGAATGTTGAGTTTAACTTTCTTTCTGTCTCAGCTATGAAACTATATTTTCTGAGATTCTCACAAAGAGGATTACAAACCTTGTTTATAGTCAACTCTAAATTTTGTGACCTACACTCCTTTGACCTACGTTTTTAATCTTATCACCGTAACATACTGTCAGGCACACCTCAGAAATTCCTGTATCACTCCATGATCTCACTGACTGAAAAAGAAAAGAACGAGAAGGGGAATAATGGTCAGGAGGATGAACTGTCAGGAAGATGAGACACATGTACTGCACATGAGTACAGGCCAGCCTGAGCTGCACACTGAGTCTTCTTCAGAAGGCACCCAAATCACAGATATGGCTAAGACATTCAAATGGGGTTCTCCCATAATAAGCCCACACCCACACATGAGTGCTATCCTTTCTGAAGCACCCTCTGTTTTCCTTAAGGCCCATGCTTCTATATTAAAAGTCTTTCTTATCAAAGATATTAGTACATACCTGTCACTCTATCACTTGTGAGGTGGAAACAAGAAAATCAAAAGCTAATGAACATCTCTGGCTACACAGCAGGTTTGGGACCAACCTAGGCTACAGAACTTTCTAAGACCAACCTGTCTTAGAAAGAGAATAAACAAATGATAATAAATCCTAATAGATCCCGCCAATGCTTCATGCTCAGTTGTCCTAAAATTCTCTTCTTCAATGTGAAATACTTCAGCATCACCTCAGCAAAACTCTCTCAAAGGCCTCCTCAGTCCCTGCCTTTGCTGATAGTTCCAGCATTCAGAAGTCTAAGGCAGTTGTTTTAGTCAGGGTTCTCTAGAGTCATAGAACTTATGAAATGTCTCTATATACTAAGGGAATTCATTGTAATGACTTACAGTCCAACTAACCCAACAATGGGCAGCCCAAGAATCTAGTAGCTGCTCAGTCCCACCACAGTGAGGCTGGGTGTTTCAGCCAGTCTTCTATATGACCTGGAGTCCTGAAGAAGTGGGTTCCACAGATGTACTGGCAAGTAAGTGCAAGCAGTTAGTGAGCCTTCCTTCTTCCAGTGTCCTTACAAAGGCCTCCAGCAGAAGGTGTGGCCCAGATGAAAGGTGTGTTATCAACATCGGGATCTGGAAGTTGCTTTGTTCCAGGCTGACCTTGAACTCAGAGATCTGCTTGCCTCAGTCTTGTGGGATTAAAGGCATGTACTACCTTGCCTGGGCCTAAACTTTTCATGGCCACTATGCCTCAAGACCTCCAGTCAAAATACATGTCAGAAGCCTGTGTCTTCAAGCCTCAAGATCTGGATCACAGGTGTGCCCTCCATTTCTGGATTGTAGTTCATTCCAGATGTAATCAAGTTGACAACCAGGAATAGCCATCACGGCAGCAGAATACAGAGTGCAAAGCTAGCTTGGGCAACTCAGTTTATTAAAAACAACATTCCTTAAAGCCAAAAAGGATACAAATACTACAATACTAACACAGCTCAGAGGCAGAAGAAACATACTAAGTAATGCTGCTGAAAGAAAGAAACACACTTACACCAAAAATAAAGCAAAACAAGCAAGCAAGCAAACAAACAAACAGGAAACCAGGGATACAAGCCAGCAAAACACCTTAAAGCACAAGGCTCAGGACCCTGGGCAGGTCAGTGAGCTCTGAGTAATGGCTCTTCTGCTCAGCAACAGCAGCCCTCAGTCACACAGACAGGCAGACACAGTAAGAAAGGTGCTGCAGCCTGAGGGACAAACTGCAGTAGGAAGTCGACAGCCACCTGTGAGCAGCACACAGGACTGCTTCATATTATCACAATTTCTGTAAATCTAAAGCTACTCCAAAACTAAATAATAGTTTAAGAAGGGGGGGGGGAATCATCAAAGTAGAGATACTTTTATCCTGCTAAAATCATAGGCTATCTGGTTTGCTCAATTAACCAACAAGATAATGAATGCCTGGAGATGAACCATTAACATTTCAAGCTGTTAATTTTTAGTGTCTAAAACTTCTCATAATAAAATGCTTTTTAAAAAGAAAATACGAGCCAGTAATTGTTCTCTTAATATCACACTTACTACTTGTATTAAGATGGGCTCTTATGGATTTTGGTTTCTCAGGGTTGTGACATGAATACCATGGCTAAAATTAGTTCCTGGGGGAGACGTAAGCAATATCTATCCCTTCCTCCTAAGGTCCCAGATAACCAAGGCATGATCCCACCAACATTCACTCTTGAGAACCAGTGAGTTCGCTACAGAGCACAGCTGAGGTTACTAAGTGTGATAGCTCTCCCACTGCTGCAGAGATGGAGTCCCCTCCCTTACAATAGTTTGTAGCAATTAGAAACTCAGGTGACAGTCTCCTGACCGTCCCTACCCCTGTATGATGGGATGTAATAGTCAGTAAGTCCTGGTGGAATGATCGTTTTCAAGTCTGCACAGCTGCATTCCTTGACTCGGAGGGTAGCTAACTCTTGTCCATGGATTCTAGTCCATCTTATGATTGCATGTATCAACTATGTCTTCCTCACTACTCACCTTTCCACAGAAAGTCATGCAGATTTCATTGTACCTTTACAACTGTGTAGTTGAACAGATGAATACTCAGATGTGTGTGGAAGAGTGTGCACAGTGCAGTAGAAGGACTGTGCTGTGATGACCTCAGCCTCCTAAGCTCCAGGAATCTTCAAACAGGAAACCAGAAAACACACAGCATCTGGAAAAGCAATGTGGCACTCCCAGGGACTTTTGCAATACCTGGGATGAGTTTTTGGTTGTCACATTACAGTTGGCAAAGACCAGAGATACTATGTATTCCTCCCTATAGGGCACAAGTCAATCCTCAACAAGGTATCCCTTTCTAGTTGGTGATGCTAAAACTCTAAATGGCATTTTTCCAACTAAAAGATTGAACTGATTGGCTGAATGAACAAGTACAATCCTCAAGATTACATACTTGATGATTACCTTTATATAACACTCTTGATATGATGAAACTGTGCAGATGAAAGAAAGACTGGTGATTGCCAGAGGTTAGGGATACAGGGATCAGAGAATTCTTAAAGAGGCAAAGTGAGTGTGGAATCACTATAGCAACAGATCACTGTGTCTTAACTACATCAACACCAATACTGTAGCTACAATGTTCTGCTACAGTTTTACATAATAATACTGAGAACACAGTAAAGCATATATAGCCCCTCTCGTATTTCTTTTTTTTTTTTTTTTTTTTTTTTGGTTTTTGGAGACAAGGTTTCTCTGTGTAGCTCAGGCTGTCCTGGAACTCACTCTGTAGACCAGGCTGGCCTCGAACTCAGAAATCCTCCTGCCTCTGCCTCCCAAGTGCTGGGATTAAAGGCGTGCGCCACCACCGCCCGGCTCGTATTTCTTATAATTGCATGTGAGTCTACAAAACAAAATGCTTAATTAAAAAAAAATTGCATGAACACTTAGTTCCTAAAATGCAAGCATTTAAAAAGTCCCATCTATCTTCTCAGTAAGGAACTGCTAATGATTTTTGCATTGCCCTAAGAATTCTTGAACCTGTGTGTATGCAGGTTCACATTCTCCTGGCTCCCCTTCCCAGAAGACCCCTGACTAACACAGCAGCCTTTTAAAATATCATGAGTAGGTTCAGGGATTTGGTAAAATGAAGCAGATTACCCAAACATTTTTATTTTAGATTTATTTTTATTTTGTGTGTATTATATACACACACACACACACACACACACACACACACACACACACACACATGTGGGTGGGGTCTGCAGAGTCCAGAGGTGTCTGACCCACAGGCAGTTTCAAGTCACCAACATGGGTACTGGGAATTGAACTGGGTTTCTCTGCAAGAACACTACTTCCTCTTAATCACTGAGCCATGTTTCTAGCCTTACCTGAAAGACTTACAGGTCAATGAATTCTAAGGGCTTGAAGGCTAGAGGAAGTTTAATTGTAAGAAAACAAATTGGGCTCTGCAACTGGGAATAGACTTGTCGGAATGCACAGAAATAATGAACTGGACATGGTAGTTCACATTTACAACCCCAGCACTTGAGAAGCTACGGCAGGAAGACTGACAACAGTTCCAGTCAGCCTGGGCTACAAAGTGAGACCCTATTGGGAAGTGGGATGAAAATCACGAGCTAGTGTCTTTAAGCAATTCCACTACCTAGCTTAGGAAGGGAGACCTGACAGCTGTGTACAAAACAGTTTGGGATAGAAGGGAAAATGTTTAGAATCAAGGATCAGTGACAACAATCACAAGGAGAAGCCATCTTGGCTTGACCTTGGGCTGTGAAACTGAGTGGGAAAGGAAGGGCACAGACCAACTATCTATACTGGTCAGCATAAAGGGCATCACCTAAGGAAGAAGAGGCTATAGCACCAAACTTTCAAGTCTTGATGACCCAGAACAAGGGTCAGGGGTGAGCTGTTACATTCAAGATAGGGAGATGACTTCCCATCAGAATCCAAGCTTCACATAGAAACGTAAAAGATACATGGGAAACACAGAGGAAATTACATAAACCCCGGTGCAGAGCAGGCTTAAGTAACAAAGATAGAGGAGGTGCCGAGAGTGGATACTAAACTCTGGGACACTGTGAACGCTGGAGAAGAACCCAGGAAAGACCTCAGAATGGTTCTAAGGAATATCCAGAGGATGGCCAATATGAAAGGCCACAAAGGTTACTGGGGATCAAGCCAGATGAGTGTTTTAGATGTAGCTGTCAGATTCAGCAGTCAGTACAGAGGCTTTTCAAATACCAACTAGCAATTCAAACCTTACATATACATTCCAAAGAATGAAAGCAGAGAGACTATTTGCAAGGATTCTCTAGAGTAACAGAAATTATAGAATGAATTTCTCCATTACAGACGGGGGGGGAGGGATTTATTAGAGTGGTCCAGTTAGTCCAACAATGGTTGTCTACTGATGGAAAGTTCAAGAATCTAGTAGTTGCTCAGTTCACAAGGCTCCAAGTCTTAGCTGGTCTTCAGTATACACTGGAATCCTGAACAAATAGGCTCTAATGCCAATGAAGGAATGGATTTTGTAGTGCGGGTGAGAGCAAGCAAGCAGTGAGGGCCTCCTTATTCCATGTCATTTCTAACGGCTGCCAGCAGAAGGTGTGGCCCAGGTTAAAGGTGGGTCTTCCCACCCCAAAGATACAGATTAGAAACAACTCTTCTCACTTCAAATGACTTAATTAAGCAAAAATCTCTCACAGCTGTGCCCAGCCATTTTTGGGGTTTTAGTTAATTCCAGATGTAGTCAAGCTGACAACCAAGAATAGCCATCACAGAGACTCAGACAGATAGAGATGGATGAAAGGGAAGATCATGGATCCACTTAAAATGAAGTATCTAAACCAGGTAAATCAGCCGGGCGGTGGTGGCGCACGCCTTTAATCCAGCACTTGGGAGGCAGAGGCAGGCGGATTTCTGAGTTCGAGGCCAGCCTGGTCTACAGAGTGAGTTCCAGGACAGCCCAAGCTACACAGAGAAACCCTGTCTCGAAAAACCAAATAAAAAAATAAATAAATAAACCAGGTAAATCCATAGAGACTGCAGGAGCAGACAGAGCAGGGTCCCTGCCCTATATGTACGGTGTCTGTCCTGAGTGATAGTTTTGGAAACATGTATGTCTGCTGACTGTAAGACAACACTGTGAATGTACCTGACACCATTCAATTATACTATTAAAATAACATAATAAACTTCATGTTATGTATACTTTTTAAGAAAAATAGTAATATAAAATTGTGAAGAAAAACCGGCAAGCAGCAGCACAGAAATGTCAGAGATAAAACTGCAGGGCCATCACACGAAAAGTACAGAGGACTGTGTGCTGACGTTTCAGTTGCAGAACTCTGTGGCAGGCACACTCTGAGGTTAAGAAAGGCTTACTTCCTATTTTTTTTTTTTTTCTTAAAGCAGTATTTCAAATTAAAGAAGAAATTAAGTTTGAGGTAACTCTATTTTGTTGGGCGCACCGACTGGAAAGAGTCTCCAAGGATCTCATTTTACGTTTGAAGATAAGCAACCAACCAACATGACCATGGATGGCTCTCATAAAGTAAAAGGACTAGATCCACTCTCGGATGTGACAATGAAGCTAATCCATAGTAAGCATGCTAATATTCACCAAAGGGAAAGGTCTAACAGATAGGTGGAGGGTCTTTCTATTTTTATATTTAATGCACCAGTCTGGCGTGCATGGAAACCATACAAGGTAATTTCTTTAACAAGCATATTGCAAAGAAAAACAAACAAACATGCATCCTTTCTGTCTTCCAGCCTCCTGTAAGGACGCGGGTCTAAATCCTGACCTGCACAGACGAACTGTAATAACAGCAATAAAAATAACATTTTTTTTTCTGGTGAATCACAACACCGGCTGGAGGTTACGGCCTCCGAGAGCTCGGCCCCACGCGGTGCTCATCACTGCTGTTGAGGCCGGAAGCCACTCGGGCCTCCCAGGCCACGGAGCCTGCGACAGCAGCCGCGTCCCGTCAGGCCGCAGCCCACGCTCAGGCGCCGACGTAGGCCGCGCGCGGTCAAGCGCCGCGGGCCGGCTACTCACCGCGACACCCGCAGGCCGGGATGGCGGCGCTCCGGGGCACGGGCTGTGGCATCTTCGCTCCCGCCACAGCCCGGACCGAGCCGCACGAGCCGCGGCGCGCGACGCGGCCCACGACACGCAGCCTTGCGGAGCCGCGCTCCACGGCTCGCGTCACGGCACGCACGCCCCGCCTCCGGGGATGACGTCACCGCCCGCGGCTTGCGTCACGAGGTCCGGGCTCCTCCCCGCCCAGCGTGGAGCTCTGTCCCTATAGGACATTAGTGAAGTTCACTCCAGAGAGAAGCGTAGATGAGGGAAAGACGACTTTTTCATGGGACGAATGTGAGGGACTTTAGCAGATTCTAACAGAATGGTAAGGTTTGGGTAGTTGGTCCAGTAATGCTGCATTACATTGACAGATATCTAAATTAATCCTGTCATCTCAGTCTGCTATTCAGTCAAGACCTTTAAAAAAAAATTTTTTTTTTTTTAAAAACTGTGATGTCTGGTAGAAAAACAGGACATATGTAAGGAGAAAATTCTGCATCCCTTATTTCTAAGAAAACAGCATCTCCTGAACCGATAAATTGTCCTAGCTAGCATTAACCCAGGATATTTTCCTTCATTAATTGACTGTGGTGACTTGCTGTGTCCTACATGGGCTTATGTGTGGAGCTTGGTCCCCGCTGATGGTGCAATTGCCAAAGATTCCAGAAACTTTTTGGAGGTGGGGTCAATCTAGAGGAAGGAGGATGGGGGATGTCTCTTTGAGGGTCTTACCTGGTCCAATGTTCCAGGTCTCCTTCTGAGCTTCCTGCCCATCATGAAGTAAATAACCTATCCCGTATACTGCTGTCATTCTGATGTTCTGCCCACATGCAATGGCCAAGAAACCACCATGAACCAAAATAAATCTTTTCCCTTTGTCTAGACAGTGACACAAAATTAACTCATATGTGGTCCTGCCAAACACCTACTAGTATTGTCAGGCTGTAGAATGCTATGTGAGGTTACCTAGGTCTCTCCATAGAACTGAGGTCCTGATGACCCTTACCTGTGCCCTTCCATGGCCATTGCTCTCAGCTGAACAGTTGCTGCTCAGTGCCAAAGAGAGTATCTTCCATAGTTTCCATTCTTGTCCACGCAGCAATTGATCTTAACTGAAACTTCTGGTTATTGAAGGGATGGCTCTCTCTTGCAAGGGCAATAGTGCAGAGTGCATTTGTACACCACCACCATGTGTCTGTTACTTTTCTTGTATGTGTGACAATGTTCCTGACAAAAACTACTTAAGGGTTTATTTTGGTCACAGTTTGAGGGTACAGCTGCCACTGTGGTGGGTAAGCCATGGCAAGCAGAAGTCTAAGGCAGCTTGTGACAGTTCGTCCTCAGGAGGCTAAGAGAGGCTGACACTTATCAGCTTTTTTTTTTTTTTTTTTTTTTTTTTATTCCTGCTCCATATGCTATGGCCACCCACTTTCCAGGTAGGGTTCCCCTACTCAGCTAAACCTCTCAGGAAAACACAAAGACATGGCCAGAGTGGGGCAGTGGTGGCACACACCTTTTATCTCAGCACTGGGAAGGACAGCAGAGACAAGCAGATATCTGAGTTTGGGGCCAGCCTGCTCTATAGAGCTAGTTCCAGGACAGTCAAGGCTACACAGATTAACCTTGTCTCAAACAAACAAACAAACAACAAAAAACAAGACAAAACAAAAAAGACACACCCAAAATAGGAATGTTTCCTAGGTGATTCCAAATCCTGTCAAAGTGGTACTGAAGAGTAATCAATTCACCTCGTATCCTCAAATGTGTGAAGCTTACAAAATACAGGACAGCAGCGATGCATTCTGGATGCTCAGTTCTGATAGCAACCCCTCAGAAGCGCCACTGCAGTGATGGGGGAATGGGTAGATTGCTATACTTGGCAGTCCTATCAGGTGTCTCCTCCTTTTTTTTTTTTTTTTTTTTTGTCCTTTCAGTGTGTTTCTTCCAGAATTTTCTTTGTAGATTTTGTGAATTACTCCTCTTTGACCTTCTTAAACTCACCTTCACTAGGGTGAACCCTACAGCATTCTCCGAACCCCAAAGAAGTTCTCTAGGCATTGAGGAGTCTGTGGGCATGGCAGGCAGGGGGCTAGCTGCTTCTGTCCCAGTCCCTGCACAGCTGACAGCTGGTTACAGAAAAACAGGACATAACTGAAGGAGAATCGGGAAAGCTGTGGGTCACAGGCCAGAGGACAGAGGGCATCGATAGGAAAGTAGAAAGCAGCAAAAAGAGTGGCTCAGGGTAGAAAGGCCAATGGGAGCGCGTGGGGCACCTATCTGGAACACATGGGACCTGAGAAAACCAGCCAAGGTGACACGAACATCAGATACTTAGGAATCCAGCCAAGCCAGGAGGTAGCCCGACTCCACACTGGCTGCAAGAAGCTTGATCCAACTCAGCCACTGTACACCAATCATGGCTCTCTGAACTCTTTCATGAGGCAACTGTGTCAGCCCATCAGGCTGGTAGAAGCTCAGAGGGCAGAGAGCAGGTTCCTATGGACCATCCGAGTGAATTGGTCAACTAATCACAACCGATACACTTTATCCGGGTCAGTCATACACCAGCATCTGAACAGCGAGACAGTTTACTTCTCTACTGTTGAGGTCCTTGTGCCCAGAACTCCGGTGGTAGATGAGCAACAAAGGAAGAATTGTCACCAGAAGCGGAGAAAGGAACTCCCGAGAAAACGACCACTCTGATTGTATTTTTCATTGCATTTTACGTAATTGCATTATGTTTCAAATTGGTCCTGTGGTGCCGTATGTTGAAGAATTAGGGGACATTTTCACCCTTTACTACAAAAATGAATTCTTTTCTTTTCTCTGTGTGTTAAATGGCTCCAACTCTGGAAAGATATTTTCCAAATACCACTGGAATGACTTGCAACCCAGGCGTTTCCTTAATTCAACACGCTCACTAATATTTCCACAGGATACGTACATCAAAGAAGGTCTTTGAAGAAAAAAGTTTTCCTAAATGAAAACAAAGAGTCATTTTACTAAACAAAATAAATCGTTCGTGATGAAGGTGATGATAGCAAACAACAGGACATATTTTCATTATTGGAATAAAATGGCCCTTTCCTCTCGTGGTATAGCAGTTGTCTGTGAGATTAAAACCTTCGATCTTCCAGGAAAGCTTGGTAAGACATGAGATATTAAAAAGGAGTTGATATATTCTAACACAAGTTAACTAAAACCCAAGTGGCTGGGTTTACCTGTGAGGTACTTTTTAAAATACATCATTAAAAGTAGGGGGCCCATTTTTAATCTAGGTCTTTTGAGGCGGGAAGATCCACCTTTAATCTGGGCTATACCTTCTGCTGGCAGCCTGCATAAAGAATACAAAAGAAGGAAGCTTGAAACATTCTCTCTTTGCTCTTAATCTCTCTCTCTCTCTCTCTCTCTCTCTCTCTCTCCTCTCTCTGGCAAGAACATTCCTTCATTGCCATTAGAACCTATTTCTTCAGGATCCCAGCATATTCTGAATACCAGTTGAGATATCCAGCTTCATGGACCGAACAACTAGTAGATTCTTGGATCTTCTATTGTTAGACAGTCATTGTTGGATTAGCTGGATCACAACCTGTAAGCTATTCTAATTTATTTATAGATAGATAGATAGATAGATAGATAGATAGATAGATAGATAGATATACATAAATACATACAGATATCGTTGATATAGATATCAATGATATATATACCAATATATATAATGAATATATCTTTTGTTTGTTTGTTTGTTTTGTTTTTGAGACAGGGTTTCTCTGTATAGCTCTGGCTGTCCTAGAACTCACTCTGTACACCAGGCTGGACTCAAACTCAGAAATCTGCCTGCCTCTGCCTCCCAAGTGCTGGGATTAAAGGCATGCGCCACCACTGCCCAGCATGAATATATCTTTAGTCTATCTGTTCTATTCCTCCAGAGAACACTGATACACCAATGAATACAACCAGCTCTCTAGCCAACCCACCTTTTTTTTTTTTTTTCTTTTGAGAAACGATCTCATTGTGTAGCCCTGGCAGGTCTAGGACTCACTATGTAGACTGGCCTGGAACTCATAGAGATCTATCTTCCTCTGCCTCCTAAGTATTAATTTCAAAGGTTAATTTTGCTCACTTTTAATTGCATAGGAAAAGAATTCAGCATATACATTCTTAATTCACTATTATGCTTTACAGACGCACCAGCAGTGGTAGTTGAGTGTGTATCTATAACTTACGGGTTTGCAGTGCTGTACAGAACTAGAGCTCCTAAGTATATTGCATGTATCCATAATATCCCTTTTTCTTGTTTTTAAACTTTTGGTTTTTTTTTTTTTTTTTTTTTAAGACAAAGTTCTTATTCTGTAGCTTTGGCTGGCCTTGAACTCACACAGACCTGCCTCTGACACTTGTTTTATGTGTATGTGTCTTTGTAGAGGTATATAACCTGAGTGCAGGTGCCTACAGAGACCAGAAGTGGGGTTCGACCTCCTGGGCCTGGACTTAACAATAGCTGTGAACTACCTGGGTGTGGGTGCTGGGAACTGAACTCAGGTCGTCTTCTAGAGCAGTATATGCTCTTAATCTCTGGCCCATCTCATTCTCCTTGGCTTTTGAGACAAGAGTCTTACTGCATTGCCTTGGCTAGCTTGAACTTGTGCAATCCTTCTGCCTCAGCAGGAATTCTCTGAAAGCTCCATGATTATAAAATAAATCTCATTTTTACTCTCATAATTTAAAAGCTTGGATTATAGCAACTGCTGATTCGTTTTTTGTCACCTTGACACAAACTAGAGCCACCGGGGAAGGACTCCAGACAGGAATTGCCTCCATCAGATTGGCATTTGGAGCATTCTCTTGACTGCTAACTGTTATAGGAAGGTCCAGCCCACCGTGGTGGTGCCATCCCTGGGCATATGGTCCTGAGTTGTACAGGAAAACATGTTTAAGAAGCCACAGAGAGCAAAATAGTAAGCAGTTTTCCTCTGTAGTCGCTGCTTGAGTTCCTGCCTTGGCATCTCTGGATGATGGTCTGTGATGTGAAGTATAAGCAAAATAACTTTTCTCATCTAAGTTGCATTTGGTCAGTGTCTTATCGCAGCAGCAGGAGAGCAAACCAGGACAGAAACATAAGATAAAGACCAAGACACACTGTCAGAGACCCACTGTGCGTCTGTGTATAAGGAGGTTTACCCTTATTTCTTTAAGTATGGCACAGAGATGCACTTTTGGAGAATGCAAGGGCTTCACCATCGGGACAGACATAATCAAGGGCATAGCTTGCACAGAGAAATCTTTGACTGTTGGTAGAAAAGGAGTTCACACATGGGCACAAGACTTACGCCAGCCACTTCCAGGAAACCCTGCAGAAATCAGCTCCTGAGGCTGTAGTGGGAGGGAATGTTTTCTTTGACAATGGAGGGGAAGAACTCTGCAGTGCATAAATAGATCTAGTTGTGAGGGAAAGACTCTGCAGACTGATTTACTTCGGAGAACTTGAGATTTACTAAAACTAAAGCTTAAAAAAATTAGTTACAAAGACAACTGCTGAAGATTAAGCAGTTGAGAGCAGGCCCGGTGGTGACTGAGTGAGAGACTGAAGGCTCCACACACGAATGCAGTTTGTATGTGAAAGGTAGAAGAGTCTTGAGAACAGCCAGAACCTGCTCTCCCCAGTTAGAGGCATACTCACCTTGTATTCATCCAGCCAGACATGAGCCACTCGCAGTAAGTTCCTTGACAAGGCACTCTGGTTTATAGGCCTGCTTCGACTTGGTGTCTTACTGATATGTCCAACCCGAGAGCAAGGGAGTATGAAGAGCTGGCCTCCACACATCCAGATCTAGACAAGACCGGAACTGATTATTTTACTAGTAACTGGCAGCTGCTTGAGAACACATGAACACCACAGACACACACACACACACACACCACACACACACACACACACAGAGAGAGAGAGAGGAGAGAGAGAGAGAGAGAGAGAGAGAGAGAGAGAGAGAGAGAAAGCTAATATTTGGTTGGTTGGTTGTTTATCAAAACAGGTAGCCCATGTTAGCCCCAAATGCACTCTCTGAATTATGCGGAGCCTCTGATCCTCCTGCTTCTCCCTCCCCAGTGCTGAGATTACAGTGGTGCCACACCTCGATTGGATTATGGCAGGCTGGGGTTCAATACAGGGCTTTGTTCACACTAGGCACTCACACTACCCTTTGTTCACACTAGGCAGGTACTCACACTACCCTTTGTTCACACTAGGCAGGTACTCACACTACCCTTTGTTCATACCAGGCACTCACACTACCCTTTGTTCACACCAGGCACTCACACTACCCTTTGTTCACACTAGGCACACACACCAGTCCTGCCTCTAACACTTATTCCATTTATTTTATTTCATGTAATAAATTTAATACATTCACCAAAGTCTCATACTGTAGGTGCTGTGATCGTAGACTCCCCATTTACAAAGGAGAAAATTAACATACAGATTTATTAAGTAGTTAGCCCAGACCTCAGCTAAGCCCAGAAGCTAAAGCCCACCCCAGTCAGCCTCTGCTGAGTCACCCAGAGTGCATATGCAAAATAAGTGTTACTTTTTACACCGTTCCTCTCTGAGGTTCTTTGTTACATAGCTTAACAGATACTGAGATGATAGCAGACTAATTCTTAATATCTTTAGCAATTAAAATTCCGAGCAGACGAACCAAAAAGCGTAACCCATTGATTCAGTGGGTCGATGGTCCACACAGAGGAAAGGGTTGGAAATCTGCTTATGCCTCCATCATGTCAATGCATGAGAACTCTGTAGTAGAGAGATGGTTGTTTTCATAGCAGAGAATCCAACAGGCTTAGTGATGTTGACCAGGATTCCAGCTGGCATCTTATATCTAAAGAAGTAGTCTTAAACTGGATGGTGACGCCACACACCTTTAGTCCCAACATACGGGAAGCAAGTGGATCTCTGAGTTTGAGGCCATCCTGGTTTACAGAGCAAGTTCCAAGACAGCCAGGGCTATACAAAGAAACCCTGTCTCAAAAAAACCAAAAGAAAAACAAAAAGAGGTTCAGTCTTAGGGGTGAGGTTGAGAAACAGAATTCCTTATGCCACCACTGTCTAGCTTAAGTGGTCATTTTTAAGAGCAGAAGTCAAGGTGTCTCAGTGTTTGGGGTAGCACACCTTGGCAGTATGGAGGGATGCCAGGATGGAGTTCTGGTATTAGAAAATGAGTAAGCTAAGACTTCTTCAGGTGGTCAAGGTCCATTGGATGCCAATCAGGATTGTGAAGCCACAAAACTCTGAAGCTGGTTATGGGAGCCATCCAAGGGCTGGGTGTGAAGTACAGCTGCATGGGTATCTGTGAACCAACCAGTCCCCTCCCTGGTCTGTGGCAGCCACAGAACTCAGCCTTAACCGAAGCAAAAGGTGAGCACTGGCGGCTTCTCCCACACATGTCCGCTAGAACTGACAACAGTAGAGATGTGTTACCAGTGCCTCAAGACTGGAAACTGAGTCTGTGTGAGGCAGGAAGCAATGGCTTTGGAGCATAGAACTTGTGCTTTTGTAAACTTGGGAAGCAGTGTGTAAGTTCTCTGTCTTTGTTTTCTCATTAAAAGTAAGAGATAATGGATTGAGTTAATATCTGTAAAATGTTCCAGCAATGTGAGTTAGGTGTAAGAATCCACCCAACAAACCACACAAATTTAATCCTTTAAATCCCGAGATGGATGTAAAGCTACTTCAGGAGTCATCCCGACAAAAAGATGGCTCAGTTCCCTTCTAATATGACCACAGAGTACTCTGTCTCTCCACTGTGCTTATCAAAGGAAAATTAAATAACTGTACCCAAACAGAACGGAGGGCCATGACATCAGAAGTTACTTTTACACTGTGAACTACTGTATTCTAATGCTGTTCTCTGTCCTTGTGATTAATTTAGTTGTGAACTTGGCAGGATCTAAAATCTTGTAGGCATGTCTGTGGAGAGTGTCTAGATTGGATTCATTGAGGTAGGAAGACCCTTACTAACAGAGGGTAGCACTATTCCATGGACTGGGGCCCCAGACAGCACAGAAAACAGTGCGCTAATCTGTCTCTGCTCTCTGAGGATGGATGCAGAACGACCAGCCTGGACAAGTTCTTCCCCACCATGATAGACATGTGTTCATACTGCGAGCCCAAATAACCCCTCAAAGTTTTGGGGTGAGTTGAGGTCTGACAGTATGTGTTTCCTATTGGCTTGGTCTGAGATGTTAGTGATGCCTCATCTATCTACATGCGGAAGGGCTTGGGGCATTGCCCCTAAGTGACTGATGGCCACAAATCTCTACGGAGGTGGGGGGTGCGGCTATGTGACAGGGGCCTGGTGCTAAGAACAGGCGAAGCTCCTACCATCCCTTCAGGGTCTCCGGGGCTTCTAGCCTTAGCTCGACCTTACCAGGCCTCCTTTCACAGTCCACTGCCCCACAGGATTCCAAGTAGGAGCTTACAGGAGAAGACATTGTTGAGATATCTGTGTATATACAGCAAGTCTATGAAGTCTGGGCTGAAAAGGACTATAATGAATAAAATAGGGCTGGTGAAAGGGCTCAGTCACTAATGCACTTGCCACAAAAGCATGGGGATCTGGGCTCCATCCATAGAACACACTTAAAGAAGAACCTGGGTGGTTTTGGAGGATTCCTAGGACTCACTGGCCTTAGCTAACAAGCAAGTTCTAGCCCTAATGAGTAACTTTCTCAAAACGCAAGGCAGCTGAAACCTAAGGAATGATACCTGAGGTTGATCTCGGGTCTCTTCATGAACACAATGACTAAAATGTCCAGCTACCAGAAAGAAAGGAAATGGAAGGAAGAGAGGAAGGAAAGGGAAAGAGAAGAAGAAAAGAGAGAAAATGAAATACAAAACAGGAAAGGGGGGAATATAACTATCAAGACAATCAGAAGAGGACCCACGTATTTAAAATATCTTATTAGTTTTCTGCACCATGCATATGATCCTAACGAATGTTTTCCGGAGTCCTGCCGTGTGTCACCAGACAGTCCTGCATGTTCATGGAGAAAACACGTAATCATATGAAAGTCAGATTGCGCACTTGCTCAGGAAAGGGCTCTGCCCAGTAGGTACAAACTGGGTTCCATTGTCCACAACAAAATAAACCATCACCTCTCTGTGCGTACACACATAACTACACAGGGGAAACGAGGAAGTCTGACTTACTCTTAGCGAAAGTTCCACATTTTCTCCTCCCCAAAGATCCATGCTCTTGTCATACTGTCCGAGTTCATTAAAGTAATGTCTATTTATAGCAAAAATTCCTCCTGACATTGCAGGTGACCTGGAAAGGAGTTAAAAAGTAGTGAATAAATTTGAGAGAAATTGTGATCTCTGATTTTCCTAAAAACGTATGGAATGCTACTGTTGGCTCATCAGTCAAGAATACTTACTGCTCTTGCAGAGGACCTGATTGGTCCTCTGCACCCATGTCAGGCAGCTCACAGGCACTCGTGACTCGGGCTCCAGGGGATCTGGTGCCCTCTCTGGCCTCTGTGTTTCTTGTAGCCATCATCCCACTCTGTACTTCCAGGAGACCAACTCTTCAATTCCACTTGTGTGAGATGGTGTGGTGCCTGTCTGGCTGTGACTGGTTCATTTCAGTTACCATAATGGCCTTTAGGTTCATCCATGTTGTTTACAAATGGAGAGATGTCATCTTTTATTTGCTTAACATTATTCTCCTATGTATTCATGCACTACGTTTTCATTATCCAATCAACTGTAATAGACAGGTTGATTCATGGCTGGTTTTAGGGCTAGAGTAAGAATGCATGTACATATGTCTCTTCAACATCCTGGCTTCATTTCCTGTAGGCATGTTGTCGGTGATGGGATTGCTGGTCAGGGGTTCTTGCTGGGGTTGGAGGGTGTGCTGCACAGGCAGGGTCAGGTACTGAGGTGGGGCACAGCTTCTGCTGAAGGCCAAAGGCTAATTACCTCTAGTCTTTAACTCTCGCTTACTGTTCTGAGAGCCAGAAGCTGATAGCTTCTGGCAATTTAATCCTCTCTCACTAGCTATTCCAGGGCCAGAAGCAATTAACTCTCTTTTGCTCTCCTGAAGTCAAAAGCTGATGGATTCTTGCAACTGACTCCTGCTGATAGTGGCAGGCAGGGAATTAAGAAAAGAAATTTAGCTATTTGGTCTCTTTACTCTTTTACTCAGAGGGCCTCTTGCTGGTCAGGCAAGAAAGTTTTCTATGTAAGAAAAAAAATTACCTCATAGATAAAATGTTACACAAAAGAGGAGTTGCAGAAGGATGCTGACAGCAAGTTCAAAGCAGTGTTTCGTTCTATAAGCTCATTATAAGTTCAAAGCAACAGTTTCACATGGCCTTGCTTTGTCATAGCTTGATCACAAATCAGTTCCAAGTCTATTTCTCTTCTCAGTGCAATTGTGAAAGCTCATTATATTCCTTACTATGCAGCCTTTACTTACTATTCTGTGAGGAGAGAGCACATTCTATTCTTGATTCTAACTTAATTACAGCCTTCTGGCAAAACAACTAAAACCATCTCCTTAAAACTTTCCTCCTAAAATTATTTGAATCAAATCAGGAATTCTATAAAGTCATGAATTCATCTAAACAGCATTAATTCAGGAAAGTTCATCTTCATATTGACCTGCAGGAAATTTGTCCAATAGGGTGGGCTATCACCCAGGAAGTAACCCCAGCAGGCTATAGGCAGTGAGGGTCTCCCAGTGTCCACTCACACCAAGCCATGTATGGCAATGGCAAACACGAGAAAGCATATCAGTAGCAAGAAGCAGTCCTGGGATGAAGTCTCTGGGTTGTGCCTCCCCAGAGCTCACCCAACATAGCCACAGCTGTCTCCAGGGGCCATTTGCCCACTGCAGCTCTGCAGCATGGAGTCTGCCAGGTTATTCTAGTTTTAATTTTTGAAGAACCATGACACTATTTTCTAGTATCTATTTACATTCTTGTCCACAGAACACAGAGTAAGCTGGCATCTAATGGGACTTGGGTTTGCATCCTTTGATGAGGGGAGGGGTGCTTAGACATTTTCTCATACCACTAGCTGTACGGATTTTCTCTTGAAAGATGTGTATTCATGTCTTCTAACTGCTTTTTAATTGAACTTTCTCTTGCTGTTTGTTGGGTGCCTTATATATTCTGGATATTAATTCCTTATCAGACATGTATTTGCAAACATTTCCTCACATCCTGTGGGTCTTCTCTTCTCTTCGTTGACTGTTTCCTTTGCAGGAACTTTTTAGTTTGATGCAATCCCATCAAGCTTTACATTTACGGCCTGTGCTTTTCAGAGTTGTAGTCACAAAACCTTTGAGTAGCTGAATGTCATAAAGTATGTCCTCAACTAGTAGCATTAGACCGTTGGGTCTTCCATTTACATCAAATTTGTTTTGACTTTTTTTCCTGTGATAACTTAGGTTAGTTACTTGTTGCTGTGACAGAAGCAGTGTAACAAAGGTTTCTGCATCCTTGCACGACCTGGGTCCTGGAAACCTGAATAGGGTCAATGAAGAAAGGACAGACAGACACACAGATGCATTGACACAGAAAAGCTGGGATTGGGTAGCTTTGATGGAGTAGCCATGGCACTCTGCAAGCTCAATATGCTTGTTGTATACAGTTGGACAGTGAGGCAGGGTTAGTAGACACAGCTGAAAAACAGGCAGGCTTGGCTAATCTCACCCAGAACAGTCTTTATAGGGGAGTCTCTTCAGGCCTTAAACATGGGGTGGGGACTATGATAGACATTTCCTGCACACAGTCAATATTCACACTTGGACTTGAGGAGGGACTTTGTCATCCCTCTAAGCCTTGCTGGGGTGGGGGTGGAGTTACCACTTCCATGGCTGAGGCTTTTGAGTCTTTGAGAAAAATGTCCCATGTCAGCAGTACACACTCACTCAAGACTTTCATTTCATTTTCACTCCCTACAGGGAGAAGAGGTTCATTTTGAAGAATAGAGTTTATTGTGGTGAGAAGATCAAGGCAGAGGAAGCCTGAAGGAGCTAGTCACGCTATATCCACGTATCCGCAGTCTGCAAGCAGAGATTGATTGTTTCACTGAAACAAGGCCTCACTGGGCTAGCCTGGACCTCACAGAGATCTGCCTACCTCTGACTCCTAAGTGCTGCCAGTTAGAAGTCACCACAGTAATTTTGGAGGAAAATGATGAATGGGAGTTGTTTTGCTTTGTTCTATTTTAGCCTTTTAAGACATGGTTTCTCTGTGCAGCCCTAACTATCCTGGAAATCACCTGTAGACCAGGCTGACCTCGAACTCAGAGATCCACCTGCCTCTGGGCTCCCAAGGGCTGGTATTAGAGACTTGAGTCACCACTGTCAGACCCAGTGAATGGGGATTGTACCTTGGCCAATCTAGTAATCTGATGAGAATAAATAAGATGTCCAAGTACTGGTTTGCTTGAAGCTGTACCTTAAGGATTTGCTGATGCGTAGGACAAGAATATGGGAAGATGACAGGAATCTAGATTGATACTCGGGGGTCTCTACATGGCAGATGGAGTTGCTGTCCACAGAGATGGGAAGTCCTGGTTACACAGGAAACTTAACATTCAGGCCAATGTGAGGTGTGTGTTCAGTACCTCAATGGGAAGCCCAAGCAGGCAGCAGGCGCAATTGGATGTGTGAGCCTGGAGGTTTTTTTGAGGTTATGGATGGAGACATGAGTTTGGGAGTTTTATTAGTTGCTTTTCTCATTGCCTTGACAAAATGCCCAGCAAAAGCCACCCAAGAAAGGTTATTTCATCTCACAGATCCAAGAGGAGGAGTCACGTGACGGGAGCATGAGGCTATGTTCACGTTGCACCTTTATGATTAGAGGGGACGCTGGTGCTCACCTGGCTTTCTACCCAGTAAACGTTGTAAATATTCATAGTAAATATATTTAATATTAATTAATTTAATTTGTATGTACATATTTAATGTAATAGAGAAGGGAGGGTTGTTGTTTTTTTTTTTTTTTCGAGACAGGGTTTCTCTGTGTAGCCCTGGCTGTTCTGGAACTCACTCTGTAGATCAGGCTGGCCTCGGGCTCAGAAATCTACCTGCCTCTGCCTCCCAAGTGCTGGGATTAAAGGCGTGCACCACCACTGCCCGGCGAGAAGGGAGGTTTTAAAGCTTCACAGATGCAAAACAGAGTATGTGTGCAGGTGCTTGTGTGCTGGAGCATGTGTGTGTAAGAGCCAGGGAACAGCTCCTAGGGGTCAGTTCTTCCACCATGTAGGTCACAGGAATCTAATTTGGGTAATTGTCGGGCTTATTGGATGGTACTTTCTCTTCCCAAATCAGCTTCCTGCCCTCACAAATAAAAGTATTTAAAAAGCAATTGTGAGAGCTGTGTACAGTGTTCTGGGCATCTATCTGGAGGAGGGAAGAGTCTCGAGCATGTGAATAACACAAAAGATCTGCATGTTCCACTGGAGACAGAAATGGACCCTACTGACAGACAGACACTGATGACAGAGGGACACTGACGACAGAGGGACACTGATGACAGAGGGACACTAATGACAGACAGACACTGATGACAGAGGGACACTGACAACAGAGGGACATGGACGACAGAGGGACACTGATGACAGAGGGACACTAATGACAGACAGACCCTGATGACAAGGGTCTCTGATGACAAGCTCCCAAGCCTACATCTAAGTTAAAAATCAATATTAACTACTGCATGAGTCACGCATTAACAGTCAGTGTGAGGTAGGCAGAGGTAATGAGAAGACTAGGCTGAGTCCATGACAGACTTCAAATCAGCAGTTAAGGGGACTAGGCCTAAGAATTGGGCAAGTCCAACCAAGTCAATTATTAATAGAAAAAAAACAAAACAAAACAGGCTCCAGTCTTCAAGCCCCATAATGGTCCTGAAATGCCTAGAGATAGAGTAAAACAAAGCTCATCTACCCTGGAATTCTGGGCTTGAAATGAGCCGGCGAGCTCACTTGGTTGTCTCTGTATCTTGGTAACGGGAGACCCCAGCATACTGGACTTCTGCAGAATAACACATGCTTTGCATTTATCTAGTATTTGAGTCTGGGGTATCATTCTTAGGTGAAAATCATGGACCCTTACAGTAGAAAGAGGATCAAGGGCTCTGGTCCCTGGGCACTTCAAGGTGAAGCACCTGCAGAGCAGAGGGTAAGGGGAGGGGCCACAGCAAGGTGGGAGGGGCCAGGGGATGGGTGTGTGCAAAGGAAAGATGGCAGTCAGTGGATCAGACACAAAGGCACGAAGACTGAAACTGGACTTTGAGAAGGTCACATATTTTAGCCACAAGAGGTGACAAATTCTAACTGACATGAATTTAAAACACCAAAGTATCGTGTTCTTCTCAACCTAGGAAGCTACACCTAGAAACAATGGGGTAAAGATTATCCGTGAATTTGACAGAGATGTCCACACTTCTAACCATGGCAGTTTGCTCCTTGGTTATCAGAAATCTCCCTCCTGCAACTTAAAAAATAGATGCACCAGGCTAGGGAGCTGGCTTAGTCAATTGAAGTGCCTGCTTTGCAATCATGAGGACATAAATTTAATCCTCAGAACCCATCTAAAAAAAATATCTGGGCATGGTGGCATGCACTTGAAATCTCAGTGTTGAAGGTATGGAAACAGGCAGATTCCTGGAGTCTGATGGCCTAGCCATCCTAGTATACTTGGTGAGTTCCAGGTCAGTAAGGGATTCTGTCTCAAAAACCAGGGAAGACAGTTCCTGAGAAATGACACCTAAGATTGATCTCCACATGCACACAAAGATATGTGAGCATACTTCATGCAAACACACACACAAACACATACACGCACATACCACATGCAGTGGGCATTGGAAATCAAGGCAGCATTTACCAGCCATGGTAGCTTTCTGGATGAGGTAGAACACAAGGTGGAATGCCATTTGAACAGACTTAGCATCTACTAGATCTGATATTCAATATTTTAGGAAAAAAAATGGCAACCTGGGCATAGTGGCACACACCTTTCATCCCAGCACTCAAGAGACAGAGGCAAGCAGATCTCTGTGAGTTTGAAGCTAGCCTGGTGTGAGTGTTCCAGGACAGCCAGGGCTATGTAGAGAGACCCTGTCTCAGGGGGAGGAGGAGGGAGGAGGAGGAAGAGGAGGAAGAAGAGGAAAGAAAGGGGGAAAAGTAACAAAAGAAAATATTGATTTCTACTACAGTCCCCCCAAAAAGGAGAATCTTACCGGACAGGTTTACTTCGTCCTTCTGGGCCGTCCAACTCATATGAGAAAACATTGTCCCATCTGAAATTCAGACTCCAGTCAAAAGCTCCCCTTACAACAGGTGCGCTGTATAATCCAAGGTTAGCTCATCGATGACATCGACAACAGGGCACACCACCATGCTGTGATCCCTAGCAATGGCGTGTAGCAGGGGCTCCAGCCAGACTCTATTCACCTCACAGTGACTATCCAAGAACACCAGGATGTCCCCTGTGAAGGCAAGAGCAGACTAACATTGATCCTTGTCTGAGAGTCACTGTTGCTGTGATGAAAAGCATAACCAAAAGCAACTTGAGGAGGAAAGGGCTTATCTGGCTTACACTTCTACATCATCCATCACTGAAGGATGTCAGGACAGGAGATCAAACAGGACAGGAATCCGGATGCATGAGTACCGCTTCTGGCTTGTTCTCAGGGCTTGTCCAGCCTGATCTCTTATAGAACCCAGCCGAGAGGTGGTGCCATTCACAAGGGGCTAAGCTCTTTCACATCAATCCCTAATTAAGAAAATGTTCTAGGCTTGCCTAGAGCCCTCATGGGGGCATTTTCTCAGTTGAGGCTCCCTCCTCTCTAATGACTCCAGCTTTTGTCAAGTTGACAGAACTAGCCAGCACAGTCCCCTGGAGGGAAGGTATTCGACCCAAATGCAAGCTAGATGCAACGAGTGTTCACTGAATGTTTCCTACGTACTTCGTTCCTTATGCATTAAGAGAAATGGAGAATACATGTTTTATTATGTCCAAAAGGTGAGACTCCGTGTATGGTGGACATTCAGAGGAGACTTGAGAGCTGCAGGTTAGAGAATAGTTTGGAGAAATCTCCAGAGCAGTAGTAGAACTGAGAAGAGCTTTGGTTTTCAATGACCATTTCAGAAGGCCGGATATGTGGCTCGGTCATTAAATGCTCGCTTTACAGGCACGAGGCCAGTAAGTTCAATCCCTATCACCCACATTTAAAAACCAAAAATTATCTGGACTTGGCCGCCTGTTCTTACAGTCCTACACCTGAGGTATGCTAGTGAGCTAGCCTCACCTACTTGATGAGTTCCAGGCCGGTTAGTGAGAGACCCTGCCTCAAACCAAGCAGTAGCGATGGCACCCAAGAAATGATGCTGATGTCTGACCTTTAACTCTTTGTTTCAAGACACAAGAACCTGGAAATCTCAGAGGGTACCATTTGGGATAGGAGCATAAGGTGTGTCTGAAGAAAAGCGACAGAAGTGCCCTTGAGGGAGGGTGAGCAAGGAGGGACAGGAAATGACAGAGAACAGAGAGACGGAGAAAATGATCACGGTTGTTTAAATTCTTAGAAGCTTTGAAATATAGTTTTTCTTTTAACTCAAATTTGCCTCAAGCAAAATTTCTTTCCTTCTTTGTTCCTTTGTGATGAGGGGGGCTTATCTGCCTCACAGACAGGCACAACACATTGTGTTAGGGACAGGGTGGCAGGAAGAAGGGGGAAAGGGACAACCAGCCAACTGTGTCCTTTCAGAGAGCAGAGTGATAAACCCTCACAAATACCAAATTTCTAACTGTGGGGCTGTGGCTGGTGCGTGGGCATGGGTTCTGTTGGGCTAAGTTGGTGGTTCCCGTGTGTTTGCCAACCCAAAGGCCCACAGCTCAGAGGGCAGAAGTAAGGGAAGTTGACTGTGTTCTCTCCATGTTGCACTGGGCAGATGTTATGCTGGAGAAGCCGCAGGTATCTGCTCCGCTCAGGGCATGGGGAGAAAACAGTCTGAGACCCCACGGAAGCGGAGCTCTTGGGTTTGGAGTCCCCAGGCAGAGGCAGCTGGCCGAGACTGGCTAGTCTCAGCCCTTGGGCTCTCAGACACCACTGAGAGGTCACAGACAGGTTGTACAGGCTGGACCAACCCGTAGCCGAAAGGGATGAGGAGGAGAGACTCTCTTGGCTGGGTCTCAGCTGGCTCTGCTAGCTTGCTTGAGTTGGTGGGCTCTGTGGCTGGAATGCAGAGAGGTCCTCAGTGGGAGATTAGATGGCATCTGGGTAGTTGAAGACTTTCTCCACAGTTCCCCACGGTGGGCCCCAAAGAGGAGAGGTAGTCCATGGTCTTAAAACACTTATTGTCATGGCAGAAAGTGGATGAAGCTGTACCCTGTGTTCTCGGGGCGGGCCTGAGGTTAAATACCTTTTCAAGTAGGAGGAGGGTCTGGGAAGGAATCTTAATTGGCTACGCCCTCTGGCCTTTGGGTATCTCATGAATATGGAGATGTCTTAAGGCTCTGCGGCCTGTAGTCACGCCCAATGGCCAGAAACTTTGCTTTGGGAGGGGCTGTGGATGGCTGAAGCTAAGTGAACCAAACCAGGGCCCAGAAGCAAGGCTGAGTACCTACTGTCCCTTTAGGGTCTCCAGGGTTCGAGGCCTGCGACTTGACCAGGTACCCAGCTGCTTCTCACAGCCTACCACCCCACATCTAACAATAATACATTTATTCATAACCATCATACAATTAAGCTAATAAGTGTATATTAGTTATTTTGCTGTTGCTGTGATAAAACACCATAACCAAGGCAACTTGTAGAAGGAAATATTCTGTTGGGGCTTCCAGTTGGCTGTGTAAGCAAGCATGGTGCTGGGGCTGCTGCTGAGACAGCACATCCAGATCCACAGACAGGAAACAGAGGGCACACTGGTGACGGTGTGAGGCTCAAAGCCGTCCCCTCCCCTATCAAGGCCATGCCTCGTAATTCTTTCCAAACAGCCACCAACTGCAGACCAAATATTCACATTCTGAAACTAAAGGGGACAGCTCATCTAAACTACCACAAAATAATTCCATGTTTAAAGAGGGCTTTAAAGTTTAGAAAATTTTCACTCCAAACAAACAACCCCATAAATCTAGATTTTTTTTTTTTAAAGTGACTAAACAACATATAGACCAATTTTGCATAATTTCCTTAACTCAGGTAATTTGTTTTATGTCACTTTTTGGATTAAAAAAAAAAAAGAACAAAACTATATTATCCATTCTATGAATCCAGTAAAGCAAAAACGTAAGAAATAATGCAGAAAAAGGAAATTATAAATCAATTTTCTTTCGAATGTAGATGCAGTTAGCATGGGGGTGCCGAAAGAGGGTAAGGGGAAGATGTGAAGTGGATGGGTGCCAAGACATGAACGTCTACATGAGGGCATCTGGGGATTCCATGAGACTCAAAACTGGCCCCATCCTGCTATCAAGAGTTCCCTGTGAGTAAGCACCGCAGCCTGCCTGCCCCAGATTTGCTCTCCTTGCTCCTGCACAGATGTGAACTTCGGGTTTCCTGCTCAGTGTTAGATCGGGAGCTTCACCTCACAGATCCGCTGTACCCTCTGTGGCCCTCTCTAGATGGAGCCCTCCTCCCTCCTCTTGCAGCTTCCGGAGTGCAAGACAACCTGGAATGATAACTTTACTGACTCCTCGCATGTGGGCTACATCTCGCTGTGTGGAAGCCATTAACCCTTGCCAACACTTAACAGCAAGAGGCTCCCTGTGTCTTCAAGAAGGAAGGTTGCCAGCTGTTGGAGTCCCATTGCTGTCGATGGGTTGATGCTACAGCCTCCGTAATAAAGCTTTCTGGAAGGATCTTCCATGGAGCCTATCTTGATATCTTTTAAAATCCATCTCAAACTCCATTTTGGAGTCTCCTTACAGACACTCGGTGATGGGAATGATGCTATGGCCCTTGTAAAAGATTGCCTTCCATATGAAATGACATTTTGGAGGCAATGGAGGATCAAAGATTTAAACCTGCCGTGAGTGGAGGTCTCTAAGACTCCTCCTATGCAGGAAGGAAGAGTCACGGTGGTTGGTAGCTTGAATGTGAAATCTCTCTTCAGGCTTTCGTGTTTGGACACCTAGGCCCTGTTGGTGGCACAGTATGGGAAAGTTATGGAACTTTAGGAGGTGCTACCTTGCTGGGGAAAGTGAGGCCCTGGGGTTGCTCCCTGAGGCTTTATAGCTCATCCCACTTCCTGTTCATCCTTTGCTTCCTGACTGCAGACGCAATGTGCCCAATCCATCTTCCGCTCCTACCACCATGTCTTCCTTGCAAAGATAAGCTGTGTACCCTCATACGGTGAGCCACACGAACCCATTTCCTGCAGCAACAGAAGTAACTAGCACACTGGTTCTGAGCCTAAAAGAGCAGCCATACCTGAAGCACGGGAGGCGCCAATCATCCTTGATCTGATGAGACCCTCTCTCTTTTTGGTTCTTACTAATTTAATTTTTCCACGAAAAATTTCCAGATGATAGTCCAGTTTGTTTTTCAGATCATCTGAAAAAAAAAAAAAAAAAACAGGTGACACTTGGCAATTTATAAACTGCCATCTATAGAAAATCAAACCAATTTCTATGGACAATTTCTAAAAAAAAAAAAAAAACAACAAAAAAAACCCCACTAACTATTGCATATATCTTAATGTGTCTCTGGTTAGCTACAAGAAGAGTGGTTCACAAACTGTAAAATTTTTGTGTTTTGGTGACATATCTTTGTTTTACTGAGTCATTATTGAAATTCTGTAGAAAAAAATTATAGGTTATTAGGCTTTTAGTTTAACTTGGTTTTACTACACAAGTTGTACTGTGATCCACTTTGCTTCTAATTCTGCAGTGGCTTGAAGGTAAGCTATGAAACCAATTGAGTTCAAGAGCCCCTCCCCCACTCCTTCAAGCCAAAAAGGCCTGACTGGTGCTCTTGTCAGGTGTGTCTAGGAAAGACAGGCTTCAGCTCAAAGTTTGTTATACAATTCATGACAAAGACATTCTGAGTTAAAATGAGGAATACATTGATCCCGAGTTCCATTGGAACATAACACCCTGTATTCTGTGGTAGGGATGATTGGTCTGCCAGCACAGGTCTTGGCCATCAGAAGTGACGCTCTTGGTCTCTTTTTTTTTTTTTTTTTTTTTTTGTTTTTCGAGACAGGGTTTCTCTGTGTAGCCCTGGCTGTCCTGGAACTCACTCTGTAGACCAGGCTGGCCTCGAACTCAGAAATCCGCCTGCCTCTGCCTCCCAAGTGCTGGGATCAAAGGCGTGCGCCACCCCCCCCCAGCCCCTCTTAGTCTCTTATGAAGGGGACAAACATGCAAATAGTATAGATAAGCAGGTCAATAGAGATAATGGACTGAGTGTGTGTGGCCACCAGCCCCAAATGCACATATCAAAGCCACCAATGTGACAACATCTAGGAGTAGGGCCTTTGGAGGTATTAGATCATGAAGATGAAGTCCCTGAGAATGAACCCATAGGAAGAGGCTTAAGAGCTTGCTTGATCAAAGGAGGATGAAGAAAGCAGGAAAATGCCTTTACCAACAGCCCAGTCTGATTGGCACCTTGATGTCAGATCAGTGCTTGTCTAGCAAGCCACCTTATCAAACCGACAAGAGGCCACATATTTCCAGACACTTGGTGCTGTGCTGAAAGGTTGGCAGACATGGTCACTCCTGGAACTGTGTGCCCACTATAGGATTTCTGAACTGAGTAAGAAAGCTTCATTCTTCTGGCTAAGAAGTACACCCTGCACTCAACTTGAATGAGATTTCCTGCCCAGTAAGCTGCAGACATCTCAGCTGTACTGAGCAGATAAGGCATTGTGGGTGAAGGAAGAAGCACCCACCCATCTACAAGACTCAGGTGGTGATGACTCCTATGGAAATGTCACATGACAGGCACCTGGCCAGTGTCATATAACTTCCAAACAGCAGCATGAGCATGGGTATGCACAGAGCAACCTAGTCACTCTCACAGGGTGGCCAGTCTGGGATGTCACTCCCACAGGGTAGCCAGACTGGAAGGTATTTTCTTCTCAGTATATCTTTTTCCTTTCAAGTCCATCATGGACTAGCTCCACAATAGGTTAGGTGACTTTGCAGGCCTGAAATCATGACAGAGTTGGGGTCAATCTACACAATACTGACATCAGTATCCCGGCACTCCTGCTTGCCGAAAGTAAACAGACAACTAATGTAAAAGTCTAAGCCTGGGTAACTCGACTTATGTTCTGGTTCTCCTCTCTCTCTCTCTCTCTCTCTTCTCTCTTGCTCTCTCTTTTTGAACAGGGTTCTCAAGTAGCTCAGGTTGGCTTTGAACTTGCTTTATAGCCAAGGATAACCTTCTATCTTCCTGGTGCTGGGATTATAGGTATACAGCACCACACCCAGCTTATATAGAGCTGAGGATTGAATCCAAGGCTTTATGAGCTCAGCAAACACTCTACCAATGATGCTACATTCCCATCCTTAACTCCCCATCTTCTTGGGACTAAATTCCAAAAACGCCTTTCACAAGCAGCCCCCCCTTTAAATAATTCCAGCTTTATGCCTTTCCCTGCATCCTTCCAGCCCCACACTCATGCATAAACGTCACACAATGTAGAACTGTTCCATGCTCACCCCATTTTGTCTCATCTTGGACCTTTGGGGTGCCATTTCTTTCACTTAAAACCTATTTCCTCCCAGTTCATTTGGGAAACCCCAAATCATCTGTGCCTCTTCCATTTAGATGGCACTTTTTTCTGAAATAATCCCTAAAGCCAAGACTAGCCCCCTATGCTGACCCCATAGGCCCATCAGGACAGGGTCGGGGTCAGTCTTACCTACCACATGCAGTGAGTGCATCAGGGATAGCACTCCCCCTCAACACCCACCAAAACATCTGTATAAAACATACCAGTGCCAAGGCATGCATGGTGAGCACGCTCATGAATCCAGCACTTTGACGGTGGAGGCAAGAGGTTCAGGAGTTCAAGGTGAGGCTAGCCTGGACTACATGAGAGCAGACCCCAAACAAAAACAAATGTCAAGTATCAGTAGAGAATAATGCTTCCTTTCTTCCTTCCTTCCTTCCAGACAGACAGACAGACAGACAGTGTCTGCTCACCATATTCACTCATGTCATCCACCAGAATTATCTCCTCCAGCAGATGTTGTGGACTGAGGTTCATCACACTCGACACTGTACGGAGCAAGGTGTTAAATTCTTCATTATAGAAGCATATGATGACACTGGCAGTGGGTAGATTGGGTGGGTAGTATTTCTTCTGACATCTGCAAGAAAAATAGGGAGAAAATTCGTCATCCAAAGCCTCAAGTGTTCTGAGCCTTCTTCAAATGCCAGCTCTTACTTTTGCTTTCTTTACTTTGATGAACTAATTAGGACAGTACAATGACAGGACAGTTGAAAGTACAAAATTAACAAGCAAAATGTTCTTACATTAAAAAAAAAAAAAAACTATTTTAATTTATATGTATTTTACAAGTACCTGAAGAGGCCAGAAGAGGGCATCAGATGCCCTGGGGCTGAGTTAGAGGCAATTGTGAGCTGTCTGACATGGGTGCTGGGACTCAAACTCTGGTCCTCTGAAAGCAATAAGCACTCTTAATGACTGAGCCATCTCTCTAGCCTGTCCTTAAATTCTTTAATTTTTTAACCTTTATTTATTTTGTTTTGTGTGTGTGAAAGTGGGTACATGCCTGTGGTATGGTGGGCATGTGCGGTGGAAGTACAAGAGTTAGCTCCCTCCTTCCAGCATGTGGACTTCAGTCTCACATGGGGAGCAATATCAGCTGTGCAGATCCCATCTTGGTGGCCCAACTTAAATTCTGACGCTATACTCACACCTTGGAATTATTTTCCCCTTTATAATTACTTTCTTGATATTCCATTTTCATAATCTTAGGTCTACTTTAGAGATTACATAAAACAATGATTATAGCCATATATTGGGGTCTGTTATAAATAGTGGTAGTCTCAATTCATGGAAAGATAACTTCAAAGTAAATCCACTATAACTGTATTTCTTGCTTTGCTTTGGAGACTTGACCAAGAATTGTAGTAGAATTAGTGGACCACAAGTCCTCTAAGTACTGGCCAAATGTCAAATTATTTTTGTGTTTACACAAGTGAAAAGCAGAAGTTGAGATCTAGTATATTATTCTTTGGAACTAACCTCAGCAAAATAGAAGGGAGTATACTGTAAGGTACCCAGGTACCCCCAAAGACTAGTTATAGGAAGACAGCTGGGATCTCAAGGAATAATGGAGTGAGAGGGCTGAGGCTCTCTGGCCTGCTCTGTCACTGTGGCAACAGTGATTGGGGTGATTACTGACAGCATCTCCAGCCTACTCCCAGGTCGTGAACTCACTCAGTTCAGAACAGTGCATATAGTAACTATTCTACATAAGACTCAACCACCAACTGGCTTGTTTCTGTTTTCTAATGCCACAGAGTGGGAAACGTGATTGCTATCATCCTATCATTTGGGGTTTTGTTTTTGTTTTTTAAACATATCTAAGTATGTAGCCAAGGCTGGCTTGGAACTTGCTATGTTGTTGGCCAGGCTGGCCTTGAACTCACAGGGATCTGCCTGCCATTGCTTCCTGAGTGCTGAGATTAAAAGTGTGTAAAACTACACCTGTTCAGCACCCAGGGATAAATCAGAAGGATGCTCTTTCCCCGATCTACAGAAATTCCCAGGGAAAAACTCATTGGCTCATATTGATTCTGTGGCCACTCTGGAGGTAATTAAGGCCAGACGAGTGAGGTCAAATATAAAATCATAATTCTCATTGCAATTATGCAAACAGGAAATATTTCTCAGACAATTTCAGGATGAGGGGTGGGGAGAGAGTGCACTCAGGTGGACACTCCAAGAGCACAGCAATAGAGGCCGAGATAAACAAGTGGAATGGCGTCAAACAGAAATCCTTCTGCAACAAATTATCAACAATTCAACCAAACTCCATCCTTAGTCCAAGTTTGTTTTCCTTTATTATGAGTCAGTTACAGTGTTTCACTGTGTACAGATACTCTATCTCTTGAATGTGTCCAATCATGAATGATGTTTGTGTTGCACAATATCACAAAATATGGCAGTATGGCAGTCGTCTTTCCAGTGCCATGGAATGTGGCTTTACTGGAAAGTGCAGGTTTTCCTTAGCTTGGACAGTTTTCTCTTAGCTAATGAAAACTGATATTCTTTTTCCAGGAAAATATTGGAACCTAAATGATACTTAAAAGGTATCAACAAGCATAATCTGATGAACCTCAAGAACACTGTGCTAAGTGAAATAAGCCAGTCCTCCAATTTTTTTTTGTATGCTTTTGCTAATCTGAGACCTCTGGGGTAGTCAAATTCACAGACACTGAGTGTGGATTGGGGGTTGCTAGGGCTGGGGGAAAGCAGGGCTGTAAAGTTTCAGTTCAGGCAGTCCTGTGTTTTTTCACCACTGTGGCTGCTCTTAATTGTCTGCTAGAAAATCGCTAACATAGCAATTTTATGTGCATTTTACCTCAATTAACATTAACCCAGATAACTGAAGGCACAAGGAAAATGGAGCAGACTGTGAAGAAAAAGATAAGTAGATCTCCAAAGCACAGTCTGTCGGGAATTAATGCTTTGGACAGAAT
This sequence comes from Mastomys natalensis, assembly GCA_021653895.1. NCBI lineage: Eukaryota > Metazoa > Chordata > Mammalia > Rodentia > Muridae > Mastomys > Mastomys natalensis. The sequence continues at coordinate 332,301 of JAJTUV010001232.1, forward strand.
TGAGGTAGAAACCCCCAAGGGATTTATTTAGCTCCTCAAAACTTCAAGAACATATTCTGCTGATAAGTAAGGTGGTCTTTACACCATCATCAGAATCTTGACTTTGCCCAACTTAAAGACTTAAGAAGAGAATCCATACACTACAGGATCTCTCATATGCTAAGATTAAAGTCTGATTAGTGGGAGAACATACATTTTATCCCTGGAATCTGGCACCTCCCGCTGGATGCCCAGTCTTCTACTAATAATGACATTTAATCCATATTGCTGCAATCCTTGGATCAATTCTGGATCTGAAAAGTTGACCTTGTCTGCAAGAAAAGGACATTTGAGTCACATAAGTAAAGACTTAGTGCTGTCATGCAGATGCACATAACAAGAGCAACCATATCCTGAATTCTTCTGAAAGTTATTTTCTTGGCCTCTAAACTAACCCCAGATGATACAGTTAAAGGTGAAAGCCCAAATCATTTACATAAACCAAAGACTCTTTGGTTAAGTCTCATCATTAGTTTTAGACGAAAGAAAAACACCAAGCCCTGCATTAGTTACTTAGCCTGCTGATGTGCTAAACACTCCCACAGAAGCAACCTAAGTAATGAGGGTTCTTCTGACCTATGGTTCTAGAAGGCCATTATGGAGGGAAGACACTATGGCAAATGTATAAAGACTATAGATACTTTGTATCTGCAGTCAGCGAGGTAAAGAGCAAAGTGCTCACTCAACATGCTTGTTTCCTCATTCTTATGCAGTCTAGGAAATAGTATCACACACACTTATAACTATGTATATAACTAAACTATATATATAACTATATATATAACAACTATATATATAACATATAATAATATATATATATATATATATATATAAAAAACTACAAATATATACACATTACATAAGTATGTATGTACATACATACATACATACGATGCACACATGCATGTATGTATTCATGCATACATACATAAATGCCACAGAGGAGCTACAGAGGGCTCTGGCTGAAACGCAAGTAGTCACAGATAAAACACCATCAGCAAACTTCCAAGATAATAAAATCATTCTACCTAGCCCAAGAAAGAGCTGGGGAAAGGCAGCCTAACGACAAAGCAGAACAAACCTTTGCAATACTTGTCCCCAAGTCTTGTACTCTCATTACCACCAAGGAAGCAAACAGCAGCATCCTTGGATACCTGGTGGTAACAGTGGGACCGAGCAGAGCCTAATATTCCAAAGTCAGCAGCAGACAATGAGTGCTCTGCTCACTCTCCTGGGTGGTGTAGGGAGACTGGTCAGGGAGGAGTCCCAACCTTGTCTTGTGGAAGCAGGTGAAGCTGAGTCTGTCTGATGCAGAACTGTCTGCTGTCAGTAGAATGTTGAGCCTCCAACATGATAGCAAGATGGTCAGGGTGGAGCCAGAGAGACGTCCACTTCCCCTTGCCTCGCATGGCGTCCATTGGGAACCATGGCCACTTTCACAGCAATGGCTCAAACACGGCAGTGAACCATAATAGCTGATACTTTATTTCTCTCTGAACCTGGTGCTAGTGAAGACCAGTGGACAGTTGAGCCTTTCGACCCATGTCAAAGGGGCCCAGGAGGAGAGGAGAGACAGGACGAGCTGACACTGTGCCTAGTGACAAGCTTGTTAAAGTCTGTGCTCCATTTAAATGGAAACTAAAAAAGAGCTGAATTCTTTTTTTTTTTTTTTAAATGCTATTGATTCCTTCTGAATTTCACATCATGCAACTCAATCCCTCTCATCTCCCTGTTCCTGGCAACCTATCCCACAAAAGAAAACAAAAACCTTGTTGTGGAAGCTACAGTGTGTCACCATGTGTCCCATAGTATACCCTTTGTCCACATTTCTTTACTTGCAAATGTTCAATGCAATGAGTCAATCATTGGTCTGGTTCGAGGCCTCTGGCTTCTGCTACACTACCAATACTGGGTTCCTCACCAGGACTCCTCTGGGATACCCGGCTGTTACCCTGTGTCATGGAGATCCTGTAGCTTTGGATCTGCCATGTTACACACTCCAGCAGATCAGAGATGGAGTAGACGTTGGGTTGAGCCAACTCAAAGCCCTGGATCTCACTGTGAGCACAGGCGGTAGCTGAGTTGGTTAGCCTACCAGCTCTCCTGCACCCACACCATCAGGGCAATCTCTCCAGCACTGTCCAGGCTAGCTCACCCAAAGTCACGATTGGCAAGGGGCAGGTAGCTCTCCCATCCTCATGCCCTCAGGGTCACCAGGGCCAGCTCTACTGTGCTACCCAGTGAGGTGTGGAGCCTGCTCTCCCAAGTGCTGCAGCTGGTGAGGGACAGGGCTAGCTCTCCCACTCTTGTGACTGAATGTAAGGGAGATCTGGCTACAATATGTCACCCCACTGATCGCCAGGGTTAATTCATCTGGCTATCCTGCTTGCCTCATCCTTCCATGTGCATCCTTCTGGAAGCTATGACTTCCCCTGAATAGAGGAGAACTGGTCTTCAGTCAAGGGTACATGAGTAGATCCATTCACACCCCTGCTGGAACCTCCCAACAAACTCTCAATGGAGCTGATTTCTTATGCGATGCGTCTACTACAAGATAGTATGCACATACCACTGTAGGAGGTGGGATGGGGGGTGGGGGGGCTTCTTTCACAGAGTGGGCTGAACACACATACTTACCTATTCCTTCTAATAGAGGGCAGAAGGGACCAATAGGAACATTCTTGGATTCCGTTCTGTATGCCACACTTGTACTTAATATTGCTGAAGAGACTCAACACTGACGTGTTACTAGCTTAGCACGAACGTACCATTTATGGTCTGTTTGCTCTGAGATAATTCTGTGCTAGCCCAAATGCTCCTGGAGGAGTATAAGATTGATACCAGCACCAAATAACTACATCCATTGTTTACTCAAACTCAGGCACCCACAGAATTCATGTGTGCACATGCAGTGGGAGGGATTATAGAAGAGGTGACAATGAGAAACAGACATAAAATCTCAAAAATGTGGTCAACCACCTCAACCAGAATGCCAAGACTGTACTCCAAATAACTGACAGCTTCTGTCCCTTCCCCCCACATAATCCGTGGGCTCGAGATGTAACGGAAGACAGACCTTTAGACTATTAATCCTCCCCCCTCTCAGATCACTGGTTTCTGAATAAAGTGAAGTTTTAAGATTCAGATTTCGCCTTGGCTCACTGGCTTTTTTGAGTGACAGATACTGTAATCTGTCTTTTCTTATACTTGTACTACACCTTAGTGAAGGGGACCTACTTAGAGTCATGCTATGATACCTCTCAGTATCCTTAACGTCCAGGATGCAATAGAAAACGGCATGCCAAGAACCAGGAACATCCCAAATGGAATTTAAAGGGATAGCCAGGAGCATCCCAAATGGAATTTAAAGGGATAGCCACCAGATGCCAACATTGAGCTGAACCAGTTGGACCAAACTCACTAGGATGTTAAAGCCAGCACCACAGCAGCACCAGAAGCAGATAGAAAAGGGAGAGCTCAGCTAAGGGACAGGAGTTACAAAAATAACCTAAAGGAAGCTATAGGCGCCAATTGCCCTAAGTAGAGTTAAGGTAAGTAAGTAGCAGTTGAACTACACGGAGAACAAAGCCTGTGGACTTGAGGTCAAATCAACTGAATTAGTGTGAAATGAACCACAGAGGGGTGCACTACAAAGAACTATGGGAGTTACAAGAGTTACAGGAGGAGAAGAGAGAAACCAGGGAACAGGGATAGCGTGTGAGTGAGCTGGGTAAGATGCTGTAGAGGGGCCGCGGTGTCTTACTTCTAGAGCCCAGAACACAGATCTGACTTTTAAGGTTTTTTTTTTTTTGGGTTTTTTCGAGACAGGGTTTCTCTGTGTAGCCCAGGCTGTCCTGGAACTCACTCTGTAGACCAGGCTGGCCTCCCCAGCACTTAAAGTTTTTTTTTTTTTTAGCTCCACTGCCCCACAGTGTGGGGACTCACAGCAGAGGCTGGACTTGAACTCAGGAGAGACAGCCGCCTCGGACTCCTGAGCGCAGTGACTACAGCAGTATGCTACCACTGGCTGGCGACTTTTAAGCTTTTAATTATATCTTTACCGTTCTCTTCATCTTTGGGGGTGTATTTTGTTAGACCGGGTCATCCTGTGTAAGCATGGAGCACAAATCTTATAACAGTACTTGTGGGGGAGAGCAAATCCCAAGAGGATATTGCACAGACTATCTACAGACAGGTTAAACTGTGCAATACCAGAACTGCTGAACGACTGCACGCACCGGATGCTATCGTTGAGGTTGGTAGGTGGAAAAGGACCAGGGGTTGTATTTCTATTGCACCTGTTGAAATTCATTTTTATGGAAGACAGAAAGCTGCCTGAAGCAAATATAGCAAATTGCATAAAAATAAGAAATATAGGGGGTAAATGCATATGCATATACCCTTTTGAGTTATGGGTATGATATATCCATATATGAGGTATTTTATAGTTTGAAAGTTAAATTACCTCAAGGAGATCATTCTCTTATTCTTCTAAATACTGAATTTCTGATATGTTTTCTGTTGAAAGCAGTTAACAGAAACATCACGATTTGTCCTTGGATATAATTCCAATTTTCCAGGTTCATCTGCATCAGACTTACCATTAATAATATGGTCCGAGTGGTGGGCTTGCTGGTACCCATGCGTTCTGAATGACCTACTGCGTCCCTCCGTCTCCTTTTCCAGCGTGTCCTCTTGTTCAAGGTGCACAAGTAAAAGTAATGTAGTCATCCAGAGCCCGGTGGCCAGGAAGCCACAGAATAAACAATGAATTAGGATACTTTTCATTGTGGATTTCACATTTTTAAATTCCAATTTCCTAGGCAAGATCATTGTAAGAGAGCTGAATTAGACAATTCTTTTTTTTTTTTTTTTAAATTTTTCACTTGGATTAAATTCTGTTTTCAGTGCTTCAAAAACAATCATTTTGATACTTTTGAATACAAAAAGAAAATTTATCTCTTTTTCTGTCACAAAAACTCTTCACACATATATAAGATCAATACCCAGCTAAGTTAGTATGAAACAGACAGCATAATTTAAAGTCCTTGCCCTACCCCTTGAGCAAACAGTTTAACGAGAGGAGGAGGTAACATTAAGGAGAATTGTCATCCTTATCCATGCCCAACCTACTTGGAGAGAGTATAGACCTCTCAACCCTGACCAGACACAAGCCAGACTGAAATGCAAAAGCATGCACAGTCATGCTAAAGAGAGGAGTGAGGAGGGACCACTGTGTCCCACTGCTGAGGGGACAGTAAATGGATTCAGTGGTTTGGGTTCTAAGAAGTGAAGGCTGAATAGGAGTGCCTACCCTAACACACACACACATACACACACGCACACGCACACGTACAAACATCTCCAAAGTGACTTTGGCATTCACAGTCAGATACAACCAAAGCTTTTCTCAGCAGGATTACTAAAGTGGGGCTGTCCTTTCAGTGGTGAAATTAATCAACTGAAGCTGACAGCAGCAGGTTTTAAAACCATAATGATGAGCAGGAAGCAAGCAGAGGAGGCCAGGAACCTGGCTTCAGGAAGACCTGAGTTTGAATCCGAAGATTCACATAAAAAGTCAGACAGGGCAGCATTTGACTAAGGAAGGCAGGGGACAGATCCCTGAAGCTCACTAGTCAGCTAGCCTAGAACAATTACTGACCTTCAGATCTTGTGAGAGACCCTGTCTCAAAGATAAATCAAGGAAAGATATTCAGTATTCACCTCAGTCCTCAACACACATGTACTCATGTGCATGCACACCTCCCACATGGGTACACACATGCACTGCGTACATACACACACGGGTACACACATGCATGCACAGACACACACAAACGCACACGTGCACAAACAGGCTCAAGTGCGCACACACATTCACACACACCACCACACACACGTGCACACACTCACACATACACATGCACACACACACACACACACACACACACACGCATGCACACACGCATGCACACACATGCGCGCACACACACACAGAGAAGCAAGCAGAGCACAGTGTAATTTGCAGAACATGATGAGTAGTGCTCCTGATTATGGCTGCTCACCTGTGGTAGACGTGTGGGAAAACCTCAGCAAATGATGTGCAGAGTGTCCAGCCACTCCGGCTGCCAGGAGGAAAAGGCAGAGCCTGTTGAATTCTTAGTGCTGGCTCCTGAAAAGTTCTGCAGCATGTGTGGTAAAAATACTCAGACGGGCAGAGTCTGCTGAAGCACAGAGAGCGGTTGTGATACAGTTCCTTGAGAGATTTCTCTCAAAGGCGGAGGTCTGCATGCGTGTATTTGTATCCTTGCTTTGACTCAACTGTGAACACAAACAAAGCGGAACACTCTTGTGGGAGCAGACTGGGGCTGTGAATGCAAGTGCATTTGTGCTTTGTTTTGGTTTTTAAGACAAGGTCTCCTGTAGGCCAGGTTGACCTCAAACTAACTTACTAGCCTGGGATGACTTTGAGCTTATAATTTTTCTGCCTCTACCTCCTGAGTGCTGAAATTACAGGTATAGGTTAGCATGCCTGATTTGGGGAGCTACTGGGGGCCAAGCCTAGGGGTTTGTGTATGCTAGAAAAATACTAACTGAGCCATATCCACAGCCAAAACACATGAGATTTTCACACATACTTGCAAGACAAAGTTAATGGCCATGTGTCACAATTTGGAAGGAGAGAGGCGGTCACAGCTTGAGCGGGAAGTGAAAGGATCATGAAGCAGAAACTGGCTGAGGGCTAAGAGAGAGCCAGGCCTTGGCAGGGCCACACGCATAATCAGAAGAGTGTCTCTCTTCACTCCCAGAGCCCAGAAAAGCTCAGTCAGGATAAGATTGAGAACTGCTATTCTAGCGCTTTCCACAAATGCTAGTATCTCTGCAGATACCTTGAAGATGGCCTCATGGCCAAAGCTGCTCCGACACTCAGACTGTCTGTAGTTTGTTTGTCCTGCTTTTTCGTTGGAATGGTTTAGTTTAGTGCTGATATGGATTAGATCATGAGTCTCCAGAATTATGTCCAAAGCATCAACCACCAACATAATCATACTTGTGAGTGAGTCTTTAGGGAGGTGACGAAGGATAACCAAGCTCCAGGTTAAGCCTGATCCTGTAGAGCTGACACCTTATGAGAGAGTTGGGAACAATGCACAGAGAAAAAGGGCACATGACGTTTTATGGAAAGGGACCACAGGTGAGTCAAGGAAAGAGGCTTTAAGTGGAAGTCACCCTGTCAACATCTTGACCTTGTACTTGTAGCTGTGAGAAAATAAATTCCTACTGTTAGCCAGCCACTCTGTGATGTTTTGTTCCACTTGGCCACATACACTGATATAGATGCCAAAGATCGACCAGGACATTTGAGCAAAACCTCCAGAAAGGGGAAAAAAAAATGTGTGGAGAGCCACAAAAGAGGAACAACCCATAACTTGCAAAATACTGAAACTGAAAAATCAAGGCTACCACAGTTCAAGAACCAAAGAAAGGACGCCGAAGAACAGAAAGGCACGTTGAAATTTAAAGTATGTCTGCCACAGCAAAATCAGTAGAGGACTGGAAAATAGAAGGGACTTTTCTGGAAAGCACAGCAAAATGACAGTGTGAGGGGTGACCTCGGAGAAAGTGGGGCATTCTTCCAGGACCATCTAACTAGCAGTGAACACCAGAAAGCCATAAGAGAAATGGAGAGTGTCAGAGCAGCAAAGGGGACTTCCCATGAGAGCTGACACTTACACAGGAGGACACTAAATACCTCAGTGGCAACCCCAAATTCAGAAAGATTACAGAGAAATGACTACACATTCTAAATTGGTTGATATCGAACCTAGTTTTCTACAGCTTGTCAAAATCTAAATAAGCTCCAGGGCAGAATAAACACATTTTCCTCAGAAAAGCATGTTCTCCTCCTCTTTTTCCTCCTCCTCCTGCAGTGAGGACACCAACAAGGCAGACAGCAAAAGGAGGACATAAACGCACACACACACACACACACACACACACACACGCATGTGCACTCCTGCGCACGAACAGACATACTTGCAGGTATAAATACTACAAATCTAGATTTGCAGCCATTGACTTTGCTATAACATGTGAGACTTGGGGTGGGGAGATAGGTCAGCTGGTAGAGCACTTGCTGTTCAAGGCTGAGTTTGAATCCTCAGAACATATATAAAGTTGGGCACTGTACTGCACACATTTAAACTCAGTGCCCCTGGGAAGAGATGGGAGACAGCAACAGGAGAGAAAGCTCAGCTATGCCAACATACACAGTGGTGGACAACAGAAAGACTGTATCAAATAAGGTTGAGGGCAAGGACCAACATCTCACATAGCCCTCTGACCTTCATAAATCTTCCACAACATGTGTTCCTGCATCCATAAACTCCCTCCATGCCCTCTCATGCTTTAGAGCTAGGGAGATGACTTATTGGGTAAGTGCTTGCTTTGCAGGCTCAAGGCCTCAAGCTCCACCCCTCGCACCTACATAAAAGCAAAATAAAACAGAAAAAAAAAAAAAAGAAGAAGAAGAAGAAGAAGAAGAAGAAGAAGAAGAAGAAAAGAAGAAGAAGAAAGAAGAAGAAGAAGAAAAAAAAGCCAGGTACATCAGGCTGGAGAGTAGTTGGCCCAGCCATTAGGAGCAGGTGCTCTGAACCTGCGTTTGGTCCCGGCGGCACCCATACAACAGCTGTCTTCTGTAGTCCCAGTTCCAGGGTCTGACGCCCTCTTCTGGTCTCTTAGCGTACTAGACATAATTAAAGTTCACATGTGCAGGCAAAACACTCACACACATAAAATGGATCTTAAAAAAGACAAAGAAAAACCGGGCAGTGGTGGTGCACGCCTTTAATCTCAGCACTTGGGAGGCAGAGGCAGGTGGATTTCTGAGTTCGAGGCCAGCCTGGTCTACAGAGTGAGTTCCAGGACAGCCAGGGCTATACAGAGAAACCCTGTCTCAAAAAAAAAAAAAGACAAAGAAAGATGGAAGGAAGGAAAGAGAGAAAGAGAGAAAGACAGAGAGAGCACAAAGGCTGAGTGCAGCACACACTTGTAATACCACTGTCCTGGAGAGTTGGAGACAGAAGGATCTCTGGAGCATGTCAGTCAGTCCGTCTAGCTTTAGGTTCGGTGAGCCTTGTCTTGCAACAAAGGCAGCTCCACTCAAGCTTGTGCAAGCAGCTATAGTTGAATTCAGTAGGTGACACAGACAGAAGAGATTTGCAAGGACTGAGGCTTTTACAAAGAACAAGGCAGGAAGGGAGGATGAGGGGGCTAACAGGAGTGAAAATAACTAAAATTTATTGTGATACACAGAACTGTCAAAGAACTCGAGTGTATGTGCGTGTGCATGCGTGCGTGCACGCATGTGTGTGTGTGTGTGTGTAGTGAAACTTTCCCTAACCAATGATTATAAAATGCTTTGTCAGTGTACCTTACCTTTAATTATTATTATTGATTAGCTGATTTTGGTTTTTTTTTTTTGAGACAGTGTTTCTTTGTGTAGCCCTGGCTGTCCTGAAACTCACTTTGTAGACCAGGCTGGCCTCGAACTCAAGAGATCTGCCTGCCTCTGCCTCCTTAGTGCTGGGATTAACTGCCTGGCTATCAGCTGGTGGGAACACCCGCCTTAAATATGAGTGATGCCATTCCAGGGGCTGGAGTCCCAGGTGAATGGAGCGGAGAAAGCCCTGAGCACCAGAGTTCACTCTACTTCTTGGCTCTGAACCCATGTGATCAGCCGCCTCCCTCTCCTGCCACGGCGCTTCTGTGCTTTCCCCATCACCGTGAAATCCATCCCCTCAAACTGTAAGCTCAAACAAACTCTCACTCCTTTAAAAAAATTTAAAAGTATGATGAAGTGATTGATTGAGACGTCGATGTGAAAATCCGTGTGGGCACACGTCCTTCCCGCATAAGCGTGACAAGTTAGAATCGGGAGAGAGTGAGCTTGCATTTGATCAATGCTGAAAACAACATTTTGTAATGCTGTATCTTCCCAATACTGCTCTCCAGACAGGACCTGTAACCTCATACCTCAAAGGCCTTCCCTCCTTTTTAAATGTTAAGAGCACACACGAGTATGTCACAGATTCCCCCTTTCAAGGAGCTGTAGCCTACACCGTATCTTTCTTCCAGAAGTGAGGCATAGCCAGACTGTTCTTGTCATAAATCAGTCTTGGTACTGCTCTGCTCTGCAGAGTCCACATTAGCCCATGTCCAGCAGATCACTGCTCACGTTGGTCTAGGTGCCTAGACTTCCTGAGTCTCTAACTCTGGCCTAGTTCCTTACCTGTCAATGAGGCTGCCACTCTGGCAGCTTTGAAAGTTATTTGACAACCAGAGTCATAAGTGAAATCAGGTCTGTGAATGCTGAAATGATGTAATTTTCTAGGTGGTGTTAGATCATGCCTTACAGAGCAGAATGTTCAACAGGCCACTACAGGCTGACTCTCAGAGCCCAGTGACATCACACAGGACATTGTTGGCCCACTGAGGCCTCTGTTTGGAAGCCTAGCAAGCAGTTAGAACCCAGGATGCTAGAATTCAAAGGAGCCTAGCATAACTACTGTCTGAATGTCATTCCTCCTCAGCTAAAGAAACAGGAAGTCTCATGAGAGTCAAGGGCAAAACCCAGGCTTGGCCTAATGTTTAGCTCTTGTGAAATAAGATTTAAAAAAAAAAACAAAAAAAAAAAACAGCTGTCAGAATACCTCAAGAAACTGAAATATGAGACCAAGGTCTGCCTGAACGCCTTTAATTTTTACTTTCTAATCTATTGCTCAACATTTCAATGGCAGTACACAAGATCAGCCAAGGACTTGTTAGATTCCTTCTGTGAGAGTCAGAGAAGATCAGACCCCCTACCCCTGGAGGCTTGGAACCACACCCTGTATCAGTTCAAAGGAGGAAGTGGTAAGCCGGGGCTCTTCTAGACCCTTCCCTGGAGCATGCATTAAGGCATGGACAATCCCTAGCATAAATTTGGTTTCTCATTTGTTCAGGCTAGATGGGAAGGTGTTTCTTTGTCATTTATCAATGATATTAACACAGAAAATGTTTGATTGGGCTGGGGAGATGGCTCATTGGGAAAACTCCTTGCCACACAAGCATAAGGATCTGAGTTTGGAACCCTAGCATGTACATAATAGCTGTTCATGGTAGTGCATGCCTGAGACCCTAGCCAGGGAAAGGCAGAGACGGGAGAATCCCTGGAACTTGCTAGCCAGACAGTCTAGCTCAATTAGTAAGCTTCAGGTTCAGTGAGAGACCTTGCCTCAAAAACAAAACAAAACCAAAAGCCAGTGAAGAAAGACGCCACACACCAAACTTCATATACACATTCATGTACATGTGCACCCATCCCTGCCTATACACACACACACACACACACACACACACACACACACACACACACAAGTTTTCCTAGCACAAAAGACTTCGAGTTTGATCCCTGGCAATGAACACAAAAACAAACAAACAAACAAAAAACCCCCACCATTTTCTCAGCATCTACGAACTGGGGTTAATGCAAAGCCCATCAAGAGTGGAACGGGTAGAGTTTGCCGCGGTTGGTGGAACGCCTGTCTAACAAGCATGGAGCCCTGTTTCCAGTCCAGCAACACATAATCCAGGCACGGTGGACGGGCTTGCAATCCCAACAGGGGTAGAGGCAGGAGGATCAGAAACTCATGTTGACTACATAGACGACTGAGAGACCCTGCCACAGAAGAGTAAAAGGAGTGGCGTGGATAATCACACTGCTCACACGTTAGGCTATGTAGCAGCAGCGGGAGGGGGTGAGCTGTGGGCATGCGCGTGGCACCTCAGACACCGAAGCAACACTCAGGGTGCATGATGCTATCGCCATGACACTGAAGAAGATGCCAAACTGGTCTGCAGTGAGAGCAGTCAGAGGGAGAGACAGGCACTGGGTACTGTGTGGGGCCAGGGCTGGGCTGTTGGGGCTACTCTTTGTGAGCCTAGGTAACTAGATAGATATTCATGGGCTGCTCACTAAAGGTTTTCACACTTCAGAGATTCTCAAAGAGTTAATGAGGAAAAGTCCTCCTAGGTTATGGTTTGGTTTAATAAGTAAAGTCTTTCCGAGAAAGGGTGAGGCACTGAACTAGTTCAAGGACAATAGATGGGCGTTTGTGTTGAGAGAAACTCATGCGCCATTAAACTCACCCTCAGAAGCAGAGAAGTAGGGTATGTTCACTAAAGTCACAAAAACGTGGCTAATTTCATCAGATCAGAAAGAATCTCCATAAGAAGTCTTGGGCCAAAGACATGGCTCAGTTGGTAAAGTGCAGGCCCTGCAGGCGTGAAGAACTGTGTTCAGAGCCCATGAACCCACGTACAAAGCTGAGATGCTGGCACATACCTGTGACTCCACCAGTAGGACCAGCAGAGGGGGCAGGGAGCAGAAGCAGCAGCCACTTGAAGTTCATTGGCCAGCCAGCCTATCCAAGTTGGTGAGCTTCTGCTTCAGTGAGTGACCTTGTCTCCAAAATGACTGGTGAGGAGCAGTTAAGGAAGGAAAACCAGTGCCAACTCTAGCTGCCATACGCATGCATGTGTACTCATACTCACAAGTCCACACGACTACACTAGGAAGTACATAAACCACACACACAACACAGCATCTACACACACCAAAACACCCTGTAGCAGTCGATCTACCCTCAGGCTCTGTGGATTCCCCATCTCTGAATGATGAATCATACAATATATGGCATTTTGTGTCTACCTGCTTTCACTCACTTACTTTTTAGAAACTGTCTGCTTGTTGTTGGCATGTGCCACAATGTTCTCCTGGAGGAAAGAGGACAACTCTCAGGAGTCAGTTCTTTTCTTCTACCATGTGGGTCCCGGGGATTAAAGTCAGGTGGTCAGGCTTGGTGGCTGTTACAATTTTGCCTACCTCCTGAGTCATCTCACTGGCCCATCTTAATGTGTTCAAAGTTAATCCATGTTGCAGCATAAATCAGTACCTCACTCCTTTTCATGACTGAATATATTACATAAAAATGCTACAATGTAGCCGTCAGTTGTTCAGTTGGTAAGTATTTAGATCGCTTGTGTTTTGACCTTAAAAATAATGCTGCTGTGACATTTCATGCATTGTTTTCTGGTGGATATGTGTTTTCAGTTCTTTTGAGTATATACAATGAGAAAAAAATCACATGTGGTAATGCTGGTTAATTCTCTTCCCTTCCTCCCTCCTCCCTCCCTCCCTCTCTCTCTTTCTCTTTCTGTTTTTTTGAGACAGAGTTTCTTTGTGTGGCCCTGGCAACACAAATCCACCTGCCTCTGCCTCCAGTGGGCCACCACTGCCTGGTGTGGTTTAATTTCTTGAGAGGAAACTAATTTATTAACAATCCTTCCTTAAGCTTGCCTGCATGTTTCAGACTTTGACTCGCCTGTTCCTACCACTGCACGCAGGCCAGATTCCTGTGTGTAATATGTGTGTGTGTGTATTTCATATATACTGTTTGGACCATAGTTCTCAGAACCACAAATGCATATATCTGTGCAACTTTCCTTTTAAAAATAAATATAGAGCCCCGAAAGTTCCCACGTGCTTTTTTTTTTTTTTCAATCATCTTTACAGATTTTCTCCATGAACTGTGTTGTCTGTGGTGGCATATCTGAATAGAGGCATGAGACATGCAGCATTTTGTGGGAACTTTCTTTCCTTCAGCATTTTTCTGAGGTTTACTCTTGTTTTATATATCAGTCAGTTGTTTTGTTGGTGGACGCCACGTTAAGGCTGCCTCAATAAGACACCAAACTCAATGGTCAAAGCACACGAACTTATTGCTCTGTTATTTCCAGCACCAGAAACCCAGGATCAAGCTGTTGCCAGATTTGGTTCACCTGAGATCTGTCTCCATCCTTATCTTTAAAAAGTAACCTGTCTTTAACCCATTATTTTTTGTTCATCCTCCCTGCCCCATCTTATGAAGAAAGTACTTTTGAAATAAACAACGTGTTTTGTTTTTGTTTGATGCTTCTTTCTTTGGCCCTTTTCTTGTCTGTAAAACCAACCTCCTTCACTCAGCCCACGGGGACACCTGTGTTTGTGGGATAAAGTGTTGGCCAATTCTAAAATAAAAAATAAGCTCAAGTATGTAGCAGCTGTTATCTCAGGAGTGGGTGTGGTGGTGCACGCCCAGTATCCCAGCATGCAAGAAGTAGAGGCATGAGAATCAGAAGTTCAGTGTTATCCTTCACTAAGGACATCGTGTGTTTCCTGTTCCAACAGTGGGAAGGGGGCATCATCCAGGAATGGTGGTACACACCTTTAATCTCAGCTCTCAGGAAACAGAGGCATGTCGTCTCTGTGAGTTTGAAGGTACACTGGGTACATAGTGAGACCCTGTCAAAGCCACTACAGGACTGTGTGGAGAGAGTGGAGGGCAGTCCTGGAGAGACGGTTCATCGGGTTTTGCTCACTGCTCTTCTAGCGGACCCAGGTGAAGTTCTCAGTATTTACGTGTAGGCTTAGAGTTTTCAAAACCTACTTTAATACGAGTTCTTAAATGCTTCAGTCTCCCTTATAGCCCTCCAACCAAAGATGGGGAGGAGGACGGTTAATAGGACGAGGGGGACATGGGCCTGTTTAGAAGTAGTTCTTGGGAGCAATTCCAACCGTCATTGTCAGCAGTTCAGTCCACTTGAATCAGCAGTAGCAGCTTGATCCAGAAGAAACCTTGAGGCTCCACCAATCAGCATAAGTCCATCAAAGCAGCAAGAAGCAGCCAGAACACATCTAGAAGTTCTTTGGTGTGTTTCTGTCTACAACAAGCGAAGATCAGCACAGAAGCAAGGGGAAACAATGCCAGAGCGTAGTCCACTGTCTGTTGGGTTATACTTAGACTCTCTCCAAGCATCTCCACTGTCTGCTGGATTATACTTAGACTCTTTCCAAGCACCATCCACTGTCTGTTGGGTTATACTTAGACTATCTCCAAGCACCATCCACTGTCTGTTGGGTTATACTTAGACTCTCTCCAAGCACCATCCACTGTCTGTTGGGTTATACTTAGACTCTCTCCAAGCACCATCCACTGTCTGTTGGGTTATACTTAGACTATCTCCAAGCACCATCCACTGTCTGTTGGGTTATACTTAGACTCTCTCCAAGCACCATCCACTGTCTCTTGGGTTATACTTAGACTCTGTCCAAGCACCATCCACTGTCTCTTGGGTTATACTTAGACTCTCTCCAAGCACCATCCACTGTCTGCTGGGTTATACTTAGACTCTCTCCAAGCACCATCCACTGTCTGCTGGGTTATACTTAGACTCTCTCCAAGCACCATCCACTGTCTGTTGGGTTATACTTAGACTCTCTCCAAGCATCACCCACTGTCTGTTGGGTTATACTTAGACTCTCTCCAAGCACTATCCACTGTCTGTTGGGTTATACTTAGACTCTCTCCAAGCACTATCCACTGTCTGCTGGGTTATACTTAGACTCTCTCCAAGCACCATCCACTGTCTGTTGGGTTATAGTTATACTCTTTCCAAATGCCACACATTCTCTCAAGTGTCCACTCCAGCAAAACATCACATACACTTTTACCAGGCCTCTACAACATGTCTGATCTCAGCAAAATATCCTCTCATATGACAGCTTCTAGAAAAATATCACATGACACAACTGAGTCTCCAATGAAACCAGTAATTCCCACTTCACCTGTGTCAAACAGCTCACAAATCCAGCCCAATGGATCCGATACCCTCTTCTGGCCTCCAAACACACCTGCACACACGTGGTATACATACACATAAGTAAAAATAAATCTTTGGAAAAATGTTAGAAGTCAATCAAATGACTTTATTTTAGTGCTGTCTTAGTCCAGGCTCCTTCCAGTCAGCTCATCTGGGCTTATCCCAAATTCTATCAAGCATTGTTCTGAAGACAAAGGTTTGCAGATCTCCTTGTGTTTCCAGTTTTCCTTCTCACCTCCAAGGACCCCCAAATGCTAGTGGCCAGCTTTACGAACCTGTGCTCTTCCTTGTCTTAAAAACCCCATGAAGGAGCTGAAGACATGGTTAAGCTCAGTGGTTAAGACCATTGGTGGTTCTTCTAGAGGACCTGGGTTTGAATCTCAGCACATATATGGTGGCTTATAACCATCTGTAACTTCAATTTGAGGGCATCCAATGCCCTCTATTTGGCCTCTATGGGAACTAGGCACATGTGTGGTGCACATACACACATACATCCCAACATCCCCACACATTAAACAGTAAACTATTTAGGGGAAAGCTTTATAGAGAATCTCTATTGCCACCCATCATTTAGGAGCTGGTCATTTGGGGTACACGTGGTCTTTCCCCTTTAACTATTTAACCTTTTCCACAGAATTGGCTGGTATTTCAGGAGACTTGCACTCACACATGTAACATAAAGGGCACTCCCTGACATTGATGGCTTCCTGTCTTCAAGAGCGGGTTCATGACTCAGGTTGGGAGGGGATGGGAAAGAGAATACAGTGATGAATCTCAGGCAGAAATAAGCCAAAACAAAGCTATTACCGATAAAACTTTGGACAGTGGATTTGGGATGTCAGAAAAAGGGCAATACTGATGCAGGATTCCAGCTGCCGAGCAAAGCGTGAACTTTGCTCACTTACACAATTTGACTAAAGACATCTGGAGGGACCAGAACAACTGGACAAGATGCACATTTGGAGGTGGTTGGACTTCTGCTGTCTGTACATCTCTGTTCTACTTATAGTTCAGTTGCTACACATCCCTTGCTCTTTCTCAATATTCAGAAGCCTACATCAGCCTTCCTCAGATCACCAGTTCAGAAACATAGACTCTCCAAACGACAACTCCTAAGACTCAATTAGGTCCTTTTACTCTGTAGCTCCTGAGTTAGGATAGATCAACAATGTTTGTTATGGTTTATGGGCTTGTGTTTGAACATTTGGTCATTCTTGGCGGTGGTGTTTTGGGAGGTTGTGAAAACCCTGGGAGATTTGGCCACTGTTAGAACAAGCGGTTCTGTGGTGGGTGGTGTGTTAGGGTTTTCATTGCTGTGAAGAGACACCATGACCAAAGCAACTCTTACAAAGGACAACATTTAGTAGGGGCTAGCTTACAGGTTCTGAGGTTCAGTCCATTATCATCATAGCAGGAAGCATGGCAGCAGCTGGGCAGGCTTGGCACTGGAGGAGCTGAGAGTTCTACATCTTGTTGCAAAGGCAAACAAGATAAGACTGGCTTATAGGCAGCTAGGAGAAGAGTCTCAAAGGCCACTCCCAAAGTAACACACTTCTGCCAACAAGGCCACGCCCACTCCAAACAGTGCCACTCCCCGGGGCCAAGCATACTCAAACCAGTACAGTGGGCATTGAGGTTTACAGTCAAGCCTGGCCTGGCTTCCTGTCCCGTCTCTGTCCTGGCTTCCTGTCCTGGCTTCTTCTCCTGTCTCTGCTTCCTGGCCTGCAGAGATGTGAACAAGCAACTTGGCACTTCCATTGCCACAGCCTTCCTGCCATACTGCCTTCTCTACTGTGAGAGACCACACCCTCAAACCAAGAGTCAAATCATTCCTTCCTTCCTTTGCTTCTTATCAGGTATTTGGTCAGTACAATGAGAGAAGTCACTATAGCAACACCCACGAAGGAAGACTCTGAGAAACCATGTAGTGATGGCTTCTATCTAAAATCAGACTTTTGTTTATCTGACACAGACTGTAACCCTTGGGACAAGAGAAGAGAGTTTATGCACAGAGGCAAGGTATGGACATTTGGGAGAAGGAGGTTTTTAATCCTTTAAGTACCTTCTCAGTGCTCTCTGGTTGAACTAACTAACTAATGCCACTTGGCACCAAGTGGTGAGATGGGCTCTTCTCTAGATACAGAAAAAAAAAATCTGTCGCAGGATATTTTATCATACTGCAAACCCTGAAATTTACTGAAAAAATAATCTGTTTCTAGTTGTGGCTCAGCCCTTAGCACACACCTTTAATCCCAAACAACGAAGGTAAAGTTAGTTTGTAGAAGGAAGCACCCATGTTTGAAAGTGATGTCTAATTGAGTGGCAGACCAAGTGATGAACCAGAGAAAGATTTGACAGAATAGAATATGCCCAACTCTTATGAGAAGAGAGAGGACAAAGAAACTACTTAAGGGGCAGTGAAGGGAGAGAAAGGAGGCAATTTTATAGAGACAAGATAAGGAGAAGAAACTAGACACCGGTAAAGATAGAACAAGCCAGAGAATGAGGAGCCGGAAGATTAGAACAGATTGCCAAAGTGAGCATGAAGTCAAGCAGAACAACTCAGGAGAAGCTGAGAGAAGAGCCAGATTGAACCAGTCAGCTTGGAGAGGGGTTTGAACAGCTGAGCTGAACCAGCCAGAGATCAGAAAGAGCTAGAAAGGGTGAGTGTATTCAGCAGCCTCAGAGGCTGGGAAAGTTCTAGGCCTAGATTACATTGTATGGAAGATAGAAGTTTCTAGGACTAAGCCTAGGTTAGCCGACAGAGGTAGTAAGTCTGAAAGGACTATTACTTCAGCCAATAAAAGCCACTATTACACAGAGCTCATAGCAATGCTCAAGCCATTAAAAGAGGAAAGGCTTTTTAAAAACACATTCTTTTTCTTTCTTTTTCCTTTTTTTTTGAGTTTCAGAGAGAAGTTTATTATAAATTCTTAGGAGAGAGAGAGAGAGAGAGAGAGAGAGAGAGAGAGCGCCATGCCATTTGCGTTAAGCGTGGAGGTCAGCCACATGACAGACAAAAAACACTGCTTGCAAAAGGAGCTTTAGAGGAAGAGTAGAAAATCCCAAATTACTATGTCAGCGGTTCTCCACCTGTAGGTCATGACAGGCTGAACAACTCTCTCACAGGGGTCACATATCAGATATTTTGCATATCCGGCATTTATATTATAATTCATAACTAGCAAAATTACAGTTATAAAGGAGCAATGAAAGTAATTTTGTGGGTTGGGGTCACCATAACATGAGGCATTGTATTAAAGGGTCGCAGCATCAGGAAGGTTGAGAACCAGTGTCCTATGAAAAGCAAACTTAAGTTCCAGCTGACATCTGAAAGAAGACAGAAGAGAAGAAAAGGAAAAGTTACACTTTTCAACCTCATGGGGGCTCATAGAGACTGCCAAGATGTTGGATCCCTATATGACTTATATCCCAGAGTCCTCAGTAGGGGTAACGTAATGAAGAAATCACACACACACACACACACGCACACACACACACACAGAACGCACACAACTACAATAACAACAACAATAACAAAAACTGGAACTGGGTATGCTGGGCTCTCCAATGGAGACGTCAGAACATAGGAGCTCAGCACATTCATTACATAGGTTACTGCACTCAACTGAACAAGGGGGGTGGGTGGGTTACTGCATCTATAAGGCAGCAGGTTTGGCTAATCTCAGCAGGAGCAGTCTCTATAGGGAGCAGTCTTCAGACCACAAACTTGTGGGAGTTGGGAGAACAATGATGAACATATCCAGAACATTGTCAACATTCACACTGGGACCAGAGGAAGGCTTTGCCATCCCTCCAAGCCTCATCTGAAGAAGGCTTTGCCATGCTCACACACGTCAAACAATACACACCAACTCAGGATTCACACAAGGCTCCCCTGTCCCACAAGACAATTTATTTCATTCAATTCCCATGAGTAGATTTGGACAAATGAAACCAGTTCTCCCAGATAATTAATAACCAAAATTATGGTGGGCAGATGTTAACCACCGTGCTTCTCAAGTGAACAGGCAGTTTTGTTGGGAGTTAATGACAACCCAGAAAACTTTGGGTATGGCATGAGATGCTCTAGAGATAAAAATCATGTAGGCCCCAGGGATCAATCATTCACTCAAAATATCAGTGACTTAATGAGAAATAGTCTACTTGAAGACTTTTGATGTTGATAGCTTAGTTCCTATGCCAAAGAGTAATCTTTTCAAGCAGCAACTCTGAGAAACAAATGACTGAAGGGAAGTGGGTGAAAGCAGTAAGTTCTTGAGATAGTCCCTGATGACATGTGTGAAAATAGACTCTCAGCACATGTGAGGTGATCTGCCGGGAGGGATAGGACCAAATAAAGCTTAGACGAACCCCAGAGGTCTGAGTTTCTGGACTCGTATCATTAGATGAAATCATAAAAGGAGACGAAATGAATGGCCACCCTCTGCTGACATGTTTCTAAGACAATTGTGTTTTCATTTCTCTGAAATCTCAGCTTTCACTTAAAATAATTCAGTATCTAAACTAGAGGAGACCCTGGGGAATTGTCTTGACAGGAGGAAGCTGGAGGCAGATGAGGTAAGAGGCTTTCTAAGAGTACCGCCACAGTTTGCTTGTTTATTTGTTTTGAGATTGGGTCTCACCTTGAATTTATTATGTATCTAAGGATGATCTTGGATTCCTGATTCAACGCTCTCTACTTTCCAAGGGCTGGGATTACAAGAGTGTCCACCGTATTTATCTTCTCTGTATTCCAAATTTTGTAATCATTTAAGTTTAATGATTAAATTCCCAATGAGGACACTCACACAAAATATGGCTGTCTGCCTTCCTAGGCCTAGCTAACCCCTCAACAGACTGTCTGCCTCTGGGGAGGTCAGGCCTTGGGTTAAACGAGGAGAGTTAAGGATACAAGAAGCCTACAGAGCATCATCAAGCAAAGATGGGGCCTTGTGTCCCTCTTCCCCCTCCCTATCTGCCTTCTCATGCTCTGTGTCTTTCTTTTGGTCTTTATAGAAGCTACAGTTTGGTCCTAGGCCGCCTACAGGGTCTCCCAGATCCTCCTCATCCCCTTCATCTTTCCCTAGGACTTCCTGCCCAGCTTGTCTTCTGCCTTTTAAACTTAGTTCCTGTGGTGTAACACCTACTCGGAGTCATTTTGAGAAGGAGGGGCAGGAGGTAAACCGTCTTAGCTGCCACAAGTCTGAAGGCATATCTGATGCCTGGTGATGGCAATCACTAAGTAAGTTTTTGGATCATTTTGTTGTTGACAGTGCATGTATTTAAAGTCTAGATTGGCCTTGAACTCATGGGCCTTCTGTCTTAGCCAGTGCTACGAGGACTGCTTCCAGGCCACTTGAAGCTAAACTCTCCACTCCAGCCCTGGTCCATATTCAGGATGCTTTGCCTTTTAATAATTGTCCATCAGGGAGGACACATACCACTAAGCTGAAAAACCCAGAGCTGGACTGAGGCATCTGGATGGAGTAGGAGGCAGAGGACTCTTAGAAGGAATTTACAGGGAAGCAAAAGCATGACAGAAAAGACCTCAACCAGTCAGAGCCAGGAAGTGGTGACATTCCACTTCCTGTCTTTATTTTTTTTCTGTAAAATCACCGATTTGATCTTCTAGTTGTCAAACATAGATTTGGAAGAAGGAAGTCATGAACAGACAAGATTCTCAGAGCTCTTGCTGCCTGTCTGTCATATTCAGAGAGCTGGCATTGGTTTAATATTCCAAGAATCTGTCTCCATTTCCTCTCCAGCTGGGAGATTTTATATATGAATAAATAAATGGGAGAGCACAGCGGCAGCCCATCACGTGGACTCATTCTAGCCCCTCTGCTCATAAATCTCATATTTCTCATATATCTCATATATCTTATATATCACATATATCACACATAGCACATATATCATATATCATATGTATCATATGTATCATATATGTCATATCTATGTCATATATTATATATATCATATACAAAATATGATATATATACATATGATATATCTATGTGATATATGAGATATATGATATATATCATATGTTGCATATGATATATATGGGAGTACAGCGGCAGCCCATCATGTGGACTCATTCAAGCCCTTCTGCTCAGGTGATCACCCATATCTCTGAGACTTGTGATGTCTGGGCTTCCATTGCTGTCATTCCCATATTCTTCACTCTTTCTGTAGATATGAGCTTGGTACTTCTTGAAACACTGAGTCGTTAGGGGCTGGTATCAGGCTTGTTACAGAGGCATCTGACTAAGATTTGACTCAGCACAAGCAAACCTGAACATTATGTGTGTGCTGTTAATGCCATATACATGCTGGTGCTTTCCTATAGAGCACAGGAGTGTCCTTACAATATAGATTCTGAAAGTGACACATCCTTCCCTCCTGCCCCTATCACCAAGCTGCTGTCAGTCTTACCCACAGCCTTTCCTGTGCCAGGCTCCTTGCTCCGTGCCTCTACGCAGGAGCCTAACCACCAAGAGACGGAAAGGTATGTGGTTTTGATTTACATTTCTCTGATTGCAAAGGAACTCAGTTTTTTTTTTTTTAAATGATTGACAGTTTTGGGGTTTTCATCTGTTAACTAAGTATCAATGAATAATCTATCTCTTCTTTCTTTCTTTACTGTGTGCACATGTCTATGTGGGGCATGCTTGTGTGTGTGTGTGTGTGTGTGTGTGTGTCTGTGTGTCTGTCTGTGTCTGTGTGTGTGTCACTAGAGATTGAGTCCAGGCCCATACATATTAGATAAGGACCCAAACATGGTCCACACCCAGCCTGTGTTGTCTTTCTTGATTTTACTTAACAGGAGACCCTTGAATTTTCTCCATTTTCCTTTGTCAGCCTTGAACACTCCAAGTTCTTTCCTTCTGTCCTCTTCCTGGCTCTCTGGTCAACTCGAAGTCTTTAATTTTGGTACAATAAAAATTGTTGGTGAATTTATTTCCTTGTCTTATAGTTTATGCCTTTGAAATTTTATCTAAGAATTTCTTCCTGAATCTTGAGTCACAAAGGAATTAGCCAACATTTAATTTTTATTAACTTGTTGTTTTGCCTTCATTGTTCTATAGTCTGGTTTGAATAGCCCTTTGTTATTGAGGGTTTTCTCTCTCTCCATAGAAGCATCCTCCCACCCCCTATAGATAGCTCATAGTTTCCTCACTGAAATCTGGGCCGCCATTACTCCGTGTGCAGCTATGAGTCTCTCCCTATCTGTTCCTCTGAACAATTCATCTGTTTTGTGTTTTATATTGTATCTTTACCACAGTTGGACACACTTGACTTAAGTAGTTATGGATCTCTCTTCTATAATTTTTTTTTTTTATTTTTAAACTGATGTCCTGCATAGAATGGTTAGAATTCTGACAGGGAGAGCAGGTAGCAGGGGTGACCTAAGCAGGCATTGTCAGGTGCAGACTGGAACTAAGAAGGGAAAGGCAAAGTTGGTCACATGATCCTCCATAGTGATAGCAAGGTACCAAGATACCATGATGTCAGCATTCCTTTTCCCTTTTCAGCTTACTGTAGTTAAGATGGAAATGTCATGCCGGGCGGTGGTGGTGCACGCCTTTAATCCCAGCACTTGGGAGGCAGAGGCAGGCGGATTTCTGAGTTCGAGGCCAGCCTGGTCTACAAAGTGAGTTCCAGGACAGCCAGGGCTATACAGAGAAACCCTGTCTCAAAAAACCACCACCACCACCAACAACAAAAAAAGATGGAAATGTCAATTATATGTTCATTGTGCCTACATGTAACTTTTGTAGTTATATAGTAACTGCACTATTACTCTCATGTAACTACACTTTCATTGCATAAAACTACAGAACCATATCCTTTGGTTCACATAGGAAGAAGCATCCTTCTTTATCGACAGCTCCTAGATGAGCTTCTAAACAGCAGTTTCACTCCTACATCTACCCAGCTTGGCTTCCTGTGGACTTCCTGTGACACAGGTCAACTTTCACTTCTGATTTGTTCTGACCGATCTGTTTCGGAAGTCATTTCCTTTTCAAGCAAAGTAAACACAAGCAAGCATAATCAATAGCCTGTGGATGGATCTACACCCCTGCTGCAGGGAAGTGTAATAGTCTGTGGATGGATAGCCACAATTCTTTTTATGGGGGGCTGTGTCTACATGACAAGGCTGGTGCTGGGAGCAGTCAAAGCTCCTACCATCCCTTCTGGGTCCCTGGAGCTTCAAGCCTTAGCTCAACCTTACCACGTTTCTTCTCACAATCCACTACCTCACAATGCACATTTTAGTAATATTTCATAATGAAAACCTTTAAGGGTCTTGATCGATTTACAGAATTCACAGCAATTGATCCACAATCTATAATACTCATTATCACATTTAATAAAGTAACCGGTGTGTTTTACTTCACTGATGGCCCACAAGAGGGAGATCTAGAATAACTCAGTAATCAAGTACCCAATGAGAAAAACAGCACCCTGTGATGCTGCGGGAGTTCTGAGTGGCAGGTGGGGATACCTACCGCAGTCCTCTGGTGTGGAAGCCTCTTCTCTTACTACAAATTCCAGAATTGACCACAGAGTCCTGTGACAAACTGAAGAATGTTTCTAGGAAATCCAGTTAGGACTAAAGATGTATCTTGTTTGGTGGAGTGCTGGTCTGACCTGCACGAAGCTTTGAGTTCAATCCCCAGCACTGGATGAAGTGGACCTGTAGAACTGACTGTAAGCCAGTTCTCAAAAGGCAGAGGTAAGATGATCAGAGTTCAAGGTCATTTTTAGCTAAATAGCTAGCCAGGGATACATGAGATTTTGTTCCTAAAGAATGAGTAGGAGAGCCGGGCGGTGGTGGAGCACCCCTTTAATCCCAGCACTTGGGAGGCAGAGGCAGGTGGATTTCTGAGTTCGAGGCCAGCCTGATCTACAGAGTGAGATCCAGGACAGCCTGGGCTACAGAGAGAAACCCTGTCTCGAAAAACCAAAAAAAAAAAAAAAAAAAAAAAAAGAATGAGTAGGAGAAGGAGGAGGAAGAAGAGGAGAAGGAGGAAAAGAAGAAGAATAAAAATAAACAACAAGAAACAATTTAACTGAATCCGGAGCAAGCGAGCGAGCGAGCGAGGGAGCGAGCGAGCTAGAGACTGTTGGACAGCTGGAGCAGAGCAATGCCTAAATCAATGGAACTTGTTTCTTCAAGCTCTTTAGGCAGTGATTCTGACAGTGAAGTTGAAAAAAAACAAAAAACAAAACAAAACAAAACAAAAAAAACCTAAAGGGGAAAAACAAGTTGTTCCAGAGAAAGCTGTGAAGAACCACAAGCATGGTGGGACTTGTAGAGCCCTGTCGTCCTCCCAGCAGAGATGAGATATGTCAGTGTTCGGGATTTTAAAGGAAAAATTCTAATTGATACTAGAGAGTATTGGATGGACTCAGAAGGGGAAATGAAACCAGGGAGAAAAGGCGTTTCTTTAAACATGGAACAGTGGAGCAGCTGGAGGAACAGACCTCTGACTAGATGACGCAGTAAGAAAGCCGTAAAATCCCAGCCATATCAAACCTGTACTGTTGTAGTTGGTTTAGTCTGTCTTTTTACATCGGCTTCTGTTTTCTAAATGTAAATGTTTTCCAAGCTGTTGTATATTCGGATTGCAGAACAATTTGTAAGACAAATTGTTAAAATGTTCTAAGTGAAAAAAAAAAAATAAAAAGAAACAGTTTAACTAGCCAAATCTTAGCAACTAGGAAATTGAGGCAGAGGGATCATGAGACTAAGGCCACCTTGGCCTTTATAAGGAATTGAAGGCTAGCCTGTGCTCACAGAGACCTTGATTCAGAAAACAAAACAACGAAATGTTAACTGTTTGCAGAGGTCATAATAAATACCAGCCAGAGGAAAGGGCAAGCTGGCACCTGTCCTGGATAGGAGTCATTGCCTCTGCATATGGACAGAGTATAGGAACTCTGCCCCTGTCCTCCCAGACTCAGGGATGCTCCTGCTGCTGGAACCAGAAACAACGGGGCCAGAGACAGGCAGACTTCTCAGATCTCCTCCCCACCTCCCAGAAGATTCATACCATGCACGGTAGTTTTCAAGCTTTTCCATGACTGTCCCATGATTTATTCATTCATTTCTATACAGACGTGATGGATTTTCTTTTAGATGGTGTGGGTATGTGAGTTGAGAGCAGTCTATGCACTAATGATTTCTTCAAACAAGAAAGAAACACTCTTCCGGGATGATTACTCAATACTGCTTCACCTCTGAAGTCAGTCCAGGCTCTACGTTGTCCGCAGCAATCACGTGACCAGCGGCAAATGCTGTGCCTGCCTCATCATTGGCACAAAGAATGTTTGTTAAATTAATGACCAGAGTCCACTGGAGATTACTGGATAAGCAAACTATGGTGTATCCACACAGTTGCAATAGAGGAGATCCTAACCCGTGCTACAGCCAGGGTGAAGCCCTAAGGACATCATGTTTGGTTGAAATGTGCCAGTCCCGAAAGGACAAATCCTGTGTGTAACTTCCAGCACCACCACCTCCTCCTCTTCCTCCTCCTCTTCCTCCTCCTCTTCCTCTCCTCTCTCCTCCTTCCTCCTCTCTCCTGTTCTTCCTCCTCCTCTTCCTCCTCTTCTTCTTCCTCCTCTTCTTCTTTCTCTTCTCCTTCCTCCTTCTCCTCTTCTTCCTCCTCTTCCTCCTTCTCTTCCTCCTCTCTTTTTCCTTCTCCTCCTCTTCTGTTGCTGCTTCTCTTAACTTTTTATTGGTTCTTTGTGAATTTCACATCAAGCACCCCAATCCCACTCATCTCTCCTGTCACTCACACTCACCCTCTACCTTGCACTTTTTCCCTAATAGAAAAAAAAAAGATCTTGTTGTGGAAGCTGCAGTGTGTCACAGTGTGTCCCACAGTATACCCTTTTGTTCAGACTTCTTTACTTGCAAATGCTCATTGCAACGAGTCATTGGTCCAGCTGGAGGCTTCTGGGCTTCCATAGCGGAACACACACAATTCCACTATTGATACTGCAACATCACTGGGACTCCTCTTGGATATCTTCTTGTTTCCCTGTGTCATAGAGATCCAGTAGTTTTGGATCTGTAGGACCAGCCCCTTCCTGCACTCCAGAAGTTCATTATGTGGTAGATGTTGGGTTGTGCCAACTTGAAGTCGTGGATCTGGGTCTGAGAGGTGTCTGAGCTGGTCAGTCCACAGGTCCCCCACCCTCACACCCTCAGAGTCAGCTCACTAGCAACCTGCTACCAGAGCTAGCCCTACCCTGCTGCCCAGGTGAGGGGCAGGGCCCTCTCTCCTGAGAGTTGTAGCAGGTGAGACATGCCCAGTCTCCCACTCTTGTGACGTGACGCTGGAGCCAGCTCCCCTGCCTGCCATAGATGGTGAAGAACAAAAGAGGAAAAGGCCATCTCTCCTTTGCCTCACCACTGCTCAGCAAACAAAAAGCAGAGCCCGCTCTCCCACACTCACGCCCACGGGGGGCAAGTAGCTTCCGGTTCTACACGGACCCCACAACGGTCAAAGTCGTAGCAGCAGAAAGTAGGGTGGTGAGGCTAGGGGCGTGGCCACGGGTAAAGTACTTGATGTACAAGAATGAGGTCATGAGTTCAGATTTCCAGTGCCCACAGGAGAAGGCTGACGTGGGACATGTGTGGTATAGCCATGTATCTGTAATCCCAGCGAGATTGAGGATCACAGAAATACAGAGAGATGAGGGGGCAGAAACATGACAACCCCTGGGAGCTTTCTGGCCAGCTAGCCAGGGTAAGCAATGGCAAATGACAAGACCCCAACAAGGTAGAAGGTGGTTCCTGGCTTGTCCTCAGACCTCGACCTGTGTGCCATGGCACCTGCACATCAACACCCCCAAACCCCACAGATGATATACACAAAGATTAAGAACAAAATAACAGCACAGAATGGTAGCTACCAGGGCTGGGGCATGTGAGCCAAGGATCGGTGTAGCAGGGTAGTAGAGTTTAGGTTCGGAAGTGGAGAACTGCTATTGAAATGGACAGTGGTGACAGGCACACACTGTGACTACTGAATGACTCTGATGCATACGTTGAAGGTTAGCCAAAATGGCAAACTTTTGGTTCGGTGTAACCTTTTAATCATAGCTTTTAAAATGAAGAAAAGTAACTCTATAAAGAGAATTTGAAAGTCAAATCCCCTCTGTTCAATGTGGAAAGATTATAGACAGACATGACCTAGAGAATAAGTCCCCTGGGCCACAGTGTGGTTGTGGTGTGAGCTGCTTCCTTCCAGGGACACGTCTAGAGGAGAGGCAAACAGCCTAATCCTCCATAAAGAGTCCCCAAGACTGGCCAAGAGAGAGTCCCTCCATGCCCGCCTTCCCCAGGCGTGGCCCCTCAAGCACAGTCTGTAGGGCGAGCCCATCAAGTAAGAGCATTAGCATAGAGCAGGAAGAGCTGGGGCTGAAAGACCACAGGGAGGTTAAGGGGCTGCACAGACTGCTCTTGCAGAGAACCTCAGTTCTGCTTCCTGAACTGTTGGGCAGCTGAAAACTACCTGCGACTTCAGCTCCGGGGATCCAATATCCACTTCTGACCACTGGGAGCATCTGCACTCAGGTATACATATAGCTATACACACACACACACCCCCAACACACACACACTCCCCATACACACACACACTACACACACACACCAACACACACACACTCCCCATACACACACACACACACACACACACACACACACACCATACCCACCCACCCACACTCTATACACACACCACACTCCCCATACACACACACACCACACACCACACACACAACACCCCATACACTACCCCACACACACCCATATACACACACACATACACTCCACCCCCCAACACACACACACATACACACACACACACCATACACCACACACACACACACTCTCCAACACACACACACACCACATACACACACCACACACACCACACACACCTACACACACACCCCATACACACACACACACACACACCCATAACACACACACTCCCCATACACCACACACACCACACTACACACAACCACACACACCAACACACACACACACCCCATATACACATACCACACACACCACACACACATATAACACCACACACACTATATACACATACACACACACACACACCATACACACACACCACACACACACCACACACCACACCACACACACACACAGACACACCACACACACATACACACCACACACACCATATACACACACATACATACACACACACCACACACACACCACACATACACCACACATACATACACCACACACACATCACACATACACCACACATACACACACATACACACACACACACACACCACACACACACACACATACACACACATACACACCACACACACATTTGGCACAAAAGGAAAGAAAGACAGGCCCTTTCAGTCTCCTTGAGTATCTCAGGCAGGTAGGTCACAGAAGTCACCATGTGTCCCGGGCAATGAGGAGGAGCAGCACAAGCCTTCCTGCGAACACAGAACATAGCTTCTTTCTCACCACCTACATTAGTTAGCTTCCTGTCACCCGAATGATACAACTGAGACACCACCTTCAGAAGAGGCAAGGTTTGATTTGACTCACTGAATATTGAACCCAGACCTCTGGATATGCTGAGTAAGCACTCTACCAGCTGAGCCCTTAGGCCCGCCTCCTGAAAGCTCTTCCACCTCCCAGTAGTGCTAAGCCAAGGACTGAGCCTCAGACGACCCATTGGGGGAACGTTCTAGATCCAAACTACAGCCGGACTACTGACATCCAAGAAACAACAAGGGAGAAAGAAGTAGATGCTGGAGCAGGAGTAGGGCTGGGGCCGGGCGTGGGTTCGGGGGGGGCGGGGGCGGGGAGAGGAGGCTGTGGAATCAGGGAAGGTCTATCACAATTCAGTTCTCAAGAGCAGGTGCTTTCAAAACCCACATACCAGTATCAGGGTTAGAGTTAGGGTTAGGGTTGGGGGTTGGGGGTTGGGGGTTGGGGTTGGGGGTTAGGGTTAGGGTTAGGGTTAGGGGGTTAGGGTTAGGGTTGGGTTACGTTAGGGTTAGGGTAAATGAAGCTCCAAGCAAGGTCCTACAGATTCTAGGTTCTGGGCTGCAGAGCAAAGTCTGAGTCAGCGAAAAACTGTCGTTGAGCCACCAAGGCCTCCAGACTCTGGAAACAGCTGCCAGATTCCCTACTTTCTGGAAGTGCCAGTCTGCTGTCCAGAGGAAGAGCAGCTAGGTGCTCCTAGACCTGTGAGAGTGGCTTCTTGGGGGCGGGGTAGGGGGGTCCTATGTATCAGGGAGGAGTCTGTGGAGACAGCAGGTCCCCTCTACTTCATTCTTCAGAGAGTCTTCTCCTTTCCTCTCTCCCTTTCTACCTCTCACTCCCCCTTCTTGTCCATCTCTCTCCTTCTCCCCCTTTGCTCTTCTCTCTTCCTCTTTCCTTTCTTCTCCAGACTTCTCTTCTTCCACCCACTCTTTTCTCCCTGTTTCTCTACCTTCCTGTAAATTAGTTCAGAGGGAGTAGAACAGATTATTCAGCTAAGATAAGAATGGGTGTGATCTGCTCAGGATGGTGTGGCAGCCAATCACACCATTGGAGCAGTGTGCAACGATTTCTGAGTTGAGTGCAGCCTGGTCTACAGAGTGATTCCCAGTACATGCAAGGGCGTTCTGTACAGAGAAACATGCCTGTCTCGAAGTCTCAAAAAATCAATGAACATTAATAAAAACCTCTGGATAGCAGTGGTCTGTAGTTAGCTTTGTAATGTTGGTGTTCTTTGATGAAAGCGTTAGCTTTGCCGTCAAGATCTTGGGTTATAAAAACCCTGCTGCTTTATGAGACATCCTTAACCTTTGTGTATGTTTTCTTTTGAGACGAAGATTTCATGTGTTCAGGCTGGGTTCCAATTCATTACACAGCTGAAGATGACTTTGACCTGCTGGTGCTCTGCCTTCCCCTCTGGAATCACAGCATCCCGGTGCCCACCACCATGCTCGCCACTTGCATGTACATCGGTGCTCAGATCATTAAGATTATTTGGATAAACATAATAATATATATTCATGTGTGTACAAATAAATACTAAATGTATGCATGGATATGTATATACTGATAAACATCCTAGTTACTATATTATATATTCATCTGATAAAATATGGAAAAAGAAGATCTGATCAGCCTAAGAGTAGAAAAATGACACAGTTAAAACTGTGAAGTACAAATCCTTCACAGTCTGTTGGGGAGTGCCAATTAACATAATGATTTTGAAATGCATTTTATTATATCAAGAGACTTAAACTGCTTAAGTATTTTGATCACTTCTAGCAACTAATCCTAAGTAACATTCAGATCTGAATGGAAATTATGTTTTAAAACTGCTCCTTGTAGCTATTATTTTAATAATAAATTTGGAAGCTACCCACGTGATCAGCTGTGAAGAGAGGCAGGTACCGGAGACTATGTGCTAATTGAAAACTCCGTATGTAGAACGTGCATCTGACACATTTTCAGCTATGTGCTGGGTGGTGTCTGTGGAAAGGAGCAGCAAACTCTTACAGTGACAGTGAGTTAAAAGGGGACTTATTTGCTTTGTGTTATTTAGTACTTTCAATTTTGCATGCTTATACTATAAAAAAATATAGATGGAATGTTAAAACAGTTTAAACATTAAAAAATAGGGTTGGACAGTGTGACACACACCTTTATCAGCATTGGAAGCAGAGGAGAGGCAGAGCAAGCGAGAAGGCGAGGAGGCAGAGTGCAGAGGCAAGGCAGGCAGAGCAGAGCAAGCAGAAGGCAGCAGATCTCTGTGAGTTTGAGGCCAGCCTGGTCTAAGAGAGAGTTCCAGAACAGCCAGAGCTACACAGAGGAATCCTGTCTCAAACAAATTGAAACAACAACAACAAAAATCTTTTAACAATATAAACAACCATTTCTAGGGTTTGGGGAGATGGCTCAGTTGGCAAAGTCTTTGCTAGCATAGAGACCTGAGTCCCATCCTAGCTCCTTGTGAAAGCCAGGCAGGCATGGTGACACGTGCCTTAATCACAGAGCTGCGTCCAGGTTCATGAGAGATCTTGTCTCAAAGTGACTGAGGAGGATAGCTGGCATCAGCCTCTGGCTTCCACTTGTGTAGCGTCTTATTTTCCCCACAAGGTGGGAGAGTAAGGGAGGGAGAGCGGAGTAAGGAGAGGAAGAGGAGGAGTAAGGGAGGAAGAGGAGAAGGGAGAGGAGGATCTAGGCAGAAATGTAGGAGGATGTAGAACCGCGCTTGCATCGAGAGCAGTCCTGGGTAACAACTTATATCTAGGTTAGTTAATTGGGAAACACTTCCAATTGTGTGGCATCTTGTTATTGAGCATTACCAAACGTATAAAGCCTTTGGGTAACCTAAGCATTAGAGTCTCATTTCTACCAAGCCCGTGTGGATGGCGGGATGGTCTGAGCTCAGCCCAGCCTCGTGGAGACAGTGTGGAAGATTGGCAGAGCCATCTCCCATGCTGGTGTCTTGTGGCAGGGCCGGTGTCTCTGGCCCCTGAGCCGGCACTTGAGCCGAGCGGCACATTCCCGCCACAGCTCGTGGTCTCAGGCCTAGCCTAGTTGGAAACATGGCGGCTGCATAACACAAACAGATCGGGTGCCGCCATTTTAAATATCTTCTTCAACACACTTGCACGTGCATCCCTGCCCAAAAACGACCAGTGATCCCCAGATGTCACCTGCAGGGGCCTACTTAAGACTTTATCCAGTAAGGTTCTTACTGTTGCGTTTGACACTGCTACCAAGCTGTCACGTACATCTTTTGCCTTTGCCTTGTACAGCACTGGGTTCTGAAGGAAAGAACACTGTGATTTATTAGCTGCGTCTCCCAGAAACATAAGAGGTTAAGGATGTGCTCATCCCACATTTGCCATCTGCCATTTTCTCCTTAATAGTCTTTTCACGCACGGCGCCACATGTGTCTGTGCTAACCCTCTGCATTCCATGCCAGTCTGCTCACGTCTGCGTATTCCTGTTCTCCAGCATAACGAGCTTGACAGGCACAGCCAAACGTGTTTCCTTCTTCCTTCAGGTCCCTCCTGTATTCTTCCTGAGGCCAAAATCAACCCAGCTTTTAGGGTAAAGACCTCAGCATCACGCTTGCTGTTTGCCACCCTTCCTTCAGTTGTAGGGTTTGATGAAAGCCCATGTCCCCCTGAATCAGCTGGTTCTCAGGCCTGCTGCACCTTGCTAGTCAGTGTGTAAGATTGCGAGGGTTGGGGTCCTTTTCCCTGACTTCTTCCACAGCAACCCATAGAGGCAACCCCAGGCCATCACTGACTTCCTTCCTTTTTTGGTAGATTAAAGAGGACTGGATACTATTATACCAATGGTATAAAAAGCAGTCTGGTCTGCTTACCTACCTTACTCCTATGTGGCAAGAAACTGCAGCACACCACCAGAAGTTTTTTGCTGCATTTCTTTCCATGGAGTCCTGACAAATGCAGCTCAACTATGCAACATAAGGCAAACCAAACAATACATGAGTGTCGTTAGCAAAGAATCCTTCATCACATGTCCTTTCATGTGCTTGCTTAAGCAAAACATCCTTTCACCTGTGTCTGACTCAGTGACATGTTCCTTCACCCATGTGCCCCAGCGGAACACCATCCGATACAACTGACTTTCCAAAGAACCCTTAAGTTTCCACTTCACCCTTACCCTGCCTGTGCTCCACATGGACTTCCTTTAGTTTTTGCTGAGAGCATCCCTGAGTCCACACACTGGATGCCACACGACTCTGCTAGCCTGCTACTAGCCAGCCAACCTCATTCTTCTTCCAAGGTTTAACTCAGCTGTGCTTCCACAGTTCTGTCCTGCCCATGGGCATCCTATGGCCACTGTGCCTGCTACTATGCTGGCTGCTGTGCCTGCTACTGTGCTGTGCTGTGCTGCACTGTGCTGGCTACTGTGCTGGCTGTTCTAGCTGTGTTCATTGTTCTCTACATGTGTGTGCACCCCATAACAATGGCTCATGCTTCTCAAAGAAATGACCATGTTGGTAGCTCACAGCCTGAGCTCTTGCTTCTAAGAACAGTTTACAAGATGTTGCAGGACCAATCAACGAGTACAAATGGGGTTCCCACTTTTACTGAGAACCCAAGATCATCTCTGCAGTCAGCCTTACCTCTGTAGGATGCTCTGGTGACCATGACAACCTAACTGGAAGAGGCCGAAGGATTCCACAGACCATCCCCCTCGTCATTCTTCAAGAGATGCTTTAGTTTTGAGCCCCAGTGCTGTCAGCTCATTTAATCCTCTTGCCTAAACACGCCCCCAGCTGCTGCCAGTCTGAGGACTCTCCAGTGGCAGTGTTTGTGTCTTAACCCATCCAGAGGAGTCCTGGAAGCCTGGCTTCCAGTACCTCCCTTCACCCAAGAGGCCCCACAGTGGCAACCACATCTCTTGGCAGCCCTTGAAGGTCCCTGGAGCAGCGCAGAGAAGTGGCTGACATAGCATTGACACAGTTCCTCCCACCTTCCTTGTCCCCTCCATGCCCACATCTCCATGGAGACCATGTGGTCTCTATAGAAAACTATGTTTTCTGGAGTACAAACATTCCCCCTGTAGAGTCCTATTGTACTGATCATAGAAGCTCTCCAAAGTCCCAAATGCCAAGTACTTTAATTCTACGAAAGTTTGAAATCCTTGCACAAATGCAAATTCACAAAGTAAACTTTGCAGTGGTGTAGAGCTATCGTGATTTAGTGGCTGGTATAATGCCCTGTGGCCAGAGCAGACTCTATCTAATAGCAAAGAACATAACACAACTCTATCTTCAAATGAACCCCCTTTTAGCACTTGGGGCTTGGGTGGGAATGTCAAGAGCGTCTTTCGCTGTTACTGGCAAAGGCGTTTGCTGGTTTACACGCGTCACACATTTGTTCGGGCACGTTCCATCATCAAAGAATCTGGAAGGCTCAAATCGGGATTTACAACGGTAAAAGCCTTTGCTTCTAGAAAGTCAGCACCTTGGCAATACCGGAGTGTACCTTTGTGGGTTTCCAGGCATAGTACCGGGTTCAGGGGCAAGAAGCAGACGCTAAATCTGATTAGCTAACAGTAGAGGGAAAAATCACAGCTCCAGAGCTGGCTTTGAAGGGATGAGGATGATTGCAGGAAACGTTACAACAGTGGAAGTTCACGGGTGGTGTGGGTAGCCTGGGTTGTCTCACTCTGTATTCAGATTGTCTTCACATTAAAATAGCCAAACTGCTGGGATCCCTCACTTTGGTCAGCAACACACTGAAGCCCAGAGCTTGGCTCACTGAGAACTTCCACAGTGGGGTTTCTGCTGCTTTCTCGTGTTTGTGAAAAATGAGCGTATCGCCCCACCCACAAGGTCTCAATGTGTGAATGACTTAAGCAATGCTTGCATGTGTCTGCAATGTGTGTGTGTGTGTGTGTGTGCTTAGCTGTGTATCATTGCAAAGGAGTACTGTGTCTTCATAATCACCTACTATATCATGCTACTGTAATATGACTTAGCTTGACCCCAGTGTGTCAGGGGACAGGCACAGGTTTATCAACTAATGGTAGTCACTGTCCCTGGATGATGGAGAACAACACCCCAGGGCCTTCCTAGGGGTGTCTGTGCTATTACTATTCTAGGAGTGACCAGGCATCCACTGTCTCTCTTCCTTTTAATTCAGACTCCAGATGGTTGACACAATGCTGTGTGAGCAAAGAAAACAGGTAGGCTTATGTTGCTCCTTAGTCTCTCTCCCTGGTACTGATGAGAGAGAAACCAAAGTTCATCCCAGCTGCCATGGGGAAGGACACCTGTTTCATTTGAGATAACAGTTCACCAGTCAGAGAAGGCATGGTGGCGGGAGCGTGAGGCAGCTGGTGACATTGCATCTGCAGTCAGGAGGCAGAGAGATGAGTTCTGGTGCTCAGCTCATTTTCTGATTTTTATTCCTTCTGGGACCTCAGCTCTTGAGAGAGTGCAGCCCATAGTCACAGTAGGCCTTTCCTCTTCAGTTGAGCCTTATAGAAACACCCTAAAAGACACTGTCCTGAGCAATATTTCCAGGTTGAGTCTAAAGCCAGTCAGGTCAACCACAGCTTTCTAGACCTCAGAGCCACAAGATGGTCCTTTCATAGCTCCTTACCTGTGAGCCTAGCACTGGTTTCCCAGAAGCAGACAGCTGCCAGAGTATTGTGTTTGCCAGTAGGGCCAGTCTCTGATGTGCCCTGTGCCTTCCTGATTTAATAGCTGCTGGGGGAAAGGAACAGAGACAACCTCCATTCTATGGTGACACTAAGAACAAAGGTGACTCAGATTGCCCAAGGCCTACATGTGAAAATAGACTCAAGAGATTAGCCTCAAAGGAGCGCTCAGTACATCAATCATTTGATAATGTCATAGTGCCTTCCAGGTCTTGAACTGGCATCCTGTGAAGCACTGTGCGCTCCTATCCATCCCCCTAACAGATTCAAACTTCCATCGCTGCTTTGAAGCACCCCGTCCCTTAAGACAGCAGCCATTCAGCTGCTGCTTCAGTTTAATTTTTTAATTCTCTTTTATTTTTAATTCTTTTTATTTTACATGTATGAGTGTTTTTCCTGCACTAATGTCTGTACAACATTTGCATTTCCTGATGTCTGTGGAGGCCAGAAAAGGACACCAGAGAGTATTGGATCCCCTGGGACTGGAGTTACAGATGGTTGTGTGTCCCCATGTGGGTGCTGAGACTCAAACCTAAGTCCTGTGCAAGGCAGCCTGTGTTATTAACTGAATGGTTATAGCCATCTCTCCAGCTCCTAGCCATTCAGCTTCCTGAGTGTGGATTGACTAGACCCAAGGGGTGTTCCTTTGTCTCAGATGGTATCAAAAAAGCTGTGGCCTTTAGGGAGCTGCTCTTAAGCATCAATTATGAGATGACTGGAACCTCCCCTGCTTTCTTCTGTCTCTGCATGCAGCTTCCTTGCTTGTGTTTGCCAGTAGATCAGTTGTCCTGCTTCCCAGATGTGCAGGACTCCCCCAGACAGGGAAACGGAGACTAGCAGGTGTCCTTATGACTGAGACTAGGGATGGCTGGGAAGAGTGTTGTTTTCTGCTGGCAAACTGAGTCCCACTCTAGTCCAGATGCACGGTGAGGGGACTCACAGAGACACGGATGCCTAAGGGTTATGTGTGTCCATGAAACAGAGGTGCACAGATGCAAAAGGGACTGATATGTTGCCAAGATTTGAGATTCAAAATAAGATCACCTGGACTGTAAACTCACACTCTCAACGGCTGAACAACTGGGCACACGTAAAGCAGGTGGGAACAGTGAAACGGTTGCAGAAAGCTGAGAACCTGGTGAGGACTGGAACTCACAGATCACACTGTTGCTCAGAGAAGCAAGAACTAGGAGGAGGCTTCCTGCTTGGGACAGGTAGTGAGCTGAAGCAGATAAAAGATGCTGCCGCAGCAGGAGTCATAGAAAAGTTGTGCTCGGCATTGGGCAGTGGCAGAGAACCTGGGGTCTCAACTTCACCCTGGCCTTCTGCCTCACACAGTAAGTCACATTCACAGACCAGAACATTTGCTTTTTTTTAGATTTATTTTGTACATATGCATGTTTTGCCTGTACGTATGTATGTGTGTATGTATAATGTATGTATGTACGTACATATGTACATATGTGCACTACACACATGGCTGGTACCTGTAGAAGTCAGAAGGGGGTGCCAGGTCCCCTAGACCTGGAATTACAGATGTTAATGAGCCACTATGTAGCTGCTTGGAATCAAGCCCAGGTCCTCTGTAAGAGCAACAAGTGCTCTTAACTGCTAAATCAGTTCTCCTGTCTCAGACCAAGACGTTTGATTTTGCTCCCAGGTGAGGAATAAGAGAAACTGAAAAACATGTTTTGCATTTGTTGATTTGTGTGTGCCTATGTGTACATTCCATGGCACACATGTAGAGGTCAGGGGACAACCTTTTTCAAGGATGCAAATCATAGATCCATACACTGGGAAATTATATAATTATAAAACCTGACTTTTTAACCAAGAACAGTAACCTCCTTGTAGCATGCTCTAGATGGCCAAGCATTGTATGTCACAGTTGTGTGTCAGGTAGAGTGTGGTTCTCTCTTTACTTTCAGTCCCCACCCGGTGCCACCCTCATGACTCCACCATAAGAGCACTGGTCCTCTCAGGATCCACCTTGAACCGTCTGCCCTCTCCTTATGTGAACACATCTTTCTAGAATGCCAGACTCCATCCAGATGCTGGGCCTGCTGTCCATGTGTTTCTCCAAGCCTGCTGATAGTACCATGCCTGCCTCCTGCAATCACTCAGCTCTCTTTCCATGTTTGAAACTGAAATGATGGAAGGGGACCAATGATGGAAGGGCCCAATGTCTCAGCAGGCCCAAGCCGAGGCATCTCTTCCCCCTGAGGGACCAGGCACACAACGGTATAGCATAGAATAGAGTTTATTCAGGGCATGGGGAGGGGAGCCAGGAGGATAGTAGAGGCAGAGCGGGGAGAGAGAGAGAGAGAAGAGAGAGAGAGAGAGAGAGAGAGAGAGAGAGAGAGGAGAGAGAGAGAAGAGAAAGGGAGGGAGGAGAGGTAGAGAGAGAGCAGAGAAGTAGAGGCTGGCCATGACCATGTGGAGAGAGGGGGAGGGGCAGAGAGAAGCTAGAGGCAAGAGATCAATAGATCACGAAGGCAAGAGATTAAGAGGAAGAGGAAGGGGCAAACAGCTCCTTTTATAGTGGGCAGGCCTATCTGGCTGTTGCCAGGTAACTGTGGGGAGGAGCATACCTGGCTGTTGCCAGGTAACTGTGGAGGTGGAGTTTAGACAGAATACTAACAGAAACCCTGGAGCCAGAAAAGCAAACTAGGAGAATGGAGACTAACCTCTTGGGGCTGACCATGTAAAGCAGCTGCTTAGGAAGAGATTGGTGTCTCATAAAACCTAGTGTAGACCGAGTGTGGGGGCACACACCTTTAAACCAGCACTGATGAGACAGAGGCAGGTGGATCTCTGTGATTGTGAGGCCAGCTTAGTCTACAAGTTGAGTTCCAGACCAGTCAGAGCTACATAGTGAGACCTTGTCTCTCAAAACAAACAAAAAATCTAGACGTAGGATCACCATCTGATCCAGTCATTTAGAGGCATTTTCCCAGTAATATTAAAGTATGAAAACCACTCTTGGTTTCGTGTAGCAGTTTAGTATGTCAGAACAAGATACTGGAAAACAACGTGTGTTCTCTTATAAGCTAAACACTCAGAAACTTCTGGCACATCTGCACGATGATCTATTAATCATAAATGAGGGTTGACTGTTGGTACACACAACAGCCTGGAGGACCTCCAAGGCACTGAACTTTGGAAAAAGAAATCAGCCCAAAAGGTTCCAGTCAAGTCTCACCTAACAGCTGGGAAAAATTATGGAAAATCCTTGTCAGATGATTTTGGAATTTGCATATACAAACCTCCTTGGTGTGGCCTACTATATATAATCTAGGGTTGCACATCTGCCCAGCATTTCCCTGTAAGCAACTGTAGCACAATGTTGTGTTTGTGTCTTAATGCATTTAAATAAAGGGATACAACAAACACCTCCTGACAAGATGCTTCAGGTCTGTTATCTCAATATACTATCACATAGTACATGCAGTTCAGTACTAACCCACTTGTCTCTGCATGTTTGACTGTGCATGACTCTAGTTACCAGTGTAAGTGCAGGCATGAAAAGGGGCTAGTGAGATCCATTGGCATGCTCACAGGGTGAACACAGTCAGGAAGCAGAAGCTCTATTCTCAGGCTCAGTTGGTAGGGTGACCTTTCTTCACTTTGTATGAAGGTGTGTCTCTGTGTTTGCTTTCAGTTGTTAATTCTGTACCTTCAGAGAGCTCCTGTGCTGGCAGTGTTTGGGTATTGTCACTTCAATGGACCATTACTGGGTTTTCTACTTGTAAATGCTTGTTCTCCCACACCTGTCCGAAGGATTGAAGGTCAGGCAGCCCTCAATGCCTTAGGCAACCTTGGACCATGTGTTGTCTTACTGCTGATTAGTTATAATAAAGATCTGACAGTCAATATCTGGGGAAGGAAATATGGGGGTGGGGACCAGGAGTTGGTGGGTTGCAACTTCTGGGCAGGAGGGACACACCTGCATGCATTGGTGGTGGGGAATGCTCGTTAGACAGCCTTATAGGATGCAGTCCAGTTAATGGCTGTCTTGTGATGGGAAGGCCAAGAGTCCTGTAGTTATTTAGACCATGAGCTGATGAGTCCCAATATGATACTGGAGTCCTGGAGGATTCCCAGAGAGCCGGTGGTCTTCAGTCTACGTTGGAATCCAGTAGGTTCTAATACAGGTCAAAAATGCCTCAACAACATCTGGATGGACTTGCCAGCCAGGTGAGGGCACACAGGCACAAAGCAGTTTCCTCTCCCGTGTCTTTTTTTTTTTTTTTTTTTATATCAAGGATGCCACCAGAGGGTGCTGCCAGGGTTAGGGCTTCCTGCTTCAAATAATATGATCAAATAACATGAACATCTCTCACAAGTGTGCCCAGCAGCTTGGGATTGTTGATTGCAGAGGTAGTCAAGTCGACAACCAAGACTAGCCAGCACACTGGACTCTGAGCTGTCAGCCTCCTCTTACGTCTGAGTCATGCTGCCTTTTTGTTTGTTTGTTTGTAAGATTGATTTGCCAAAGCTGACAGAGATCCACCGTCTTGCTTGGGTTCTAGGATAGCCCATCTGGTTAGCCTAGTTGACTTTTGGCCTTTAGTCCAGTCAATTACAGGCGCTTGGCACATAACGTGGATCTTGAGTTACACTGTGATTTGGAGGTGGTTCTCACGGAAAACAAGGAGCTGTGTGTTGACCACACGCTACCAAGGGTGGTTATTATAGAGAGCTATCAGAACACAAGAGACAACAAAAACGAGCCTAGCTGAACTCACTTTGTAGCCAAGGATGACCTTGAACTTCTGTTCATGTTTCCAGAGTGCTGAGATGATACACGGTTTACACAACAGCGTGGAATTGACCCAGGATATTGTGTATACTGGGCTGACACACCCCCCCCAGCCAGTATTCTTGTATTTAAAGCTTAATGATCATGAAAGCAAACTGAAAATGTGCTTTGTTGCTCTCTTTGCTACTTTGTAGAGTCTTCTTTTTCCTGTCCCTTTTTTTTTTTTTTTCTTTTTGGTTTTTCGAGACAGGGTTTCTTCTGTGTAGCCCTGGCTGTCCTGGTACTCACTCTGTAGACCAGGCTAGCCTCGAACTCAGAAATCCACCTGCCTCTGCCTCTGCCTCCCAAGTGCTGGGATTAAAGGCGTGCGCCACCACGCCCGGCTCTTTTTCCTGTCCTTTATCCCCCAGGTTTTACCTCCTAACCCCAGATGGAGAAAGGGTATGTGTGTGTGGGAAATCCCTAAATCTAGTTTTTTTTCTTTTGTTCCTTCTTGGACCACAGCTACTAACTTCTCTAACCAATCTCCCTAAACAAACAGCACCACCCACCCCCATACCTCGGGCTCTAGTACTTAAACACCCTCCGAAAAGTTCCTGGAATTCCAAACATCACACAGTCACAGAAATTATCCGCAGCTGGGCAAACGGCTTCTGCTAGAGCACGAGGCAAACCATGGTCAGCTGTGGACAGTCCGGAGCAGCCCCACATCCCTACACCTGGGATTAAAATGAAATAACATTCTTAAATATTTCTGTGCTTTTTAAAAAAAAAAACCAAA
This sequence comes from Mastomys natalensis, assembly GCA_021653895.1. Classification (NCBI taxonomy): domain Eukaryota; kingdom Metazoa; phylum Chordata; class Mammalia; order Rodentia; family Muridae; genus Mastomys; species Mastomys natalensis. The sequence goes on from JAJTUV010001232.1 coordinate 373,875, forward strand.
ATTCAAGAATTCTTAAAAAAAAAAAAGTCACTACATTTCCTCCCTTCTGTTTTAAGTCATTAATTGTTTGGTGTGTAGCAGGAAATTATAAACAGGCATTTTCAGTGAAATAAGTGTTTTTCAAGTCAGTGGCCAACGTTTTCAGGAGACCTCTCCTGTTCAATTCTAATTTTTTAAAATCAGTTTTGATGTATCCACAAGAACTTTTCACTGATACCCTTTTACAGGTTGACCATTATTATAAGTAGGCACTGTGAAAACAATTTTTTTCTTTAACTTGCTCTTGCAAGGGGATAGAAAAAAAACTAAACACAACAAACAAGCAAACAAACAAAACACTCTTTTAAATCAATTGCTATCATAGGCCATGCCTTAGGTAATGAAGAAGGTAACAGAATCCAGGCAATAATGGACCTATTTGGTTGGATTACTCTAGTCACCATGATTAAATCTGTTAACATTCTCCATTTTCCTGTTTTCTTTTTTTATAACAATATTGGTGAATTCCAAGAACTGGTAGACTCTTCTACATCTTCAGCCTCCAGCTGTTCTTGCCCCAGCTGCTCAAGTGCCTGTAATTTTCCTTAGTCACTCAAATTTTCAATTAAGGATATGATAAAAGGGGGTCGTCGGGCCGTAATTTGTCACTGCCATTTTTAGGTCTTTTACATGTTTAAACCCTAGACGGAGATATTGTTGGTCTTTAACCTCTTCCTTTTCTCCTTCGCATCTCCCCGAAGCCTCATTTTCATTATCAGAGACTTCATCGCCAGAAGGGCTATTGTCTTCATTGTTAGACAAGTTGCCTTCTCTACCTGTCCCTTCAGAGGGAGTAGATGTCTTAATTTTGGTAACAGGGAAAGCCTGTAGAGTTTTCTGAGGTTTCTGGTTTCTTTTTATCTTGTTTCTTGGATGTCAGTAGTCTGGCTGTAGTTTGGATCTAGAATGTTCCCCCAATGGGTCGTCTGAGGCTCAGTCCTTGGCTTAGCACTACTGGGAGGTGGAAGAGCTTTCAGGAGGCGGCTAAGGGCTCACTGGTAGAGTGCTTACTCAGCATATCCAGAGGTCTGGGTTCAATATTCAGTGAGTCAAATCAAACCTTGCCTCTTCTGAAGGTGGTGTCTCAGTTGTATCATTCGGGTGACAGGAAGCTAACTAATGTAGGTGGTGAGAAGAAGCTATGTTCTGTGTTCATAGGAAGGCTTGTGCTGCTCCTCCTCATTGCCGGGGACACATGGTGACTTCTATGACCTACTGCCTGAGATACAGGAAGCATGGCAGCAGCTGGGCAGGCATGGCATTGGAGGAGCTGAGAGTTCTACTTCTTGTTACAAAGGGAAACAAGAGAAGACAGGCTTCTAGGCAGCTAGGAGAAGAGTATCGAAGGCCACTCCCAAAGTAACACACACTTTTCTTTACCTGGAACTTGCCCTGTATCAGGCTAGCCTTAAACTCAGAGATCTGCTTGCCTTTGTCTCCTGGGATATAAAGTATGTACCATCATACCTGGGCCTAAGTTTTACATGGCTCTGATTCCTCTAGATCTGGATCAAAAGTCTATATCTTTCAGCCTCAAGATCTGGATTACAGGAGTGCCCTCCATTCCTGGATTGTAGTTCATTTCAGATTAAAAGTACAAATGGAAACAATAACCAGTTAATAATAATGCCTAGGTATAACTATCCCTTCTTCAACTGCAAAGATATAAACAACAAGCTTAGTTGGGTGGGATCTTGCTCTGAGGTCACCATTCCCTTAATTTTATTTAATGTCCTTGAACACAAGACTTCGCTCCATTTCACTTCATGGTGTCCCTTAATTACTTGAACCATATATTTTGTATTTTTCCTTTCTAAACTTACTGTGCTTGATCAAAACACTCTTCATGAGACATAAACCAGAGGACAAAGTCTATGCTTTTCTGAGAATTCCTTGGCAATTAATCAAAATCTCTTTACCTTAGTGTCTTGATTAGGGTCTTACTGCTGTAGCAGACACCATGACCAAGGCAACTCTTATAAGGACAACATTTAATTGGGGCTGACTTACGAGTTCAGAGGTTCAGTTCATTATCATCAAGGTGGGAGCATGACAGCATCCAGGCAGGCATGCCACAGGAGATACTGAGAGTTCTATACTTTGTTCTGAAGGCAAACAGAAGAAGACTGACTTCTAGGCAGCTAGGAGGAGAGCTTAAAGCCCACGCCCACAGTGACACACTTCCTCCAACAAGGACACACCTCCAAATAGTGCCCACTCCCTGGACCACCATACTTAGCCTCAGGCAGACTCTTCAGACAAGGGCAAAAAGCAGCAACATTCTTCACTAAAACATTGTAAGAACAATATCCAGAAGGAGAGGGGGAAGGAGAGAGAGAGAAAGAGAGAGAGAGAGAGAGAGAGAGGAGAGAGAGAGAGAGAGAGAGAGAGAGATATTCCTGAATCCAATTTCTCAATTTCTTTCCTTTTGTTTCTCCTTTGATCATGGCTACTAACTGCAATCAACATCCCCAGATGACCAACAACCACCTACCCCTATGCCTCTCAGGGCTCTACCATTTATGTAGCCTCTGAAAAGTTCCTAGAATTCCAAACATCACACACAGAAATTATCTGCAGCCGACAAATCCAAGCTTTTGCTAGAGCACGAGGCAAATCATGGTCAGCTGCTGCAGATGATCCAAAGCAGTCCATACCTGGGATTAAAATGAAGGCACATTCATATAAGGTTTCTGTGCTTTTAAAAAAATTCAAATTTTCAAATTTTTCAAAAATTTTACCACAGTGCTCATAGCCTAAAGTGGAGAGGTGGGAGTGTGGTTTTTGCTGGTTTTATGGTGACATTGCTCAGTTATGAAGACTCCACTACTTCATTTACATTGTTCCTTTGTTTCTTCTGTCATTCCCATCTCAAATCAAATTTCAAGGTCTCTAAACGAGAGATGTTTTCTAATGCTGCTGCCTGCAGGAATTTATGGCATATACTTGGGTCCTACCTCATAGACAGGTGCAGAACTCTGGCTCCCTTCCTCTTGACTCCATGTCCAGTTGGAAGATGGTTTACGTGTGCCCTGTGCTTCTGTCACCTTGGTTTCTAGACCTCTCCTGTGTACCCCAGGCCTCTGCTAGTATCAGAAGTCAGAGGCTTCTCTGGTCAGATCAGCTTCTCTGGTGGTAAGGCAGCTTCCCGGCAGTTCTTTGGCCTCTGCAATCTCGAGTCCTCAAGTGGTTGTGGCAAATGCTGTCTTTCCTTTGCCTTCTGTGCCCTGTCTAATTAGGGAAGATCAAGCCATCAGAGGTTTTTAGCACAAGAATGGTTTTCTTTGGGATTTGTGGTTCCCTTGGCCTCACATGTCTTTTGCCTCCTCTGTCCTACCTACCTGGTCACTGATCCATGGGGCTGAATTCTAGACTATGACAGCCAAACATTGTCCCCTCTACAGCTTCCATTGCCCACTCATACAAGCTGCCTCCTTTTGTCTTCTTAGCTCGTGTGTACTATAGATCACCTGCCAACACTGTCCTGCTTATGAGACTGCATAAGTCCCCTTTCCTGTTATTCCCCGTCAACTCTGACCACACTCACTTAGCTGTCATTATGGATGTTCTTCCTGACCCTCTAACCCCTCTCCTTGTCTCCTTTCTATCTCTGGAAGAACAACAGCAATGTTCAATCCTAAACATTCTGCCAGGAGGCAGAGTGCTGGATGGAGCTAAAGACTCTCCTCCATGTTGATCTCCTGTGACATCAATGTTCTAGGTGCCCGTGAGTACCTCTGCCCCTCTCTCTAAATCTCCTCCTCCATGGCTGCAGTCCTACTTCCTCTGTTCCCGGTCTCAGCTGTGACAGGCCCTCTATCAAGCAGAACCTGATGTCTTCACTTGATTCCACCATATGGCATTGCTATGATGACACACTTCTTTCTGTTAATGCCTGGCTTGTCCCTGTGCAACATGAAGCCATCTACTCCCCTAGTATGCAAAGTCCCAGCCTTCATCTACCCAGGGCCTCATTGCAGGGATCTTGCCTGCCTTTTCTTCAACAATGTGAGCCTCTACCTCTCTGTAGATGCTCTCTGCTCAACTGTATTTCTCAGACCCATATCAGCACCTCAAAACTTTTAACTCCAACTTTTCCTCTGTGCCCTATTCTACTTTTAAGATTTTATATTTGTTGGTTTAATTTTTCCACTGTCCCCATGCACTCTTCAACCTGAGTCAGTCACACCTTTGCCTCATCATTTCACTGAAGAGACCCTTTGTAGTTACCTTTGTGCAATTGTGACAAACACCTGACAGGAACATCTGGGGAGGAAACACTGACTCTGGCCTATGGCCTCAGAGGGTTCTGTCCATGGCTGTTTGGTCTCATGCACTTGGGCAAAACACTTTGCTCCAGACTGTGGGATGGTAACACCCCAAGATTCATGTCCCTCCGCACCTTAAAAAAGTAGAGCCTTTGTAGACTTGATCAAGCGAAAAAGGGCACACTGGATTCACATGAATGCTGGCAAGGGAGGGTGGAGTTGGATACAGACAGACACAGGAAAGAATGCCATTAGACAGTGGAGGCAGAGGCTAGAGAGATACACCTGTGAGCCCAGGAATTTGGTGCTGCAGAAGACTGGCAGGAAGCTAGAGAGACCAAGAATAATTCAGAGGGAGCATGGTCCTCTGACACATTGACTTTGGACTTCTGTCCTCCAGAACGGAGAAAATACCTATCTGCTGTTTTGAGTAACTTGGCTTGTTTCAGCAGCCCCAGGAAACCAGAACAGTAGGCTCGTGACTTGTCTACTGCCCCTGCTTGGTTGCTTCTGAGGATGCGTTGCTCCAGTCCACTACTGACAGCTTCCAAATCTTCTACTGCTGCTTACGAGCCTTCCCCACCGACTAAATAAAACTCAGCTCAACCAGAATAAGCCAAGTTCTTGTGGTCAGTGCTATTACCTTCCTCTAGATTCTCCCACCTGGCTCACTTTCTGAATCCTAGCTCTGGTCACATTCCTGAATCTACAGCATCATCTGCATCTGTGATTGGGCTACAGAATAAAGCAGATTGAGTCTCCCCCAGTATACTTTGGTTATGGACAGACCTTGTGCTGCTATGTAGCTGTATTCACTGCCATCAGGCTGACCTTTCCCCTGGCATTTTCCTGGGCCTCCCTGACCTTGGGGCTGGTGTCTGTGTTCTTTGTTCTGCTTCCAATGTTTCTTCCCTCAGCTACTACAGCTTCCTTCGTCAGCACTCTGGTCTCTCTAGACAGCCCGTTCCCTATCAGCAGAGCTCAGCAGCCCTTAGTGCTGGGCGGCTGCTCATTTTCTTCAGGGTACCATTGGCATCAAAATAATCTTTACTTGTTTTGTTGCCGTATCTCAATTCCTCTTCTAGAATGTCTTCCCCATGGCATCTCCATCCTGTAGAACGGGGCCTGGGCACTAAATTCTAGAAGGTATTCAATAATTCATCTGTCTACTAATGGCCACCACCCATTAGAAACACATAGAGTGGATTCAGACTTACCCCTTAAGTACATGGGCAGGTCTACTCAAATGGGAAAGAAAACAAAATGATCCATACCTCTGGCTTCCCTGGACCTTGGCTTTAAAATCTAATGCATCCTTCCAGAGTCCTGTGGCTACAGGAGGCCTCAGGGCCATGGATGGTTAAGGGTTTGACCCCAGTGTGTGATGGCCAACCACTCCTATTAGGCCAGACATGCCTCTTCCACAAGCATCTCGAAGCTGGACACAGAAATCAACAAGAGTTCTTCCTCTGCAAACACAACTTCTCTCAGGCAGAGCAGAGCAGCAAGGACATTATCTAAAACGCACAAGTGCCTGACATTCACACAGCCCATTGATCTCTTCAAAGGTGGTAAGGTCTAGGGTAAATAAACATCAGTGGAGACTGGAACCTTGGGCCAGTTCCCAAGTTTGCTGCTCATTGCCTTTGTTTTTTTATAAAGGTCATTTGGTGTGTGCTTGCTTTTTCTACATTTACAATGTTGAAATACCAAACAAGACTGCCAAGGAGATTCCTGTTATACTTATAACCAGAAGATGTGGGTTTCTTCCCTTGCACGGCATCATCAAAGATATCAGCATTATAAGAAACATGTTAGAGCCGGGCAGTGGTGGCGCACGCCTTTAATCCCAGCACTTGGGAGGCAGAGGCAGAGGCAGGTGGATTTCTGAGTTCGAGGCCAGCCTGGTCTACAGAGTGAGTTCCAGGACAGCCAGGGCTATACAGAGAAACCTTGTCATGAAAAACCAAAAAAAAAAAAAAAAAAAAAAAAAGAAAGAAACATGTTAGAGAGGGAGAAGTTGGGCTGGAAAGATGATTCTATGTGTTAGAGTTCTCATATAAGTACAGGGACCTGAGTTCAAATCTCTGGCACCCATGGAAAAAGCTGGGAGTCTTTCATGCCTATAATCCTCACATTAGGGTGGAGTAGAGACAGGAGGATGGTCTCTCAGTGAGAGACCCTGTCTCAAAGATATAAGGCCAAGAACAATAGAGCAGGACACATGATGCCCTCTTCTAGCCTCTAATTCTGCATGGGCACACATACCTGCATGCACATGCACAATGACAAACTCACACACGTACACACACAAAAGAGAGAGAATGGGAAGCTGTAGCAAACAGCAGGAGACTCCAACTGGGATGTCTTGTGGGTACATCACCTGTGGGGTGCAAGGATAACTCTGTCATTCTCAAGGATGTATGGGATGGGGACTCAGGTGTCAGGCCTGTCACAAAGCCTTCTTGGTTCCTGACTTCTGGGGTTATGTCTGCAGCTGTCCACACTTTGTCCCCAGCTTGCTGTTGGCCTTTTCTCTGTTTCTTGTCACCTGTTCCTTTCTGTTCACCCTCTTGCTCTGTTCCTGGCTGCCTGGGCTTCCGGTGCCGCCTCTTGAATGGATGCCCTGTCCCACAGTCTCTTGCTCCCATGAGTTCGCAGGTTGCCACCACCACATTAATATTCCTAGCTGACTTTGAGGCCTGCTTCCTCTTTAGACCTCTTTGACCTTTGAATGCAATCCAAATGCCCTAGAGGTGACCAGATGCACTTTCTTGCCCTATTATTTCCTACCTGCCCTTTTAGACACCCACCCATCTTTTCCTCACCACCTTTCCTGTGCTTGTCCTTCGCTCTTCTCAATGACCCTCATCAAGTCTACATGAGTGACATTGCTCCAGTCTGCATGTCAAGATCCAATCTTAACCTTTAACATACCGGAAGAGCCACTGTTTCTTCCCTGGTCCAGCAGAAGCTATTCTTCCCAGTGGCTATTAAGTATTTCCTCTCCAGTGACGCCACACTACAGTTCTTCAGATGGTGCCACAGTAAGTAACTTGTATGCCACCAATCCTAAGACAGACTCCCTTTAGTATTTTAACAACTTTGACACCAGGATACATCTTAAAACCCACTGTGTTCCCTAGGACCAGTGGCTCTGTGTCTCACATCTGATGAGGAGTCATGCCTCTTTAGCAAGCTCTTACTCACAGGCAGTAGGATCTTACATCTTGCCGATGTATGATATGCGGCATATGACCTGTACTGAGCCAGCACTAGTGTCTACAGCACTGTGGCTTCCACACAACCATCCCAGCTTCACATCCAGATCTGACTGTGGCTGTTCCTCAGCACCCTCGCATTCACGGAAGCCTCCGGGCTAGACACAAGCCAAGGAAGATCACAGAAGGAATAACTATGCTTCCCTAGGGGAGGGGGTATGTGTCACAGCAGGTAAGAAGACAGATTCACAGCTGAGCACCATGGGTAAGGGACATCTGGGAACATAGACTCCAAGATGTCAATATGTCCCAAAGGCGTGAAGAATGTAATGGCACATTATCACTGGATAGACTTCTGCGTGCTGAGCCTTTTGGGTAGGTCAACAAGGCCTGGGCTGGGCCAGTCTGCTAAGCACATGTGTATTAGAAGAGTCCTGTTATCATAAGAGGGAATCTCAGGAAGGCAAGTCCAAGAGGGAAAGTGACTAAAGAAGGAAATGCCCTTATGGAGGGTTGCACGGGGACAAAACCAGCGTCTGTCTTTCTGCCCCGAAAATAAAGGTCACAGTCCTTTCTCTTATGTCCCTGAGCCACTGGATGTAGCTTTCCCGAGCAAGGGCTGCCAGCAGAGCATCCTGACAAACTTTTAAAATTGTTACTTGTATGTATATATATATACATGTATATATTTACCTTTTATTGAAAATGGATTTTTTCATCATATTATTCATTTGCAAGAAGTTATCAATTAGAGATTGCTTCTGGGTTAGGGATGGGGTTATGTGTCTACTTCTCCTTTGAGCTCTAGGACCCATCTGGTGTAGACACGTGTAGGCTCTGTGCATGCTGCTTCAGTATCTCTAAGTTCATACGTACATTGATCATGTTGATTTTGAGCAGTGGTTTTCAACCTTCCTAATGTCATGACCCTTTAATATAGTTCCTCATGTTGTGATGACCCCAGCCATGAAATTATTTTCCTTACTTCATCATAAGTGTAATTTTGCTATTGTTATAAATCATAACATAAATATTTTTGGAGATAGAAGTTTGCCAAAGGGGTTACAATTGATTTAGTAGGCCTTGCTTTCATAGTATCTTTCATCCCTTCTGGCTCTTACACTCTTTCTGACTCTTCTTCCACAGGATTCCCTGAACCTTGAGGTGAAAGGTTTGATGGAGACGTGTCTTTTAGGGTTGTGTGTTCCAAGGTCTGGCCATGGGTATCTGTTGTAGGAGGAAGCCTGTTTGATGACTGATGAGCAAGGCACCTATCTATGAGTATAGTAGAACTTCTTTAGGAATAATTTTATTGCTACTTTTTTAGAACAGTAGTATTGGTTTTACTCTAGGTCCCTGGACTGTTTAGTTTCAGGTTCTTGGTTGCCCAAGAGCAGTGTGTATATAGGTCCCAGCTTGTGGAGTGGCCTTTAAGTCAAATCAGATACTGTTTGGTTACTCCCACAGGTTTTGGCTACCATTAACATATCTTGAAGGCAGGACAGCATTGTAGATCAAAGATTTTGTAGCTGGGTTGGTGTGAGCATCTCTCCTTTGGTAGCATTAGTTGATATGGTGAGGGCTTTGTGTAGGTAACATCTCCATATTCATTGAGCTGTGTACATGTTGTCTTCAGCATTGGGGCCTTGCTGTCAGTTTGTGGAGAGCAACCTGTAGTCTTGGCAACAGCCTAGGTTGTTTGAACATTCCCATAGGACCTCTTTGGACAACATCTCAATTAGATGTAAACCAACCCCTGTACTGGAACCTTTGTTTGGTGAAAAGAGATGGCCAGCTGGCACTATCTCCCCCACTTATTTGGCATTTTGTTTAGATTACCCCTCATATATTTATATATTTTAGGAAGCTTCTTCTGTATTAGGTTTCTATACTACCCCTCAAATAGTCCTTAATTTTAGTTTTCTATCCCTGTATTCTCTCCTTTGTCCTTTCTTCCCTCCCTCTATCTACCTGATTCTACCATTCCAGACCCTTTCCCTATCCATCCATAATTATCTATTCTGTTTCCCTTTTCTAAGGGGATCTATACTGCCCCACCCCTTACCCTCTACCTAAGCTCCGTGGTTTTATGAATCGTAACGTAATTAACATTGACTTAACAGCTAATATCTACATTAAGCGAATATATACCATATTTATCTTTCTAGGTCTCGTTACTTCACTCAGGATAATTATTTTTCTAGTTCCATTCATCCACCTATAAATTTCATGATTTCATCTTTGTGTGTGTGTGGGGGGGGGCTAAGTGAACTCCATTGTATAAATATACCACATTTTCTTTATCCATTCATCTGTTGAGGGACATCTGAGTTGTTTCCAATTTCTGACTATTATGAATAGAGAAACAGTGACTATGGTTGTGTAAGTGTCTAGTAGAGTGAAACATCCTTTAGTATTTGCCCAACAGTGGTATAGCTGGATCTTCTGGTAAATTAATTCCCATCTTCCTGAGGAACCTGCACACTAATTTCCATAGGTGGCCATATAAGTTTGCACTCCCATTAGCAATGGGTGAGCGAAGCTGCAGAGGAATTTTAATTCAACAACATGGCTATCGTGAAAAAGGATCACATCCAAAGATCTCCTAGGTCTGCATGATCAAGCTAGAATGATACAGACATGCTCTTAATACACACATTTAATCTCAATCAATGAAGGTAAAGTTAGTTTGTAGAAGGAAGCAGCCATGTTTGAAAGTGACATGTAATTGAGGGGCAGACAAGTGATGAATCACAGAAAGATTTGACAGAATGAGTCAGGGATAGTATATGCCCAACACTCAGGAGAACAGACAGAAAAGAGCTATTTAAGAAAGCAAGCGGCATAGAGATGGGGAGGAGGGAGGGGAAAAGGGAATAGAAGAGGGAAAGAGAGGGAAAGGGAGAAAGAGGGGGACAGTTTTACAGAGACAGGTTGCAGGTGAAGACAGAATAAGCCCGAGAATGAGGAACCAGTCGATTAGAACAGATTGCCAGAGTTAGTTTGAGGCCAAGCAGAGCAATTCAGTAAGAAGCCAGAGAGAAGTGGTAATCCTCTTTAATCAATCAGTTTAGAGAGACGTTTGTGTCAGGATAACTGAGTTGAACTAACTAGTCAGAGTTCAGAAAGAACTAGAAAGGGTTAGATTATTTAGCAGGAAGCTTCCAGGACAATAATTATATCTGACAAATAAAAGTTACAGAACCCTTACACTACATCCTTACCACCATGCAATGTTTAATTGATCTTGGCCATTCTGATGGGTGTAAGATGAAATTTCAAAGTAGTTTTGGTTTGCATTTCTCTGATGACTAAGGATGCTGAACATTTCTTTAAGTGTTTCTCAGCCATTTAAGTTTCCTCTTTTAAGAATTCTTTCTTTAGCCGGGCGGTGGTGGCACACGTCTTTAATCCCAGCACTTGGGAGACAGAGGCAGGCGGATTTCTGAGTTCGAGGCCAGCCTGGTCTACAGAGTGAGTTCCAGGACAGCCGGGCTACACAGAGAAACCCTGTCTCGAAAAAACCAAAAAAAAAAAAAAAAAAAAAAAAAAGAAAAAAAAGAAAAAAGAAAAAAAAAGAATTCTTTCTTTAGATCTGTACCCCATTTTTAATTGAATTATTTGTTTTCTTAATATCTGGTTTTTTTTTTTTTTGAGATTTTAGCATATATCAAGTCTACTTGATCATGGTAGATATCATTTTGAAGATTTGGTTTGCAGGTATTTTATTGAGTATTTTTACATCTATGTCCATAAGGGATTTGGGTATGTAATTCTCTTTGTTAGGTTTTTATGTGATTTGAATATAAGGGTAGTTGTGGCCTCACAAAATAAATGTGACGATGTTTCATTTCTATTTTGTAGAATAATTTGAGGAGTATTGGAGTTAACTCTTCTTTGAAAGTCTGGGAGAAATCTGTACTAAAACCATCTGGACTTGGGCTCTTCTTTTGGTTATGAAACTTAATGACTGCTTTTATTTCACCAGGGGCTATAAATCTGTTTAAGTTGCTTATATAATCTTGACTTTGGTGAGTGGTGGATATAGAGATAATTACCCATTTCTTTTAGACTCTCAGTTTGGTGGAGTTTTAAAGTATGTCTTTAAGTATGTCCGTATGATTCTCTGAATCTCCTCAATGGCTGCTGTTATAGACACTTTTCAAACTCTCCAATTTTGTTAATTTGCATAGTCTCTCTCTGCCTTCTGGTTAATTTGAGTAAGAGTTTATCAATTTTATTAATTTTTTTTCAAAAAACCAACTCTGTTTCATTGATTCTTTGTATCATTTTTGTTTGTTCCCATTATATTAATCTAAGCCCTGAATTTGATTATTTTTTGCCATTTGCTCCTTTTGGATGTTATTTCTTCTTTTCGTTCTAGAGCTTTCAGGTATGCTGTTAAGTTACTAGAATGAGCTTTCTCCAATATATTACATGTAGGCACGAAGTGAACTTGCCTCTTAAAACTGCCTTCATTGTATAACATAAGTTTGGGTATGTTGTATTGTAATTTTCACTCAATTCCAGAAAGTCTTTTATTTCTCCCTTGACCCATTTTCCATTGAGTTGTTCAGTTTCCATGAGTTTGTAAGCTTTCTGTTATTTGTAAGCTTTAATCCAGAGTGGTCAGATAGGATGCAGAGGATTATTTCAATTCTCTTGTATCTGTTGAGATTTGCTTTTGTCTGAAGTATATGGTCAGTTTCCGAACAAGTTCCATGAGGCTATGTGAAGGTATATACTTTTGTTTTAGTGTGAAATGTTCTTTAAATACCTGTCAGGTCCATTTGGTTCACAATGTCTGTTAACGCCAGCCAACTGGTTAGTTTTTGTCTGGATGACCTTTCGTTCATACAGTTAGGTATTGAAATCTCCCACTATTGCGTATGCAGGACAACATGTGACTTTAGCTGTCCTAGTGTGTCTTTTACGACCTTGAATGTCCTTGTGTTTGGAGCATAGATATTAAGAACAGCAATGTCCTCTTGGTGGATTTTTCATTTAAAGACTTAAGTACCGTTTTTCCCTATCCCTTCCGATGAGTTTTGATATGAAGTCTATTTCGTCAGATATTAAAATAGTTGTACCAGCTTGCTTCTTAGGTGTGCTTGGAATATCCTTTCCCATCTTTTTTTATCCTGAGGTTATTATGTCCACAATATTAATGTGTATTTACTGGATTCAGCAGAAGGATGAATCTGTTTTTTGCATTCATTCTGTTAGTATATGTCTTTTTATTGAAGGAATTGACACTATTGATGTTGAAAGATAAAAGTGAGCGGTGTTTGTTGCTTCTTGTTATTTTGTTGTTGTTGAGCTGCTCCTGGTGGTGGTAGTGGTGTGTGTGTGTGTGTGTGTCTTCTTTTTATTTGCAGGTCTGGAATTACTTATTTCTTGTGTTTTCTTGGGTATGGCTAGTTCTTTTGGTTAGAATTTTTCTTCTAGCACCTACTGGAAGCTGGATTTGTAGATAAATTTTGCTTTATCATAGAATGTCTCATTTCTCCTCTATTGCAATTGAATATTTGCTGGGTATAGTAGTCTGCACTGTCATCGTGGTCTTTTGGACTCTGTAGAACATCTGTCCAGGCCCATCTGGCTTTTAGTGTCTGCACTGAAAACTCAGATGTTATTCTAATATGTCTGCCTTTATATGTTTCTTGGTCTTTTCCCTTGCAGCTTTTAATTTTCTGTCTTTGTTCTGTATGTTTAGTGCTTTGATTATTATAAGCTGAAAGGATTTCCTTTTCTTTTTTTTTTTGTTTTGTTTTGTTTTTGTTTTTGTTTTGTTTTGTTTTTTTGAGACACGGTTTCTCTGTGTAGCCCTGGCTGTCCTGGAACTCACTCTGTAGACCAGGCTGGCCTCGAACTCAGAAATCCGCCTGCCTCTACCTCCCAAGTGCTGGGATTAAAGGCTTGCGCCACCACCACCCGGCAAGATTCTCTCTTTTTTCTTTTGTATTCTGTGGGTGACACTTGCCTCTGAGGTTCCTGTTTGAGCTCCTAAATTTTTCCCTCAGCTTGGGTCCTTTTTATTGATTCTATTTCCACTTTCAGGTCTTGAGCTGTTCTATTCATTTCCTTCCACTGTTTGTTTGCGTTTTCATTGATTTCTTTAAGGGATTTATTCATTTCCTCTTTAAGAATGTCTATTATATCCATAAAGCTATTTAAATATCTTTTTTGTGCCTCAGCTATATTGCCATACTCAGGACCTAGTGGAGACAATATGTCCTGGCTGTTATTGACTGTTTTTATGTTGGCATTTAGGCATCTGAGTTTAGGAAGATTATAATTCTAGGTGCTTATATCTGGTCTTGTCTTTGTTGGGTGGATGTTCCACTGTTTGGCTCCTGTTGCCCTCTGTTTCTTAGGAGAGTATGGTGGCTAAATTTTCCTGGTAGGAAATTCTGTGATCCTGATACCTGTGACCTTAGAGTTTCTGTGTAAAGTGTTTTTCTAGGCATTGGAAGCTGACACTAGGAATGCGGAAGGGCCAGGACAGTGGTGAGTGACTGACAGGGTCCATGGGGCAGGAGGAAAGCAAGGTGTTCCCCTAGGATCTGTTGGGTCCCCTGAGGACAGGGCAGATAGCAAGAAGAGGACACAACAGGTTGTCTACTGCAGAGCTGGGGCTGAAACTGGGCACTGGCTTTGGAGGAGAGGAGGGAGAGTGAAGACCTGAAGCTCAAGAGCCTGCTTCACTGTCCTGCTTACATCTCTGGCAGGCTTGGCTGGTTGGTTCCCAGAGAATGCCTGCTGCAGTCGGGAGCTGGGATCACAAGATAAGTGAGGAGAAAGGTCGCAGAAGATCTGCATGACCCACTGGAGGTGTGGGCAGAGATGAGGGGGAGGAGGAGGAAGAGGAGAAGGAACTTGTAGCAAGTGATTTGCTACAGACCTGGGGTAAGACTTGGGGGTTAGATTACTTGTTTCCCTGGTAGGAGTGGCCTGAGGGTTTCCAGGTTGTGTCCTAGCACATCTTATTGGGCAGCTATAGCCAAGAACAGCTATTTTGTAACTGTTTTGCAGATTATTTTCACATGCATTAAAGCAAAGCAAAACAAAACAAGAACCCCTAAGTCTCATGTAGTTCAGAATAACCTCAATTCACTACGTAGCCAAAGATGATCTTGAACTGTAGGGGTAGTTCTGATGCTAAGGTCCTGTTTCCCAATTGGTTCTTGATCTATCAGTAAAGATGCCACAGGCCAATTGCAGGGCAGAAGAAATAGGCAGGACTTCTGGGTCCCCACAGATTCAGGAGAGAGGAAAGATTTTTGCTATACTTCAGAGGGAGAAGAGCCAACCAGCCATGTGGGATCTTGGGCTGAGCAGCCACAGGCTGCTTCTACAGGTGGGAGGTTGGGGTGTTGAGTTGGGACTGAAGGTGACTGCGCAACTGAAATTGAGTGCAGATTTAGGGTGCTGAGATGGGAGTACTGGAAGGGCACATTAGCTGAGGTAGATTGGAGATGCCCAACAGTTGAGCCAATAAGGCAATTTGAAATTGAGCAACTGTGTGTGTCTGTGTTTTTCATTCATGGATCCAATATTCTCTGGGCAGGGGCTGGTGGCACAGTCCATTCCTGGAGCTTAGGAGTTTAGGCGGGGTAGCAAAAGCTACATATAACATTGAACTTCTGATTTTCCTGAGGGCTGGTGGTATCGGGCATGTACTACCGTGCCTAATTTTTTGTAGTACTGTGTGTGTTTGACAATCACTCTGAAAGCTGAGGTACAGACCTACTTCTCAATCTTAAACAGCACTATATAATAGTACTGTCACCTCCACTTGACAGATAAGGAAGCTGGTGCTGTCCTGACTTATGACCTTCACAGTGTTGAGCTAGAAGACACCTCCTATTGTCTAGTCATCTCTGTGGCCTAGTGGAGGATGCTGAGGGCCCTTGGGAGATTCTTCCCCTAACTTGCATGAGGTGGAGCCATGGCCATCTGCTGGTATGCTGACTCCTCCAGTGTCCTTGCCTTCCTCTTAGTTTCTAAATCACATACACTATTTCCAAGGACAGAGATAGTAGGACATATGTCATGATATAGACTTTTTCATGGATCAGTGGCCCTGTCATGTCTTCCTGGCTGCCTAGGAAACAGGGATCTGAGGGAGCAGAGGACGGAGTTATGAACAGTCACGAGCAAAGCAGCTGCTGTACTCTGGAACCCAGCTACCTCAACCTGCAAGGAAGCCTCCTCTTGTTCCCGCTTTAGACCACAGCCTTGTGTCCACACCCAGTTTCCTAAGGTTTCTAGGAAGCACAGATGTGATCTCCCTATATATGTGTGCTCCTATAAAGCAAAAGGGCAAAAAGATTTCCCACTGATGCAGGAGGAAGGAAAATATGGAATCACTTTTGTCTCCTAAAAGATGCACTAGAAGTTCCCTGCCTACGACTCAAGAATGCGACTTTGTAAGGAAATAGAGCAGCTGTGATCAGTTCAGAAGAGGCCATTCTAGACCATCACGACCAGTATGACCAGTGTCCTTAGAAGAAGATGGCTGGGTAAAGACACAGACACACAGGGAGAGCACCTGTGAAGATGAGGAATTGGAGGACATGGCTATGTGCCAAGAACAAGGACTCCTGGTAGCTTCTGGAATCTAGGAGGGACGAGAAGAAGCCATATCTCAATATGAGAATTCCAGCCTTCCCCTCTGTGGCATGGTAGCTCTCTGTTGATCAGTCTCCAGTTGGGAGAGTTAGCATGTGCAGAAAAGCTGGGAGTGTGAGCCAGAGATTCCCCGTTCAAACCATGAATTAAAAGTGCCACTGGAGGTCCTAGTTTGTTTGCTCAGGGAGCTTGAGTCACCATTAAATTGATAGCCCCTCACAACAGTGTTCACACAGACTGGTTTGATGAGAGAAACAGATTTCACTCTTAAAGCTTGAAATTGCCACTGCAAGAGCAGTTACTTAAAGTAGGCAGGAAAAAAAAAATGGTGGCTCTGGCATCAGGAGAGGTTCAGATGTTAGCCTCACCATGCCTGTCTGTATGACTTAAGTAAGTTCAAAGGAACAGTAAGTAGAGGTGGAGCAGAGAGAGTTTAAACTTGCTTTTTCCCCTCCCATCACGTCAGGCAGCCATTTCAAAGCTTGATTCTGATGTCACGGTAGCTTTTGTTCATTAGCCAAAACTGCATTAGAATTCAGGCTTTCCATCTCTGACAGCTCCACTGTTTCTTGGCAAAAACTTCTTGGTGTTCTAGGACTGTGCTGAGCTCTACTGACTCATCCTCAAAAGCATTGTGCACCCGCATGGTCCAAGAAAACATCCATTAGGTGGTCATACGAGGCCCAGTCCTGGGAATCTGTGTTGAGTGTCTATTTATTGTCCTTCCATTCGGAGTCACTAATGGCCTGACAGCTAAATTCTGTGATGGAGGGAACATCACTCACTCTCAGCCTCCCCTTCTTGTCTTATCTCATCAGGATGGTGGCACTGCAAAACAAGCCTTCTTGCCATGACTCTGTAACTTCTACCACAAAACTAGGACTTGATATACTTCTGGCTCCCGTTCTATAGCTTTCTGCCGCCATGAGGGCTCTGCCTCACCACCAGATGTTGGAGGGATGCCGTTGGTAACGTTGAAAGTAACAGAGATCTTTCCTTCGGCAACTTTGCCCAGTAATTTTGCCTCCACTACATTCAGTTCCAGTTCCCAATCTCCAGACATCCTGGGAAAGATTTATGCTTCTGGATTTTCTTTTCTTCCTTAATTTCAGCAGTCAAGACATTAGCAAAGGCTTTTTCCCCTTCAGTGTGCAGGGATCAGGGGCTGCAGGAGGCTGGAGCAGAGCATCTCACTGGGGAGCCAGCGCATACACTGAGAGGCCAGAAGAGCTCAGCTGAGTCATGGCTGGGACTCGGGCTACAGCAGCTGGACAGCCGTGGCAGTGGCACCCAGGGTGTGGGCACACTCCCAAAACATTTAAATGTACACACTGCAAGAGAACACATGGTAATCCTGAGCTATAAAGATCAACACCAGAAATTGATTACACAAATTGAGAAGAGTCCATTATTAGAGTTTTTAACAGCAATATTTGTACGTAAGGTAACATGGTTAAGTATCTAGGAGGAAATAGGAAGCAAGGATCATCTCCTTTTCCTCTTCCTCTTCCTTCTCCTTTATTGAGACAGAGTCCTCCTCTGTAGTCTTGTGTGACCTAGAACTTGTTATGTCACCTAGGTCTCAAACCCCTAAGGATCCTCACATCTTAGCATCCTAAGACCTGGGCTTACGGGTCTCCACTGCTACTCCCAGCTCCAAGGATTTCATACAGAGTTTAAAAGATCCTTTCCATGTAAAGAACATTTGGAGTCTTGGTTGCTTTTTTGTTTCTGTGATAAAACACCCTGACCAATGTTTGGGTTAATGGTTCCATTAAGAGTCCATCATAGTGGCAAGACCTGGCCTCAAGTGTCAGGTACAGCAGAGAGAGCAGGAAGCTGAGAACTCATCTTCTACCACAAATATGAAGCAGAGAGAGCAAACTGGAAGACAGGAAGGCCTTGGATTCTCAAAGCCTGCCTCAGTGACGTTCTTCCTCCAGCAAGGCTGCACTTCCTAAACCTCTCCAGAGTCACCAACTGGGGACCAAGTGTTCAAAATACACGAGTCTCTGAGGGGACATTTCTTGCTCAAACCATCACACTTGGGGTTTATTTGTTTTGGTCTGGCATGGAAGCCAGACCTTATGCATGCTGAAGCACTTTATCTAAAATAAGAGCATACATCCTATTAGCATGGGCAAACTTGAGAAGTAGTGCTCCCTTCCTCTCTCTAAGGAATCTACTAGAAAACAGGCTTCAGACAAATGAGTCTGAACATGTGGATTAAAGTTGAGAAATATGTGATCAGTTGTAAAACTAAGGGGGGGTGCTTGAAAGGAGAGACTATGATTCCATGATATAGTCTGAGTGTAATGAAGGCAGAACACACATGGGTGTGCAAAGGAGTCTGGGAAATGACCAGTGCTTGAGGGAGGCAGCCAGGCAAGGGCTTGACTACTGAGCTACACCCACAGCCCCTTGCTGAGTGTTTCAATCTTCACATTTATCTGTGTGTGTGTGTGTGTGTGTGTGTGTGTGTGTGTGTGTGGTGAAGTTAAGTTATCCTGAGACACTGGGTAAAACAAAAGAGTCATTTGGGATGTTTTACTTCCCTCTCGCCTTTCCTCCTTAGTGGAGAAGAAACAAGACTCAGGTGGTATACAGAATCACTAAATAAAACCCGTCTGTTCTCTGTGAACTCAAGATACACAAATGGATGATTGTGTTGGTTTGTTTTCTGTGGCTAAGAAGGTGACACTACAGCCTGGAGACCTTTAAAGAAAATAAGTTTATGTTGGCTCCTGGTTTTGGTCCAAGGCCGAAGGACCGCATCTGGTGATGGCTGTCTTGCTGGCAGTGTCCCTAGGCCATGTGAGTATCATGTGGCAAAATGTGTGTGTGTCCCTTTGAAAGCCATCTACAGGACTGCAATTGAGATGGGTAAAATGAGGGGTGGAGGTTTCTAATAGTGTTTTCCTAAATGTGGTTTCACAGGTAGGAGATAGGGCCCTGACTGTCACATAATGAAGTTTTAGGAACTCAGAGGGCTAGCCTAAAAACCAAACCAAGTAAACCAGACCAAAGCACACCAGAGCAGAGTGATGCCCTCACCTAAGCAGCTGGCTGACCCCTGACCACCAACCCCAGTATCAGAATTCTGCAAAGGATCAGTTGCTAATTCTGCCCATCACTGTAGTGAACACCTTCGGCTTTCTGAGCCCAGTTGATACTGAATTATCACAGTAAAGGTCTCCATCCTTGGTGACTGCTCAGTCATCCCTCAACCTGGAGCCCTACACAACTGCAGTCAGTAGATGGTCGAGGATAAAAAGGTCAAGGGCCTGCTACTGCTGCTGCTGAACCATGAACCCACCGACGCCTTCCAGGAGAAAGCTGAGAGGTAGGAACATAAAGCACCAAAAGATGTCAGTCACTTAGTTTCTGCTTGTTTTGTTTGTTTGTTAGGCTTTTGGGGGGGGGGGTCGTGATTGTACACAGCTATCTTTTTTTTTTTTTTTTTTTTTTTTTTTTTGGTTTTTCGAGACAGGGTTTCTCTGTATAGCCCTGGCTGTCCTGGAACTCACTCTGTAGACCAGACTGGCCTCGAACTCAGAAATCCACTTGCCTCTGCCTCCCAAGTGCTGGGATTAAAAGTGTGCGCCACCACCACCCGGCATACACAAGCTATCTTAATGAAGTAAATAAATAGTCAACAGTTTGAACAGTTAAGAATTGAACTGGACACCATGGCAGAAGCTTGCAATCCCACCACCAGGAAGCAGGAGGAGGAGTTCCAGGTTGCCTTCACGAGATAGTGAGTGTGAGACACGAGATAGTGAGTGTGAAACAGCTTCAAAACAAAACCAATCAGGGTGGTGGCTTTAGTCCCAGCACTCCAAAAGCAGAGGCAGGTAGATCTCTGTGAGTTCTACCAAAAAAGTTCCAGGACAGCTTGAGCTACAACAGAGAGACCCTTTCTCAAAAATACAAAAAAAACAACCAACCAACCAATCAACCAACAACCAACCAACCAACCAAACAAACCACTGAACCTTTGCAGAATTCTGGTGCTGGTGTTAGTGGTCAGGGGTCAGCCAGCTGCTTGGGTGAGGGTATCACTGTGCTCTGGTGTGCTTTGATCTGGTTTACTTGGTTTGGGTTTTAGGCTAGCCAGTAACTCTTTAAAAAAAAAAAAAAAAAAAAGAAAGACTTGGGAATGATTACTGCTTTGGGGCACAGAGGAGCCCCAGGGCAATGGGAAACACCTCCAGGCCCCTCTTCCTTCCTTTACAACGTTCCTGCTGCAAGGACTCTAGCAGTCTTGCAGATGACAGCTGTCACCAAGAGTCCACAATGACTGCAACCAAATCTTTTTTTTTTTTTAATGAAATTTTAAAAAATGCTTTGAAAATTTCATCATGTGTGTATTATAATATCTTCATCATATTCACTGCTCACTCCCTCTACTGCGGGACCCCTCCTGTCACAAATCCCTCCCATGTCATGTCCTCCTTTTAAAACTATTTATTATATAAAAATTATTAATATATTTATTTAACCCACCAAGTCTAACTAGTACTGCCCATATGCACATGGACATAGAGCCACTCTTTGGGAACTGGGGAACCTGCCAGTGGCCATTCCTCAAATAAAATAAGTCTTCCTTCCCCAACAGCCATCAACTATTAATACATCCTGAGCTAGGGGTGGGGTCCCAGAGTTACTCCTTTCTCCACACTGGAATTTTTAACTGGCTTGATCTCATGAAGACCTTGTTCAGGTAACCACAACTGCTGTGAGTTCATGTATGCAATAGCCATGTCACATTCAACAGACAACATTTCATGGCCCTTTCCCCAGCCTCTGGTTCTTACGTTCTTTCTGTCTCCTCTTCTGAGATGTTCCCGATCCGATCCTTGTGTGTGATGTGTAGATATTTCATCTAAGGCTCAACATTCAAAGTCGCTCATTCTTAATACTTGAAACAATAATGAGTCTCTGGATTCATCAATACCCACTGTGTTAAGATGCTCTTCTGACCACGACTGAGAAAAGCATACATCTATAGATACATACAGATATGTTTAGAAGTCAGTTTGATAACTTGACCTTTTAGGAAAAAATGTCAGTTGGTGCTCCCCTTCGGCCTACGTTTTCTCAAACCATAGGTTTTAACCATGTTTACAGTACCAGGTATGAATTTCCCCCTGTGAAACAAGCCTCAAATAAGGACACAACAGTAACAAAGTAGAAATTACAAACCAATCTCCTCAGTGAACATAGACGCAAAAATTCTTAATAAAATATTGGTAAACCGAATTCAAAACCATATTGAAAAAGATCGTTCATCATGACTGAGTTGGTTTATCCAGAGATGTAGGGATGGTTCAACATTTGTAAATCAAGAAATGTTATCCCTAATGTAAGTAGATTCAAAGGCAGAGACCACATGATCTTCTCTTTAGATGAAGAAAAAGACTTGGACAAAATCCAATGTCCCTCATGGTAAAAGTCATGGAGAGGCTAGAAATAGTAGGAGCTTACCTCAAAATAATAAAGACTATATACAAGAAACCTGTAGCCAACATCGTAGTACGTGGAGAAAAACTCAGAGGGGCACTCCTTGTTCAGAGCAGAAAGAAGACAAAGGTGTTCATGCTCTCCGCCTCTATTCAGTGTAGTGCTTGAAGTCTCAGCTAGAGCAGTGAGACAAGAGGCCCACAGGTCAGACAGGAAGTGCTGCTGTTTGCATTTGATACGACTCTAGTCATAAGATCCTGCTGCGGTGGTTCTCAGCCTTCGTAATGCCACAGCCCTTTAAATCAATTCCTCAGTTGTGGTGACCCCAACCATAAAATTATCCTCATTGCTACTTCAGAACTGTAATTTTGCTCTTGTTATGAATCGTAATGTAAATATCTGATAGTGCAGGATGGTCTTCGGCTACCCCTGTGAAAGGGTCATTCAACTCCAAAAGGTTGAGAACCATTGCCCTAAGGACTCCAAACCTCTTAGAACTATAAATACTTTCAGAAAAGAGGCAGAATATGAAGCGAACACACAGAAATTTGTAGCAGGTTTCCTATATAAAAATGAAAGACATGTTAAGAAAGAAGCCGGGAAACAACCCATTCACAGTATCTCTCTGTTCCACACACATAGTTCCCAGGCCTAACCCTACCAAGGACATGGAGGATTTCTACAACGAGAACTTGAAGACAGCACTGGAAAATGGGAAGACATTTGTCCTAGGGTTTCTATTGCTGTGATAAAACACTGTGGCCGAAATTCCTTGAGGAAGAACGGCTTTATTTCATTTGTAACTCACATCATCGAATCCATCATCGAAGGAGCTCAAGGCAGGAACCTGGAGAGACACTGTTCCCCACGGCCAGCTCAGCCTGCTTTCTTATACGGTCCAGGACACCTGTCCAGAGGCAGTGCCACCTATAGTAGTCAAGCCTTTCCACATCAACAATCAAGACAAACCCTATAGACTTTCTTTCTTTTTTTTTTTTTTTTTTTTTTTTTTGGTTTTTCGAGACAGGGTTTCTCTGTGTAGCCCTGGCTGTCCTGGAACTCACTCTGTAGACCAGGCTGGCCTAGAACTCAGAAATCCGCCTGCCTCTGTCTCCCAAGTGCTGGGATTAAAGGCATGCGCCACCACCGCCCGGCCCCTATAGACTTTCGAAGGCTCTTTTCTTTTTCACTTAAGATTCCCCCTTCCCAGATACGTCTAGGTTTGTGTCAAGTTGACCTGAACCAACTAGCACATATTCCATGCTGCCTTATATGGGTGCTAGAAACAGAACTCAAGTCCTCTGTGCAAGCAAGTGCTCTTAGCTGCTCAGCTTCTCTCCAGCCCTATGATGTGCTGTGCTAGGTTACCGGGACCTCCCCATCCCTCATCATAGGCAGTTGCTCTGTCTGCAGCATCTCCTGCTGTCTCCACACCAAATGCTCAGTTGCCCTTGACTTTAATCGTCTCTCCCCAGATGTTGCAAGGCTATGCTGCTTCCTTTGGTTTATTTTGTTTGTTTTTTTTTTTTGTTTGTTTGTTTGTTTTTTTGAGATAGAATTCCATGTGTCTCAGGCTGGACTTGAATTCAGTATGTAGCCATAGCTGGCCTTGAACTCCTGACCCTTCTGATACTTCACAGGTGCTGAGATCACAGGTGTCACTTTCTCTGTTTGGCAGATGAGAGACTAAGGAACTTGCCCAGCGCCTCCTGCTATGTGGTGGATTTTATTAAGAATTTTTGCATCTATGTTCACCGAGGAGATTGGTTTGTGGTGCCTCATGTCTTGTGCCTTACCCTTACCCATAAGTGCATGTCATGACAAACAAACTGGCTTCAGTTTATGCAACATCCCACGCTATTCCACCCTCCAGTTTCTTGGTTTATATGCTGGTATTCCTTGGGCATTTATAAAATCCTAGGTGAGAATTTGGCTAAAAAATGGTAGACCCAGGGGTGTGGGGGGAGGGGAGCTGAAAGCAGGGGTGTGGGGGGGGAGGGAGCTGTGTTTCAGAGAGAGTTTGAGCTGCTGAGACTGCTCCCCAGCCCTACCTTTCCTGAGGGTGACTCTATGGCTTTTACCTTGGGATCCTGAGAGCAAAGGTTGTGGTTTCCACAATTCAGACTGAGGTTGAAAAGTGCTAACGGCAGGTCTGCATCTCATGGATTCAAATCCTCTCTGTCTGGAATGGCACTGTCGTCATGGTGACGCAGAATCACCAGGGCCTACTGATTAGCAGGCTTTCTCCACCCCACCCCCAGCTACCAGAAGATTTCTCATAGCGTGCAGAGCCATCGCAGGTGACTTGACTATTACACTCATATAAACCACGTATCTCCTTAATGGGGACCAACAGAGGAAGGGGGTGATTTTATTGAATGAAGTTTGTTTTCTATTTTACTTTTTAACTTTTTATTGACAATTGCATACATGCTTTAATGCATTTCTAAATAAAATCTATCCTCCAATTCGCTCCCTTCTAACTCCTTCCCTATCCCCCCCCTTTTTTTTACCTACTTCCTGTTAATTATTTTTTTAATATACTGGGAATACTCCCTGCTGCCTGTATGGAACAACCCACTGGAACATGATGGCCTCTCAGGGGCTGCATCTTGAAGAAAATTCAGCCATTCATTGCCAGTAACTTTTTAGCTAAGAGTGGGACTTCAAGAGCCCTTCCTCATCCATGCTGAGATTTTGACTGGCTTGATCTTGTGCAGGTCCTGTACATGCAGTCCCAGCTGGTGTGAATTCATGTGTGCAGCTGTGTTGTAATGCGCAATAAATACTGTTTCCCTGGAGATGTCCATAACCTCTGGATCTTAGGACCTCTCTGCAACTGCTCCAAGATACCAGAAGCCAGAATCTGGAGCCTGGGCCCTGCCAAATGCCATCACCAATCCAGCTGCACCAATGGCTTCGGATCCCACCTTCCTACTCTGACCTTAAGTTGGACTTCTTCAGAGCTTGTCCATCAGACTGCCTGAGAGTGTCCTTGGGATTTCATTCTCAGAGGCTTTTCCAAGTAGTGTTATCTTTATGGAGCTTAGTCCTTTCAGACTTCATTCAGGTCTCCATGATGTGGTCTCTCTAAGCATTGGTGATGGCGGCTGCCGGCCTTCACAGTGCCCCCCTTCCCTTCATGAAGCACTTACTCTGAGAATGTGCCACTTTGTTCACCCAGCAGACATATCCCAAGCACCTGCAGCAGGCTAGACCCTGTACTTGATTCTGGAACGTTAGACAGAACAGACGACTCTGTCCTCTTCGTAGGGTTTGAGACTTTTTTGGAGCAGACAGCCAGTGTAATTTGTATGAAAGTTATATAGTGTATTAGGAGATGAGAGGCGCTATGGAGAAAGGAAGCAAAGAAAGATGGGTAGAGATGCCAGGAAAGGAGATTTCTCTTTAAATGGCAGTCTAGGAGGACTTCCCAAGGGGAAAGAATGTCAGAGGAGTAGGGAGTGTCACGAGGGCCGGGCCACTGTGGAAGGCTGGGGAGATGGCTTACTTTGCAAAGTGCTTGTGGTACCAGCATGAGGAACTGGTTCAAACCTCAGAACCTACATTGAAGAAAACACAACAAAGAAAAACTGGGCATGGTGCAAGGACCTGCAGTCCTAGTGCTGGAGAAGTGCACACATTGCACACACGCACACACTGCACACACACACACTCATGAATATATGTACACACATACACACATGCACACACATGCACATACATACACACATGCACATACATATACACATGTACATACATACACATGCACATGCATATACACATGAATACACACATACACACATGCACACATGCACACACATGCACACATGCACATACATACACACATGCATATACATATACACATGCACATACATACACACATGCATATCATATACACATGCAATACAACACATGCACACGCATAATACACAGCAATACACACATACACACATGATGCACATACATGCACACACAAACACACATATACACACTCATGAATATACACATACATGCACACATGCACAGCACACATGCACACACATACACACATGAATACACATAGACACGCACACACACATACACACACACACACGCACACAAGCCTCTGTGAAGACCTGAGTTTTATGAGTGGGGAGAGGAGCCTTTAAGTAGGGGTTGGCAAGGAATCGCTCTAACTGTTGTGGGTTAAATCATGTAGGGCTACTAGACAGCAGCTGATCCAGTTTGGACTGAACAGGCACAGCAGGAGGGTAGGGGTGCAGACCTGGAGACCTTTGGTCAGGAGGAAATGTGAACCTGCCGATTGGTGGACGTGAGCATGAAGGAAGAAACCACTTGGGGCAACTCAGATTGGACATGAGCAACAGAGAGACTGGCCAGGCCTAGGCAACAAGACAGAACCCAGGCAGAAGGGTCTGACCGATTTCCAAGCCCAAGGGAGCTGGCAAGATGTTTACACCCAGAAGCTGCAGCTCGGGAGGATTGGAGCCATGAATGTGGGTGGCAGGGTGGCAGGAGTCCATGCAAAGAATAGGACTGTGGGTGAGACCAGCTGTGGATGCGCTGGGGCCCAGCCAACCAGGGAGTGCTGGAAGGTTGGGTTGGCCACAAAGCAGCATAGCATTTTGTTGCATGGGCAGGAAGTCCTATTGGAGCAGGCACTGGCGAGGAAAAGCAGGAAGGAAGTGAGAGGCGGGCAGGCTAGACAGACTTGCTGTGAAGGGGTGCAGAGAGGGGAATGGGAGCCAAGGGGGTACGGAGTCAGGAGGGGTAGAAGGGAAAGTGTTGAGAGCCAGTGGGACAATGGAAAGACCAACTTGTCAGCACTTTAGGTTTGCCATCTATACTTCCTAAAGCCCTTAGGGGCTTCCAATGTTCAAGTAAGGTAGTGAGTATCACATCTGAGAAAGGGACATGTATGTTCTGTTTAAAGAGCAGGGACAATGACTTGTGTGGTAGATCAAGGAGACATCTAGGATAAGAAGAGTGTCCCCCAAGGCCACCGGAGTGCTTTGCTGAGCCAGAAGACAAGGCCATTTTTTGCACAGGGACTGTGTAAGGTGGGACCAGAAAAAATGTCACTCCCGATTGTCTCAGTTGTCAGAGAAATAGGAGGTTGTAGGTTAGGAGGGAGGGAGGCAAGGGTTTGTAAAAGTCACCTTGGGGGCAGGATTGGGGACTCTGTGGTGGTCACAAGGAATATGGGCCCTTTGGCTTTGGAATCAGAGTTCTGAGACAGAGCCCTGAGCCAATGGTGCTGTCTCTGCACTCTGGCTTGACATATGACTCTGCCTCCATCCTGAGTGATGGCAGTTGCTGGTGGTTAGTCTTAGGTTTCTTCATTTGTGATGTCATGCCAATTACCAATGACAAATACATTGGAGATCAGAGCGTCCCAGCACAGCAGCTGGGACAGCTGTAGGAAGGTAAGACACAGCAGGGTACTGCTCCACACAGCTGCCACCCTGCTGGCTTGCTCTAGAGACTCACCTTGGAGATAGGGGCTTTCTAGATTAGGTTAATTGAGGTGAGAATATGCAACCTAAGTGTGGGCAGAGCCATTCTGTGGGCTGGGTCTTGGACTGATTAAAACGAGAGAAAGCCAGCTGAGCGCAATGGGTGGAAACACCCATTGAATTAGCTGTTGGGTGATTCGCCACTTGATGAGTCCTTCCTTGTCTTGGAGTAAGCTGTTTCTCGATATGTTCCCATGATCCTTACCTTAAACACAGATCCTGGCCCTAACTGCAGAGTTAGAATGAAGTGTGATTTGTAGAAGAATACGTGAGGTTGTTATAAGGCGGATCCAAGAGATCTCAAAGCGAAGTCGTGAATGGAAGAGATTTCCTATGTCAGTGACTGGGCCTCCCAGCAGTGTGCTGCTGCCTCGTGACTATGGCACAAAGACTGACTAGATGGAACAGCAAATGTACAACTTCCCAGGGATGGAGGTTACTTATATTTGAGGGTGTCCACCATAGAAGTGAATCCTTCATGCTTACGGAAGGCTTTACCTCTACAACCATGGCCCCTGCACTTCGCATTCAATCTTAAATAACAGACAGACACACATAGTAGATGCTCGCTGAGCAAGGATGTGCTTTGTGCTGGGCACGGGATGTGACCAGAGCCCATCTAGCTTGTGGAGCAGCAGATACCATGCTTTCCACAGAAGGGTGCAGCACTCTGAATGGTGGTTCTGAGTGTTACCTGTGGCCCCAGCTTCTGCATCCCTGGTCAGAATGAACACTCCAGAGGCTCCCCAGGGACACGGCCGAGGGACAGTGCTGAGCACAGCTGGCCTTAGCAGCTCCATTACTCCAACAGCTCCCAGAAAGCTCTCTGCCAAATTACATGAAGTGCTGTGTGAACCTGGGAATTCCCAGGCCTGGCTGGGAGACGAGCCATTCTGCCCTAATTAAAACTAACTCTTGAAGCTCACATCACCGAAGGTGCTGTTGAAACATTGGCTGCAAATTGCCTTTGATCGATGGTTGCCATAGGTCCCTGTGGCTCCCTTCTGTGTGTGGCTGTCATGTGGCGAGATCTTCTACTCCATTTGTTCTGTTACTGCGAGCTGCTAAGGGACTTGAGGCATTTGGGGCCTGGATGTGTTTAAATGTGGAGTCAGGCCCACCACCACCCCTACCACTGCTCTGTTCCCAGGGATTCTCAGAGCTTTGAAACTGCCTGGTCAGATGCTAAGACTCAAGGACTTCTGGAGGCTCCCGTAGTCAGGGATGCTAGCAGGCTTGCAACCCATGAAGCTGAGGCACCTCTCCCTGAAGGCCCTAGACATCTCATGTTGGGGCCTGTTGTATTTCCAGACTGAGGTCTGAGGCCCGGGCTGACTTGGCTCCTTACATGAACAATCAAGTCAGTCCCAAAACAGTCTAACAGAAACAACCTCCTGGCAGACAGTGGGAGCCGCCATTGCCTGGAGTCTTTTTATGGAGCGAGGTGAAATATAAGCGTAATTCAAGCACGGATGTGCAGAGTGAGTGCCGAGACCACAGACGGTGCCTCCGTTGTCACATGCAAGCAGACCCACACACATGTGCATGTATACACACCACGCACACCACACACACACATCCCATACACTACACACAACACACACACACACACACGTGCATGTACACACACCACACTCCCACACTACACACACACACACACACACACATGCATATACACACACCACACCCACACCCACCTACCCACAACAACACACACACACACACACACACCTGCAGCAGAGGACATGTGAAAATTCTTCCACTGTGCTTTGGGTATGACTTATTCGGTGGTGGGGCTTGCTGGTGGGTTGGTTGGTTCTGGCATCAAACTCAGAACCCTGAGTTTGCTAAGCATGTTCCCTACCAGGCTATACTACCAGCCCCATTTATTTGGGAAGAGGGTCTTTGTAAACAGCGCAATAGCTAGATGAGTCCATGCTTGTCCGGGAGAACTGTTTTTCCTCATCAGGGTGTGGATGGCCCCGTCTTTTGCAGGTCTTTTACAGGTACTCACCGCTGTGAGCAGAAGAGTGTAACGGTCAGGCTAAGAGATGGATCTAGGATTAAGGGCTCATATTGCTCTGGCAGGGGACCTAAGTTTGCTTCCCAGCATCTCTATCAGGTGGTTCACAACTGCCTCATAATTCCAGCTCCGAGGGATCTGAAACAGTTCTTTCTCTGCACCTGAACTTACAGGCACCTTCCCATGCACAGATATCACACACACACACACCACCACACACACACACACACACACACGATCAAAAATAAAAATAACTTTTTAAAAAGAGTGCAATGGTCAAGCCATGCACAGAAGTCAGCCTCACTGTTCTGCCCCTTTCACCAGCTCTTAGATCCATTCTGTCTTCTCTTCTGTGAGGCTTCACAAGCTCTGGGAGGATAACATAGATCTGTGGCTTTTATAATATAGATATTTTATAGTTCAACATTCAATAGTCATTTATTTTCAGTATCTTGACCAGTTATGAGAGTCTCTGTGGTAACTATTACCCACTGCAAAAAGAAGCTTCTTTGAACGGTAACCCTCATCTGTGAGCATAAAACAGTTTTTTTTTTCCATTTTTTATTGGATATTTTATTTACATTTCAGGACGTTTTCCCTTACCCCATCCCCCCCCTCAGGAAACCCCCTATCCCATTGCCCCTCCTCCTGCTTCTCTTTGGGAATGTGCCCCCACCTACCCCCCCCCCACTCCCACCTCCCACCCTCGAATTCCCACACACCCAGTGTCCAGCCTTATGGGACCAAGGATCTCCTCTCCCACCTATGCCCGACAAGGCCATCCTCCCCTACATATACAGTTGGAGCCATGGATCCCTCCCTAAGTGCTCCCAGGCTGGTGGTTTAGACCCTGGGAGCTCTGGTTGGTTGGTATTGTTGCTCTCTCTCATGGGGCCACAAACCCTTTCAGCTCCTTCAGTCTTCTCTCTAACTCCTCCATTGGGAACTCCTTGATCAGTTCAATGGTTAGCTGTGAGCATCTGCCTCTGAGTATGCATAAACAGGTTTAAGAAGGTGATTTGATGAGCATGTGATGTCTATTTAGTGAAACAATATCTGTAACCAATCTACCAGAACCTATGATTTCTCTAGCATGGGCTTTTAAACAGGTTTACAGAACTAGATGTGAATTGTTTTCTGTGAAGTGAGCCTTGATTCCAATCAGAGAGCAATCTTTTAACAAGCTGGCTATTGCTACACCCTTGTGCACACAGTGCCATGCAGGTTAGTAACACAGTATTGCATTCCTTTTGAAAGGGCATAGTTTAGCGAACAATGGGTACATATCTGGGCCAAAGATCAGACTTCTGCTCCTGGAGAGACAATGCTGAGAGGAGTTAGAGATGAAGTCAGAGAAGAGCTGTGGTCAAAAGCCATGGGGTCATAGAGGGATGTGATGTGTCGTCATAGCCTAGAGGTGACCACTGGGTCCCTCCCAGAGAACCTGCTGTGGTGACAGGAGGTGTCACATAGGATCATGCCTGGGTCTGGACAGAAACCACAGCATCAACAGCTGATGCCGAAGTAGAGGCAACACTTGTCCTTGGGCCTCACCGTGCTCCTGGTCCTGGGAGACTCATAAATCACCGTTTGAATGATCCCAGCATCAGTCTATCAAAAGATGGGATGAGTACATAGAAGATGAGCCTGAAGATACAGGAGGCTGAGAAGATATCTCTGAGCCAGTTCACCCATAAAGTCTCCACTGTCCTTGTGCATCTAGCCTACAAACCAAGATCAATGGGTAGGTGGTCTTACTGAGAGGGTCATTGCAAATGTCCAGCAGCATTTCTATCACAGGCCTGAATGAAACTGTAGGCCTGAAAGGGGTCCTCTCAAAGGCGTACAGCAAAGACCCATTGAACGGTAAGCTACAGCTGCCACCAGGACACTTTGACCCAGTATGTAACGATTAGCTGTGAAGAGTCACAGCTTGGTATAGGTCTGCCTCTGCACAGTGGCCCAGGGGGCATCTGTGGAGAGCTCTTCCCTCACTCGCAGCAATCTGTCCGAGGAGGATATCATCATCACGGCTTAGGTTCTCAGGAGCAAGTTTTAGAGCATAACACTGAAGCACCACATTGAGTGGTAAGTGCTGTGGGAAGTAAAGGGGAGCTGCTGTACCTCAGCCCCAGAGGGGGGAGGAGGGAAGGGGTTTCTTCTTCTTCAAGGTTTCTTCTAGAATGAAAAGCTGAGGGAGCCCTGGGAACTTGGTGGAGTTTGGCACAGGAACTGGGGGGGTGGGGGGGCATGAACATATTGCTAAGCTCCCTTCCAAGGAGTCCACAGTGTAGACATCCTCGGCACATAGCCTTGCTTTAGCGACTTCTACCCTTCCCTAACTACCAGCAACATCAGCCTGCAGAGACGGCCTAGCTCCTCCTTCCTGAGTGCCTATGGCTGATGGTTATGTCTCTGTGGTCTGTGCAACACTGGGAGCCAGTTCTTACCATTCTTTTTCCCTGGGTACCTGGACAGACTCTAAACGCATTCCATTCAACCTGTCTCCTGTTTTCCTCGTGAGCATCTCCCTGTCACCTCTCTTAAATGTCTCATCTCTTGGATCTGCCTCTCCAGGGATCCCAGCTGACATATACACCAGGTAGGAAGCAGGGAGTCATCCGTTTGGACAGGGAAAGAGAGAGACGAAGGGAGAGCGTAGCAAGTACTCAGCCTGAAGCAAGCCGGAGCAAGACTTGCAGGCTGAGGTGTGGATGGAGACTGTGGCCTCCAGGAGAAATCTCAGGTGGGCCATTTATGAGCCTGGGTGACTTTCCCAGCTCCCTTCACTAAACCTCCAACAGGTAAATATGGACTTCGACATTTTTGCCTCCTGCATGTTAAAACTTTGAGTTGTCTAAGATAGAGTTCCAATATAATTTAGCAATGGGGCTGTCACTACAGTCACCATAGATGCTGGAGGTGTTAGTCAGTAAAGTTCTCACCATGCAATCATGAAGACCTGAGTTTGATACCCAGAACCCATATAGAAAAAGCTGGATATGGTGGCCAAGTCCTGGGGAAGTGGCAAGAGAGGGATCCTGAGGGCCTGCTGGCCGTCAGCCTAGCCAAGTCAGTGTGCTAGCTCCAGGCCAAATGAGGGAAAGACCCTGGTTAACAAACAAAGTAGATGGCACCTGAGGAATGAAAACTTGGGGTTGACCTCTGGTACACACACACATACACACACACACCACACATATTCACACATACACACATACACACACATACACACACACATATACACACACACATACACCACACACATATACACACACATACACACACACGCGCACATATATTCACACATACACATACACCACACAATATATTCACACATACACACATACACCACACACATATATTCACACATACACACATACAACACAATACACATACATACACACACACACACATATACACACACACAACAACACA